>CM076573.1:421807490-422407490 GCA_034641835.2 Pinus albicaulis | reverse complement strand
AAGAGCATAAGGTCGAAATCCAAGAGGTTGGGCATTTTTATTAGCAAAGACTCTGTGTTATTGTATGTCACTGTTTCTTCTTAACTTAATACAAAGATCTGTTTTGACAACTCAAGATTCATAAGGAGTTTATGTTCATCATTTTTCTTATGGATTTTTTCAATATCTCTATTCGCAGTGGTATTTGGATGTGATACTTAGAATTCATTTAACAATGCTCTAACTTCCTTCATATGCAAATGGGTTGTGTGTTTCACTGTGTTACTGTTTTATTCATTGACTTAGACTCCAAATGCCTTGACTTACATGATTAATAGATTGTGATGTTTTGTTGAAGATCATTTTGACTCCATGGCCCAATGAATGTTTGCTAATTTGTGATACAACCAGTTATATCATTTTATCTTTTTACCTTAGAGTTATCCATCTATCCATTAATCAAAAATCATAAACGTTTGAGAGAGCCCTCTCAGGTTGAGGAGGCTAAGCCTTAGCCAAAATATTGGTTTGAATTACAAAAATTCCACTTGATGAGTAGCCTATCGGGTCAGATTTTGTGATAACATTTTGGTGCGTCTGTTGGGAGCCTGAAGATTATTCATTCCCGAAATCAAGAAGTTGAACTTCTGAAGGTAGCAGGAGCTCAAGAAGCTTTTCGAGGCTGCATCTACCTTGGTGACTCCATACAATTTCAAAAGTTTAGAGTTGGCTTCGAGAAGGAGATACACACGGAGAAATCCCGATCCCAATCCACCTACCATTATGGACAATCCAAACACTATTTCAAGAGGCAATCAAAGAATTTCAGAAACATCAGGTACTCCATCTCATTCGAAATCTTTGTCCTCTGAAATATTAAGAATTCCTGAAGACAAAAGAGTTGATGATAAAATTCATGAAGTGTTGTTTAGATCAGAAAGTGAAAAGGAACTCATTGATATTATCTTAGACCTACATAAAAGAGGAATTGACACTTCAGACCTAGTAACACAAGAAGACAAAGAAGAATTTTTGGAAGCTGTTACCTCTGAGTTGTTGTTAGAAAAAGAGTCTTTAGATAAACTAAAAGAACTTGACCCTTTTGAAGTCTTGCTGAAATCTAAAGATGGTTTACCCCTTCCAAATTGGAGCTCAATTGTTAGTGGCTTAAAAAAACCAAATAGTCCTTCTCATATCATTTCTTCATCTTCTGTTTCTACCATTCCTAAAACTAATTTTCATCCTTTAAACATGGTTGGTCCTGCTAGGTATGCTCCACTTGTCCTCCCTGCTATTTTACATGATCTCCCTAGTAAATATGCTGCTAGGATTCAGACTTTGGGAAGCGATGAAGAACTCACAGCAGAGCAACATATAGATCAATTTAATGATTTTATAGACAGAGAAGAGGTTGATGATGAAGATGTGAAGTTAATATTATTTGCATAAAGTTTTATCGGTGAAGTTAGAAAATGGTTTAAAGCTCTCACACCGGGAAGTATTCGAACTTGGGATGAGTTTGAAGATAAATTTTTGAGAAAATGGGGAAGCAGGACCAATCCAGTTCAAGCACTTACTGAATATAACAGTCTTAGAAGGGAATTTGATGAATCTGTCCAAAACTTTTCAAAAATATTTAATAAAGTTTTTGATTCAATTCCAGCTCATTTGAAACCTCCAGAAGCCTTAGCACAAATGAAATATGTTGAAGCATTTGACTATGACTTTTCTATCTTGTTGAGAGAAAGAGAATCACCTACACTTGCTGAAATGAAAAATAATGCAGTAAAGGTAGAGGTAAACATGATAGCTGCTAAAAAGTCAAAAATGGGAAAAACTAAATTGAAAGAAGAAGAGAAACCTTCCTCTTCAACTTCTGATGATAAATTTGACTCAATGATGAAAACTATGGAGAAGTTGATGGATAGGTTGTATTTTGGAAACACTTCTACTCCTCCTGTGCAACATGAAACTTAATTTATAAATACTCAATTCAAGAGACCTCAAAACCAACAAAGGCCAAGAGAAAATAGAAATCAATAGGCTGATCCTCCACCGAGACCTCCTTTTCAGCAGAATTTGGTAGATGAAGAAGATGAGCCTGAAATTCCTGAAGAATATATCCATTGTCTTGACGAAGAAATGTCAGGAATTTTCTTGACTAAAGAAGAGCATGATGAGTCAGATTTGGTCAATCAAGGAAAAGAACCATCAGACTATTTTAAGGGGTATCAACATGCTATTTTTGAAATGAAAAAGCAATACAATCTTAGAAACATAAATGTACCTATTATTGCAAACAAAACGTAGCCCAAAAAATATATTCCAAAGGCTGCTGAAGTCAAAAAGGATACTCCAAAGATTGATGAAGGTAAGAAAGACACTGCACTTGGTAAGAAAGACACTCCACTTCCTCCTCCTATCAAAGAAGCTGAAAAATCTATTTCTGTTTTCAACCTTGAGAATGAAATTTCAAAGATTAAAATATCAGTCCCATTTGGCGAGATTCTCAAGGTAAATGAATATAGAAGCAAGATTGTTAAGATGTTAAATTCACAACCAGGAGCTGCTGATATTTTGAATATTCAAGCAAACAATCCCACTATATATTTGGGTCCAAGGCTAGAAGATGAACAAAATGAAGAATTTCCTCCTTTTTATGTGAGCATTAGCATTCATGTCATGACTTTACATAATGCTATGTTAGATTTAGGGGCTTATCATAATCTTATGCCCAAATTAATAATGGAAAGGATGGGGTTAGAAATAACAAGACCATATAAGGATTTATTTTCTTTTGATTCAAAAAAAGTTCAATGCATTGGTATAATTAAGGATGTCGTTGTTGGTCTAACACAAATCCCTGCTAAGATAGTTGTCATGGAAATTGTAGTCACTGACATACTGCCAAAGTTTGGTATGTTATTATCAAGATCATGGGTAGCAAAAATCAAAGGCGTAATGCAGATGGCCCTTACCTATGCTACTATTCCTGTTTTTGGTGAGAAAATGAGACTGTATCGAGAGACTAGAATGGATTACATGGTGAGTAGTAAAGACAAACCTCAAAACTTTCCAATTTATGCCTTTGATATTGAACTTGGATCTGCAATTCCTTTCAATGAGTCAGATGATAGCGTTGAGCAAGGAATAAAAGCAGAAAATTAGCACTCTGAAATTCAACAGCCCGAAAATCAGCAAATAGAAAATCAACAAGTAAATGATAAAGAGATTAAAGGATGGTGGTCATTGTACTTTGATGGATCAACAGGAAAATAAGGGGCTAGATTAGGGATTTGGATTACAAGTCCAAGTGATGAGAGTAAGTTTTACTCCTATAAACTGAACTTTGATTGCACAAACAACATGGCTGAATATGAATCTTTGATTTTGGGTCTAGATGTTTTGAAAAGAATGAAGGCTCAAAATATTTCTATTTTTGGAGATTCAGAATTAGTTATTATATAATTTGAGGGTGTTTATCAAATGAAGGATGTAAGAATGAGAGCATACAGAAATCTAGTTTTAGACATGTTGGAGAATTTTCAAGCATATTCTTTCATTGTCAAAACTAGAGACCAAAACTCCATTGCTGATTCTCTTGCTGTCTCTGCAAGTCTTTTCATCATTCCTATACATTCTACTGAAGAATATGAGATTGAAGTTTTTCATAGACTAGCTATACTAGACAATATCACCAATTGGAAAGTTTTTGAAGATGATCAACAGGTAAAGAATTTTATTGAGCTAAAAGAAGAATTTGAAAATACACAAGTAGACCAACAAAACATGCTTGTTGAATCTAAAGGAAATTCTGAAGTTTTGCAACTAAAGAATAATTCAATACCAAAAGGTCTTATTCCCCTTGAGAAGCTTTTTGATCAGAATGTTGTTTTCAAATCACCAAAGACACAAGCTGATGAAGAGGAAGTAGAGAATTGTAATCTTGGTACAATAGCTTTGCCTAAAATGATCAAAATTTCAAAGTTTCTTTCAGCTGATATGAAACACAAATATATTGAGATGATGAAGAGGTTTATTGATGTTTTTTCTTAGAGTTATGTTGATTTAAAAAAGTATGATCCTTCCATTATTCAACATACTATTCCTATAAAAGAAAATGAAAGACCTTTCAAGGAGAAATTGAGGAGGATTAATTTCCTTCTTATGCCACTGATTGAAAAAGAGACTAAGAAGCTCTTTGATGCTAAAATCATTGTCCCAATTAGATTCTCGAATTGGCTTGCAAATTTGGTATCGGTTATAAATAAGAGTGGAGAAATCAGAATTTGCATTGACTTCAGAAATTTGAACAAGGCTTCGCTAAAGGACAACTATCCCCTTCCAAAGATGGATTCAATTCTGCAAAATATTGTTGGTTCTCAAAGAATGTCTATGCTTGATGTTTTTTCAGGTTATAATCATATTCTTTGACATTAGGATGATCAGTAAAAAATAGCCTTCACAACACCATGGGGTACATTCATGTACACCAAAATGCATTTTGGTCTCATGAATGCGGGAGCCACTTTTCAAAGAGCAATGGACATTGCTTTTTTTTAAGAAATGGACAAGACGGTGGTTTTTTATCTTGATCATATAACAATATTTTCAAAGAAAGAATAAGATCATTTGAAACACTTAGAAAAAATTCTGTTGAAATGTAGAATGTTTGGTATCTCCCTTAATCCTACCAAAAGCATTTTTCCTTTAACTACAGGAAAATTACTTAGTCATATTATTTCTAAAGGTGGAATTAGGATTGATCCTAACATAGTTAATGCAATTAAAAAAGTAGATCTGCCTAGAAGTAGGAAAGATATCCAATCATTTCTTGGAAAAGTGAATTTTGTTAGGCGATTTATTCCTAACTTTGTTCAGATTGTCAAAGACATAACAAGGATGTTAAAGAAATGGGTTGATATTAAATGGTTAGCAGAATCAAGACATTCTTTCGAAGAAATCAAGAAGGCACTCACACAAGCACCGGTACTCATCAGTCCAAATTTTTCCAAAGAATTTCTGGTTTTTATTTTTGCTTCATAAAATACTATTGTCGGAGTTTTGCTACAAAAAGGACAACAAGGTACTGAACAACCTATTTATTTCTTTAGTAGAACATTAAAGAATATTGAGTTGAAGTATAATATTCTAGAAAAGTAGACCTATGCTTTGGTGAAGGCTCTCAAAGATTTCATAATTTATATTCTACATTCTCACATTGTTGCATTTGTTCCAAATACTGTAGTAAAAGACATCCTAACTCAAGTTCACCCAAGAGGGGAAAATGGATTGCTAAATTGTTGTAATATGACATAGATATTAAACCAACGAAATTAGTGAAGGGACAAGGCTTGGCAAAGTTAATGACACAATCAAACTTGGACTGTCTTGATATAAATCTGAATGCAGAAATATCAGAAATTTGTGATGATAAGGAGGAATTAGTCCCTATTGAAGAGAAGTACATTACTTCAGATTGGTATAATGAGGTGGCTTTTGTTCTACAACATCACAAATCTCCCGCTGATCTAACAAACTCCAAAGCAAGGTTTGTTAAACTGAATTTTTTGAGATATTTTATATTTGACAAAAATCTGTTCTGGAAGGACACTGGTGGAATTTTGCTAAACTGTTTGCTAGAGGAAGAAGCAGATAAAGTAATTGAAGAATTCCATAAAGGGGATTATGGAGGTCACCATTATTGGAAGGCTACAACAAATAAGATTCTAAGAGCAGGACATTTTTAGCCTACAATGTTTAAAGACATTTACAAAATAATTGTTGCATGCCATGAATGCCAAATTTTTGAAGGAAGAAGAAAGCTTGTGCCTTTACCTTTGGTTCCTATCTATGTGGAAGCACCTTTTCAGAAGTGAGGATTAGAATTTATTGGAGAGATACATCCATCATCATCAAGACAGCATCGCTGGATTCTCACAGAAACAGATTACTTCACCAAATGGATAGAGGAAATCCCAACAAGGCAAGCTAATGATTATGTAATTATTTATTTTCTAGAGAATAGTATCTTGTCTAGATTTGGTTTCCCCATGAAGATTATAACAGATAATGCTCAAGCATTCAAGTCTAATAAAATGATCAATTTCTGTCATCAATACCATATCACTCTTGGACATTCTACAACATACTATCCACAAGGAAATGGTCTTGCTAAATCATCAAATAAGAGCATTGTAAGGATCATTAAAAAGGTATTGCAAGAGAACAAGAAAGCTTGGCATCTGAAGCTGAAGTATGCCTTATGGGCTAATATAATATGTACAAAGAGGTCAATTGGAACTTCACCATATGAATTAGTGTATGGTGCCGAAGCTATTTTTCCATCATCACTAGGGGTACCTGTCATGAAACTAATTCAAGGACATGAAGAGGAACCAAATTCCATTCAGAGGAGGATTAATCAACTGATAGATTTACAGGAGAAGAGAAATGAAGTTTACGATAGCCATCAACATTCTCAAAAAATAATTAAAAATACATTTGACAAGAAGATAAAAGAAGAAAGTTTTCAAATACAAGACAAAGTGCTAAAATGGGAGGCCAAAATTGAGGAGAAAGGAAAACATGGTAAGTTTGAGAATTTATGGAAGGGTACTTTCAAGATAGCTTCTTTTCACAGGAACAACACTTGTATATTGCAGGAAATTTATGGAGGATCATATGCTGGAGGGCAGGTTCCTAAAGCATTATGCTTGCTGAAGTTTGATCAATCACTTATGACATTGTACATATTTCATCTTTGTCAGTTTTATTGCTAATAATGACAAGCTAAATCAGATAGCTTGAGCCCGAGGTGAAGGCCATTAGAGTTTGAAGAAGAAGCTTGGCAACTCAAAAAAGAATTTCTATTTTTGTCAAAAAATGGATAGTAGCACTGGAGCTACGGTTCTTAGTGTACCATAGCGGCACACTATCCCAAGTGGAGCCACTGTTATCACCCTAAAATTTTTTTTCTAAACTTTGAAATTTGACCTTGTTTTAGTCATAATGTCAAATAGGTCTTGAGTCATTTCATTCTTGATAAAGGTAGGTGATAGGTTTAGAAGTCTTAAAAGGTTAGTTTTCATTTCCAAATAAGGTCTTTAAGTCTCATCCCATGGTTGAAAAGTCTCATCATTCATCTAGAAATCATGTTTTAAACTTTTGGAAAAATCCTCTGCAATTAGCCATAAAACCGTAGTTTCGTAGTGCAGTCAGTTCAAAAAACCAGTTGTGCGCTACGACAGCACTGCTACTTTCGTAGCGCATTTCACCAAAATTTCACTAGGTGCGCTACGAAAGAGCAGATTCATAGAAATGTCATGTGAACACATAAAAAATGTCAGAATCTGTTAGGTTATCATACAATGACATCATAATGAGTTAGTTAGGGATCATTTCCAAAATTTTTAATCGTTCATACCCATCATTACTACCATAGAGGTGTCATTTGTGAAAAGAAGTTTCAAGTTTTAAAAGGCTGGTATGTGTTACTCGTTCCAATTTTCATAACAAGCAGTGAGACATATCTGTTTCTAGTTTAAGCCTATGGTCATCTTACACCAAAGCTATTCTCATCTACTATCAAGCGAGGTTGATCCTACTATCAAGCGAGGCTGATCCTTCTATCAAGCGAGGCTGATCATTAAATTCTGAAGGAAGCAAACATAAATTTCTGAAAGGCAAGAATGACAGAGGAGAAAAAGAATCATAGGTGAGGACATTGTTTAAGGTCTGAACCTGAAAGCACAAGAGTTCTAGCTAAAGACAAAATAGTGTTAGATGCTTTCAGAAAGGTAGGATGTTTAAAGTTGTGTGAAAAGATGCAAGGTGGACACAGTCAGGTATCAAAAGAATTTGCTTTGGAGTTCAATGGTACAAATACAAAGGTGGGAATGTTGAACATGTCAGTAACTCCTGAAACTATAGCTCTAGTGACTGAGATACCTAAAGGATAGGAAACATGGTTTAAGGGTTTCAGATTTGATATGGAGGCATGCAAGGTGTTTTTAAAGCCTGAATATACAGAGATGGATTTAAATAATGGAATTCCCAGAAACTGCATTAAAGATAGCTATGCTAAACTACTCTTCAATATCCAAAGATATTTCACATGTGAGGGCAGGCACCACAAATTTTACTCCTACCATTTCAAACTTCTATTACACTTCACAGGTATGATATCTCTAGACTTACCATTTTTCCTGTATAGAAGCATTTCTAAAATGGCTGATAAAGTTCAAGTGAAATCTGAAGAATGTGAAACATCTCTGTTTCAACATGGTTTAATAAAACTGTTGGTCTTGAATGAGCTCCAAAATATTAATATAGATTGGTAATATTTTCTATTTATATGTGGATTTGGAATAGAAGCTCGAAATCTAGTTAATAACCCCAAGGAAAAAGAATCTTTGCCAGCAAATCTAGCAAACCTGTAGTTTCAAGGACAAAAAGGTTTGCGAAATTGAAGCCTAGGAAACAAGTAAAGGACAAAGTAGAAAGGATACTAGTGGTCATTGCAGAAACCCCTTCACCTGTAAAACAAGGGTTACAAGAAATCAAGGAAGCTACACACAAACAGACAGCTGGTAAGAAAATTCTACAGAGAATTACTAGAAGTCAAGCTGCAAAGTCAAAAGGGAAAACAATACTTTTAGAAACAAGTGATAGCCCAGGTTTGAAAGGGAAATTAGATGATATTTTGCATGCAATAGACATACAAGAGTCTCCTTTAGTTCAAGTTGACTTCATATGAGTTGATGAAGGCAAACAGAAAAGGGTGAAATCATCGAAGAAGTTGGAGTTTAAAGATGAAGATGCAGCATTTGTTTTCAAGGCTAGGAAGCCTGCAACTAGACAATCAAAGAGGATATAGGAGCTTAATGTAGAGGTTGAGAAAAAAAATGAAACACCTATTGTTTATGAAGAGATAATAGACCTTTATTCACCTATATCAGAACATACCAAAAACAGAGTATGTTCAACACAAGCAGAAAAAATCAGTTATGAAAGAATGGAGGAGAAATTAAAATCAGCAAACCATGAAATTTCCAGGTTGAAGAAAAGATCTAGAAAAAATGCCATTGAGAAAACAAGGTTCAAGAGGATGAAATATGTTTAGGAAGGTGAAAAGGTTTCTAAACTAGAAATACTTAGCAGTGAGGAATAGTTCTTCACCTGGACAGTCCCAGCCATAAAAGAAGCAAAGTTTGTGAGAGTCATGAATACTCATTTGAGAGCTAGCAACAAGAAGTTAAGAAGACAAATTGAAGATTTGGAGATTCAACTAACAAAATCTCAAGAAAATCTAAAGGAACAGTGAAACGGAGTAATTGAATAGTGCAATAAAGTGATAAATTTATAAGTCAGTTTCTCATTAAGGTGAAGACAAATTTTGATGAAGATCATGTTTTTGAGGTCAGGTTACTATGTTTTTGAGATATTAACAACCCTCATAAGGTTTAAACATCTCCAAGTTATAAATTTTTAAGACTGTTTTGAGAAAATTGCTTGCACAACAGTTTCATAGCACAGATAGTGTAAATCTGCTGAAATGTGCTACGAAACTGTTGAAGCCGTATTTTTGCACAATTTCATAAAAATTTTGGGATAAATCTGATGAATTTGGCTTTGAAATTGCTGGTGGAAGTGTGGATATAGCATGAGAAGGCTCCTTTGAAGAAAATAGATAAAAAATTATTGAAAAGGGAAGTTTAACACCGAGCTTAAAAAAGTGCTACGAAAACAAGCTACTTTCATAGCGTAGGCTTATCCTTTACCTTTTTGCATCATTTCGGATTTGGTTTTCTACATAGCTGGAAGACTAAAGAATTATGGGAATATTTGGAAAAACATGACACATGTAAACCTGATCCATCAATGATCAAAGTGCTCAAAACTGATAATGGAATTAAAGGGCTAAAAAGCAGGAGACATGTTTCCTAATTTATAGGAAAACATTACTACTCACAGCAGGGTTACTTCAAGTGAATGGTCGGAATCTAAATTTGAATTCATGGGATTGCAAGTGTCAAAGCATGAATTAAATACTAGATAAGGTTGTTAGAAGGATATTTAAGAGTTTCAGTCCTATTAGAATTAGGACTTTTCAAAAGCAGTATAGTTGTCATTTTGTAATTAATAGCATGTTTCAGATTAGGAAAGGTGTCAAACACTATGAATTCGATGTCTCTAGTGGAGGATAAGGGAATAATATCTTGTAAGTGTTCTATAAAGAGCATAATGTTCTATAAAGGGCATTTTTATTAGCAAAGACTGTGTTATTGTATGTCACTATTTCTTCTTATCTTAATACAAAGATCTGTTTTGAAAACTCAAGATTCATAAGGATTTTATGTTCATCATTGTTCTAATGGTTTTTTTCAATATCTCTATTCGCAGTGGTATTTGTATGTGATACTTAGAATTAATTTAACAATGCTCTAACTTCCTTCATATGCAAATGGGCTGTGTGTTTCACTGTATTACTATTTTATTCATGGAATTAGACTCCAAATTCCTTGACTTCCATGCTTAATAGATTTTGATGTTTTGTTGAAGATCATCTTGACTCCATGGCCCAATGAATTTTTGCTAATCTGTGATACAACCAGTTATATCATTTTAACTTTTTACCTTAGAGTTAGCCATCTATCCATTAATCAAAAATCATAAACCTTTGAGAGAGCCCTCTCAAGTTGAGGAGGCTAAGCCTCAACCAAAATATTGGTTTGAAACAGTTACACAAATTCCACTTGATGAGCAGTCTATCAGGTCAGATTTTGTGATAACACACAACATCTCAAATATAATAATCATCAGTTATAATCAAGTGACCTTATAAAAATTATAGGGCCCTAACATAGGCTCCAACTAGCGTCGAAAAGCTCCATTGGGTTTATAGCAAGCCTACAACATGCTCTACCATAAAATATGTGTGACTGAAAATATCAAACTAAAATCAAAACCTTTCTGCAAACTGAAATATGAAACACACTGAACTGAAATCTGAAATGTAATATGAAACTGAAACTGGAAAGAATACTCTGAAAATTTCTCAAAGCACTGAGATTATTTGCACACTGCTACCTACCCTATACTATTGAAAATCTTGCTGAATCAAATAATACAAAAATGTCAATGAAGCTAGTCAAGTAGCTCTTGAAACAAGTGGACTGTTTGACTTCTTGTTAGCATAATCAAAAGGAAAAATTGACTATTTGTCCAAAAAATCAAAGTTGTAACATGTAATGGAAACTATTGATAGATATGCTCCTTATAGTGAAAACATGGTTGAACACTTAAGTTGAAAACAACCTCCATGTAGTCTGTTATAGGATCAATAAAAGCATGATTTGTTATGTTAGATTTCAGGCCTTCAATGACCGATTGATCATGGATTATTTCATCAGTTGTATCCTCCAGCTTAAACCCTAATTATAACTCTATAGTTTCAGTCTTTCACTTGAAAATATAATTCTCATCAATCTGAAAATCAAAAGGCATTAAAATCTCCTCTTGTTTTGGAGAAGAAATATTTTCCAAGATTTGTTTAGGATCTTGGAAATTATATGGCTGAATCTGAAAATCCAAAAGCTCAATACCATTCTCAAAGCTTTGAACAATTAACTCAAGAAAACAAATTTTACCTTCAAAAGAAAATTTGATCGATTTCAAACAATGAAACACAGTCGCTGAAAAACTTTAATTTGAAAATTTGCTAACTTATCCCTAAATTATTTTAAAACTTTACCAAATATATGGTTTTCCATATACCCTGTCATATTTTTAAGCAAGAAATTTGATCAACATGTTGTGGAATCGCCGTGAATGCTTTAAAACTTGGAATATTTGACAATGGAGTCACCATGAAAATGTTGAAGCTCTATATAATTTGAACATGGATTTTCCAGGTGAATAATTTAGCCTTCTTGTGTCTGATCACTGTCCACCATTAGTAATTAGATTTGGAACTTGATACACTTTTCTGAGGAAGATAAAATTTTCTCCCTGGTGTGGTCGCCACTATGTTAGCACTCTGTAATTTTGGAAGGTTGAGATAGAAATCACAAAGGTAACCACAAAACCACTTTGGATTTTAGGATCTATCCCTCCTAAACTCATAGAGGGATCTCTCTGTCAGATTTGACTTTGTTTATTGGGTATTTTAGGCTATGTAACAATGCTCAATTGTTTATGATTTGTTTTAATTTTTTTGGTTGATTAAGTGCTTAAACTTCCATTGGGCTATTGAGTCTATAAAATAACATGGATCTATTTCAGATTTTCAACGAAGTTTCATAGGGCAAGATAGTGAACTAACTAGATATTTTAGATTTTAAATGAAATGTAATAGAATAAAGAAATAGATTCAATTGAATCTAAAGAGCAGTTAAGAATTTTTTAACTTGATATCAGAGAAAAAAAATTAAATTACCTATAGCTAGAATTAGAGTGCATGTTTCAACAAATTTTGTTCATTACAATTTCTTTAAATTAATTGAGATTTAAGAACACATAAGCATGGAAACGAAGAAATAAAAACATAGAAAATGAGATAAACACATCATCAAATAATCGAACACATGAATCATGTGAAGAAGTCCCTTTTATTACTGATCAACCCATCAAATGGAAAAGTACAATAGCTTATGAAGTGAAAAAATCAACCTCAATACTTCGAAAATTGAAGTATTTATACAAATATTTACAAAAAATCTTGTCATAACTGATCAGGATATATTTAGTAAAATCTAAAAAAAATTAGATCTCGTATAACCAAATAATAGGGCTAGTTGGAATAGTTCGAAAGGTGAAATTGATATGAAGAAGGTTGTTGTTGATATGTCACTTTGGTCCTTGTTGTGTTGTTTTTCTGACTGAAGATAAAGTCACTCTCTTAGTCTAGTAACTCACACAATTTATGCCATATTTCTTCATCTGAAATTGAAATTTTAGTCACCCTCCTGTAAACCTCATCCGCTTTAGTGTACTTGGAAAAAGTAGGATTAACTAGAAAAATATGATTTACCTTATGCTTTATGTAAACATCATTCCCTAATGCCTTAAGAAATGTTTTTCCAATTAAGCTGCCCTTTATTCCAACAATCTTAGAGATGTCTCTGGTCACTTCTTTCAATTCCTTGATGTACTCTTCCTGTGTGATTAATTTATCATTTATTACAAATAAATAGGGCGGTCCCTTCTTGTTCAGTGTTTCAAATCTGCTGAAAAATATGTTGACAAGAATCTCTAATCCCTGACATTTTTCTTCCAACTGTAGAATGAGGTTCTTTTTGGTCAAAACCTTCTTCACTTCAAGTATAGTTTCAGCTATGTCTTCAATTCCCACTTCCTCCAGTTCATATTTTTTCTTAGAATTCATGAATCTAATAATACCAATGGCTTCAGTGGGTTTATCATTGTTGGTGGCCAGTTTTTCCCCCAATTTTACCCCTTATCTCCTCTATTTTTTCTCTCTTTTCCCAAGAAAGTACCCTTTCACCTACCCTTCCATCACTGTCACTGCCAAAACCTTGCTAAAACCCTGACTAGAGGTAAATACATTTCATTAGTGTCATTTTGATATTTTATGATTAAGTTTGAGTAAATTTGAGTTATATTCCTATGAGCTAACTAATCATTATGGGTTAGATGTGAGGGTTTGTAGCAGCATGGTCAGGCTAGATAAAGATGAAATGAATTCTTGTCAACAAATTTGTTTTTCCATTTCTGTACTCAGCAGCTCAGTCTTCGATTTGTACTCAAGACCATGGAGACTAGTAAACTCTTCCCATGACTCCATAACTTCAAGAAGATCGAACTCCACAACTAAATATTTTTACCGAAACCAATCTCGATGATTTCCATAGAATAGATTCTTCAATTCAACCTCAAGCAGGACCATGCCAATGTTGGCATTCGATTGGTAACCAACATTCGATTTGGTTGTGCCAAGGAAAGCAAGTTCGTTTGAGCCAGCAGATTGCACTGATTTGATGATTTTGCGTATTGCTATTTTGTATAAGAAATATTTCCTATAAAGGTTAGCACTCTAATGACATAGGTTAAAGTGAAGAAGGAAAGAATTAATGGTGCAATTTATTAAGTTGTCAATTTTTTGTTTATACATTACGATTTGTAATGGAAGACTCTGTTCCAGTTAATACATTATGGCTATGATTTGAACCAAATCATTTCGAGTTATGGTATATTGTGAGTTATTGATTTGAATGCTTTAAATCTCTCTTTTACTATAAATAGTTTAAAGCTTACCCAAGTGTGGCAGGGAACACCATCATCTGGGTGCAAGCTTTACTGTTAGTTCTTAGGATCAATGTGTGATAGTTTATTACATTCGTCTTTCATTCAACCAATGCGTGAATTTGATAAGGTTTTGCATGCAATTGTGTGAGATATTTGGTTTGATTTCCATAGTGTTCATAATCATTCAACCTTGCATTCATTGATAGGATATCTATTGCCATTTTTTATATAGTCTGCGTGTGAATATTTAACATAGAGCTATGCTCTATTCCTCATAAACAAGCTGAGTTCATTTCAGTTATCATTAAACTATCCTTTGATCAGAACATGGTTCGCATTATAGAAATTACAGGCACTATTATATAGGACAGAGTGAGAATTTAGAATCAATCTCTTCTTGAATGCATCGAATAGTTAACTTGTGATTTGTTTGATGAATGAAGTTTTGATTTTTTTATTAATTAGAGTTGTGTAAAGGATAGGGCTTGCATTTACATTCCATTCTATATTGTGCATTTAAGATCGAATTGTGACTATTGTGTGTGTTCATTTTCCAGTGTTCATAAGTTAAAGTATTTTAATAGTGTGATTTTAATTAGACAAAGTGGTTTCATTAATATTGTGAAATTTACAGTGATTTTATTATGTGATTTATTTTTAGCAGTAAGAGTTATTTGGGAAAGGTGTGATTTATTTAAGTGGAGTAGTTTCATTTAAAGTCATTGTGTGATTCCAGTTAAACTTATGATTTGTTTCTAGAACTAAATTAAATAGTAAAACGATTAGGTGTTGATTCCAACGTTAATTGAAAGTGTGCAATTCATATCCAGCATTTCAATTTCATCTAAGATTTAATCATGATTCATTTAAAAGCAGTGTGATTTACTTTATTGTGGGTTTGACTTAGGTTAACTAGTCATTTCCATAACAATTTCATTTGATTATTTATTCTTCCTTTTGCATAAAAATATTGTTTCCTATTTTAAATAGACAAAATTGAATTTAATTTCCAAATTTGCAGGAAGACTAGACTAAAGCAGAGTGGTATGGCTTGGTAAAATAAGGGAATTGATTTCCTTTTACCTCTATTCAAATTCTTTGAGTGCTAATCAAATAGAATTTTTCTTATCATTTTGTACTTAAACGACCATGGAAGAAGTTTATATGCTCTGATCATAAGCTGAATCAAAAGCGTAGTAAAACTCGTATTTACGATTCTGGGTTGACAATTCAATATTAGCAGGATTAATTGCGAATTAAATCGTAATTAAAACTCCTAACATTTTTGGCATCATTTTTGGGAAAGTTGTATTTTGATTCAGGTAAGATTATTATTATAGAGTTTCAAAGGTATTGTAGGGAAGTTAGAGGGCGGAGAGTGTACGTTAAGACATGAATGAAAGCCATGCATCCATTATTGTGGGGTTGCTCCAAAGTATAACCATTTTTTCTCATCCTTGAACTTTCATCTTTCCTTTCCTTTATGCGTAGAAGTAGAAGTAGGCCTAGATAGGCCTAGAGATAGTAAAGTCAGATTTATTTCTAGTTCAAAATTTCTTGAAAATTTTGGTCCTACAGTTATACCATTCTCTAATTCAACAAATCGTTATGCAGGAACGAAATAAGAAAAAGGGAGAACTAGCAGTAAGGATGTTTTATGAGGAGAACTCCCAATTTCAAGAGGAATTAAGACAATTAACTGTTGAATCCTTCTCTAGTCATATCAGTACCAACACCAACATGGCACACAATGGAGGTGAAAACCAAAACAACGAACTAGATCATCAAGAAAAACATGGATAAGGATAAGGTCCAAGAATTAACCTTTTTGGCAGGAACCGTAATAGACTAAGAGGAGAAAATAGCGATGGACCAAGGCGAGGACCAGAAGAAGAAGAAGAAGAAACCACCTTCAAATTTCCTATCTTTGTTGTAACTAGGAATATCACTATGAAAAACATACCAATGGAATATCTTCCACTCTTCTATGGTAAGTCCTCTGTGGACCCAAATTCCTTTCTGCTTGAGTTCGATACCCTATGTTGGAGTTACAATTATTATGATGACACACATAAACTTAAGTTGTTCCCAACCACCCTGAAAGATGTGGCCCTTAGATGGTTCATGAGTCTAGGTGAAAACACCATTTATTCTTGGGAGGATATGAAGTCTGTCTTTCTTATAAAATACCAAGAATTCTATAAAAGTAGGGATGTGAATGATATTCTTATAATGCAACAATTGGACGATGAAAAATTATAAGGGTATCTTGAACATTTCCTATATAATTTTCATAAATCCCAAGGGGAAAATCTGGATGAGAAAACTATTAAAACTGTCTTTCTAAAGGGGTTGAGGGATGAATGCATTGAAACCTTAAACCCTCTAAGTGGTGGGGATGTGTATAAAAAACCTTTTGTTGAAGTAGTTGAACTATGTCACACTTATTCATGAGGTGAGGCTAAAGTAGCCAAGAAACTCTGTGAAAATCCCTAAGATTTTGTGTCAATAAATCAGAAACCTGTACCCAACATTGTCACTAGAGTTGAATTAGGAAAATTATTGGAAAAATTCAAAAAAGATATCCTAAACACCATTACTAACCAACTAGACCCAATAAATCTAAAAAATAAATAAGAATATGAGAGCGCTGCTAGGCAATATTTTACCCTAAATGTAGACGTAAGAATGCTGAGAGGGAGTGTCCCATTAATGTCATTGAGGTTTGTGGGATTTGTGCTTTAGAACATGAAACCAAGAAGTTTCCATCTCTTCCTAGTTTACAGGCCATCTATAAGAATAATACTAAAACAAATGACCCTTCACAATTAAACAAGAAAGCCTTTTGGAGAAGCCCAAATCAAAACATGTTTCCAGATCCTAGTTCCGAAGGTTATGGTCATAATCCATCTTGGAATTCCCAACCATATTATCGCACTTGGGCCAATTGTCAAACACAAAACACTCCGTGGAATCAGAATTGGAGGGAAAATCCTTATGTAAACACTTTCTAGCCTCAAAACCAATTCTATTTTCCATACTCAAACATGCCTAATACATCCTAAAACCAGACCATTCAGCCTTATCAGCAAGGGTACAACCCAAACTACTATCAACAACCCTTGCTACTTCCTCCTCCTTTACCACAACTTCTACTTGCTCGATCGAACTCATCATCATCACAGGTACCACCAACGTTTAACCCACCTCACACCGCTTTTTTGCCTGCACAACCCATAGCTAATCCCAACCATAATAAATAACCTCATCCTGTGCAAAATATAGAAGTACAACCTTTTCCCACCTACATGATGACTTTTCTCCCAATAAATAAAATTCAATTACAATACGGGAAATAAATTAATACAGTAAAATCAGTTGTTATAATTCATGAAGAGGCCCCTCCAGAGCAAACTAACAGTCACCAACAACATGAAAAAAAGAGAACTAAATGAACCCCCTTATCCGGATTGATTGCTTGTTAATAAAGAGGAAATCCCAATTGAATATGATTTAGAAACTAAATTAAGGAATGTGTGTGTTTAAATTTCACTATTAAAATCCATTAGGGACATTCCAATCTATACTAAAATCATTAAATATCTTTGCATTAAGAAACCATGTCGAAAAGGACATGAAAACCAAAAATTTAAAGTCATGAGTGAAATGTCCAAGATGATCTCAGACTTTCCTGCGAATTATAATGACCCAGGGATTCCCATTATGACCATTGAGATCAATGGAGTAATTTTTCCAAATACTCTTATAGATTTATGAGTGGCCATTAACGATATGACTTATGAAACCATGACATCTTTACAACTACAAGGGATTAAACCCACACCTATAATTTTGGAGTTGGCAGACAAGTTTGTTGTTAAACCCCTGGGAACCTTAGAGGACATTGTGGTCACCATTGCTTCCTGGAAGTATCCTATCGATTTTATTGTCATTTCTCCTAAAAAATCTAAACCTAGAAACCATGTGGTTCTAGGAAGCCCTTGGTTAGCTATTGCTAATGCTGTGATAGGGTGCAAAAGGGAGAGATGGTCATTTCGAATGGTTTATATAATCAAACTTTGTCAATCTTTTCCCCTGCTCAAAATTCTGCTAAAGTACCTTTATTGCTAGAGAATCCTTCTGGAGAGGAAGATTATATGTTTTCCCTATTAACATTAGACCAATCTAGAGGTCTCCAGGAATAATCCGAAGATCAAATTTTGTAGCAATTTGTATCTAATAGTTCTTGTATTGATTATCCCATTTAATTTAATGATTATCAGCATGTTTACAGTAATGAGTTTCAGGAAGCCTGCCATCCATCTATATTTTCCTCATTTTCACTATTAGAGGAAGGCAAAGAGCTCCCTACTGAAACAGTTGAAATGACTGAAGGAAAAACTTTTTATATTGGTACAGAATTAACTACAGAATTGAAGCAACAATTGTTGAGCATGATTCAATAACAATCCATGGCCTTCACCTGGGATTATTTAGATATGAAGGGCATACATCCAGACACTTGCATCCATCACATCTAAACCATGAGGATATGAGACTCATCCAGGACCCATAGAGATGTATGAACCCTGCTTTAAAGGAAATTTTCATAGAAGAATTGTAGAAGTTATTGGTTGTAGGCTTTATCTATCCTATCTTAGATAGTAAATCAGTGTCACCTTTAGTGGTGGTGCCGAAGAAGAATGGTAAGTGGCGCATATGTGTTGATTACAAGGAATTGAAAAAAGCCACCTTACGTGATTACTTTCCGCTGCCATTTATTCACCATGTACTCGACACACTCTCTGGTAAGAAATATTTCTCTTTTCTAGATGGATACAATGGATATAATCAGATAAAAATAGTTAAGGAAGACCAAGAGAAGACTAATTTTACTTGCCCTTGGGGTACCTATGCCTATCGAGTCCTTCCTTTTGGCCTTTGCAATGCTCTAGCTACGTTTTAGCGAGTTATTCTTGCCATATTTTCTGACCTCACACATGACTGTGTCGAAATCTATATGGACGACTTCACTACATATGGAGATGATTTCCCTCAAGCACTGGAAAATATAAAAAAGGTACCAATTCGATTCCATGAAGCTCATGTAGCCCCTAGAAGTGTTAAATGTAGAATGATGCTGACTCTAGCTATTGTCTTGGGACATCATGTCTCGTTCAAGGAATAAAATTTGATCCAGCTAAGATTGATCTAATCTCACATATTCCCATTCCTAGTTTGCAAAAAGAGGTAAGAAGCTTTTTGGGACACGTGGGGTATTACCGTCGATTTATTGAAAAATTAACAAGAATTGAATCACCTTTATTCAAATTATTAACTAAAGACGATGACTTTGCTTGGAATGATGATTGTCAACAGGATTTTCAGATATTGAAGGACAGGTTGTCCACCACTCCAGTCTTAAGGGGGCCAAATTTGTGCTTATCATTTCACATTTGCACGGATGCTTAAGACACTGCACTTGGAGTAGTTTTGGGACAAAGGGAAGATCACTATCCTTATGCTATTTATTATGTAAGAAAGAATCTCTTTCTTGTTGAACTAATCTACACTGCCACTGAAAAATAACTATTAGTAGTTGTTCATGCCATTGCTAAATTTAGGAATTACATAACCGATTATGAGAATATTTTCCATACCGATCATTATGCCATTATATTTCTAATGAAAAAATCTATCACTAATGGTTGAATTACGAGATGGTTATTTATTTTAAAAGAATTCAATATAACTATGATTGATAGGCCTAGTCGAGATAATTTGGTAGCTGAATTCTTGTCTCAAATGAATGTTGTGCAGGAATATGTATCGACTCCCATACCAGATGAGTTCCTGGATGAAGGATTATTTGCTATATCTACCATTACTCCCTAGTTTGCAGATGTTGCCAACTTCCTGGTATCAGGAAGGTTGCCCCATAATCTGTCTACCAGGGAGAAACACAACATTGTACAATGAAGTACCAATTATTCCTGGATTGATGGAGACTTGTTCTATACCAAACCTGACCTAATCATGAGGAGATGTGTGTGGGATGACGAGATGTTTGATGTGTTGAGCACCTGCCACAGTGAGCCTTGTGGCGGGAACTTTGCAGATAAAAGGACCGCATACAAAGTTCTCCATACTAGATATTATTGGCCCTCACTCTTCAAAGCGAGGAAACTTTTAGGGGCTAATATTCGCAGGTGGGCTAATTTTCCATGATTTTTCCAAAAAATAGATTCGCCAATTTCCAAATTTTCCAAAAAGATTCGCCCAAACTTTATACTATAAAATTATTTTACCTTTAAAATTGCCAAAATTTCATACAAAGCAATATAAAATCATTACAAACCTCAATATTTTTATATAAATATCGCCAAACGTTTTATAATTTTCATATTAGAAGTTAGTAAGTTTTGCCATTGTTTCTAAACTTTCAGATAAATTTACATCCTTAAAATTTTCCCTGCTTCAAAGATGCCAAAAATTTTGTATATATTTACAATGCTTGTTAGAGAATGGGGAGGCTAGTTCCTTCTGATGAGATTCCCCTTCAGCTATAAATAGCAATAGAACTTTTCGAGAAGTGGGCATTAGATTTCTTGGGACCTATCTCCCCCATGTCAAAGAAGAAAAAGTATATTTTAGTTTGCACCGACTATGGTTCCAATTGTATGCTGCAACTGAAAAGGTAGTAGTGGAATTTCTTTTTGAAGACATCTTCACTAGATTTGGAGTACCCCGAGAGATTGTCACAAACAAAGGCACACAATTCACATATAAATTGGTCAAGGCTCTGACTGGAAAATATCAAATAAAACACCATAAATATACTCCTTACCACCCCCAATCCAATGGGCAGGTGGAATCCACAAATGAATTAGAGTCCATATTGACAAAGACCATTCAGTTACATCATAGGAATTGTGCAGACAAGTTTTTATAGGAATTATGGGCTCGCATAACTTGGAGGAATGTGATAGGGCACACCCTGTGTGAGTTAGTTTATGGAAAACAGGTGCTAATTTCTATTGAATTTCAAGTGAAGACATTTCAAACTACCACTCAACTTGGCATGAGTCTCAACGAAGCCTAAGAACAAATATTGATGCAGTTGAATGAGCTTGATGAGATTAGACATAATGCATACCACAAAACTATGTGGCTGCAGGATCATAGAGCTCATTTTCATGATAATTTTATTAAGAAGAAGGTTTTCCATCTAGGAGATTGGGCCTTGCCTTATGACAGTAAGTTCAGACACATCAAAGGTAAATTATTAACTAGATGGTTAGGACCTTATGAAGTAGATGAATTGTTTGACAATGGTTCAGTTCGGATTAAAAATATTGATGATGGTCAGACTTATTTTGTAGTAAATGGCCACCGACTCAAGATTTATTGTCAATCTCTCTCTCAACAACAATTTTTGTAGGAAGTACAAAGAGATCCAGGAATGGAGTTGGTTCACGAAAATGACCATCCTCTTGTTATATCATCTGGTTGATTTCTTTCATTTTAATATATATATATATATATATATATATATATATAAAATAACCAATGGGCTGTCATTTTTCATATATTTAGGTGTTTCTCCCCACAACCCATGTAGAATAAAAGAGAAATATGTCTTGGGTGGGTTCATTCCTTTAGCCAGACTTGACAGATTATTTGTAATATTCCTAAATTAGCTATGAGGTAGTTGGAATATTAAATTTTGTTTATTCTATTTAATTTGATGAATAAGAAGATATATGGATATACATAAATCTCCTTAATATGAACAAAATCAATGCCAATATGAAATGAGGACATATCGGAAACTTAATTGAGTGCCCTTAAGTGTGAAAAGGGGTTGGAGCATGTAGACTGGGTCAAATTTGACCAAATTAACAGCGCTGTCATGGAGTAGTGGCATTCATTATGGGACAGCGCAATTTTACTTGGAGACTCTTTGCGTGTGAGTAGTGTCTTAAATGAGTGGGGCCTAGGGTTAGGAAGCTCATCACTTATATAAGGAAGAGGATGACATCAATATTCATTCATGTTTATGTTTATGATATTTTGATATATGGTATGTTTAGACATATAGCTTTCTTCAGCTGTTTAGCTAAGATTGCAGTGTTGTTTAGCACAGGGTGTTCCTGATCAGGAATAACACTTCTATCCTTGAGAGGCCTCATAGGAAGAGTATTGTAATACCATTCCATAATCAGGCATCAGGCCAAAGCTTCAGTCTTGTGGTACAGTGCAGTTTCTGTTGAGAGATGTGCTGAGTTGCAGGTTGCAGCAGTGGAGAATAGATCCGGGTGATTTATGATCTGTTTTTCAGTGGAGGAAGGGTTCCTTCCATTGGGAGGATGGTGAGGAAGGCCTTTGAGCGTATTTGCAACAGTTTTCATTAGTCCACTTGATCATTTTCCCCTACAACGTAGTTTGTGTCTTGGATTGTGTTATTTTCTGGGAGGAGTTGCAGGGTGGTTTCAGTACACCATTTGGGGAGGAGGGTTTCTAGTGAATGGATCAGCCTTTCATCTGGAGGATCCATTGGAGGCTACATTATTTAGCATATCAGATCAGCCACACCTTTCTAGTTCATATGTTGCAGTGAATCTTCAACCTTAGGGTTTTGATTCCCATCTTGTATAGTGGTGTATTTCTGAAAACCCTTTTGGGTTCTTCATTGGAGGTTGTATAGAGACTAGATCTATATTTGTTGTATATTTTGAGGCATATATCAATGCTTATCATTTTTGTCCTCATTTTTTGTAGCATTGCTTCTATGACTGCACTGTAGCAGTCATCCGATATTTGTGATATAGTAGCAGCACCTCAAGATTGAGGGTTTTCTTCATTGGAGGATTTTTGTATCTTTTTATATGCTTTGTGGCCCATTATTTTATACATAAATGTTGTTGTTATGATGAATAAAGAAGCTCCATATTGGTCTCATATTTTTATATGATGTTTTACACTGTTATTTCAAGCATTGTGCACTATATTCCTACTCTTCCCATTTGGGAATATTACAGAGGTACCAGAGCATAATCTTGGCTCAGCCTATGCATCTTAAGCCAATATGTCATCAGAAGAAGGAGATCATCTCACAGATAGAGAGAAGAGGTGTCTCAGAAGAAGAAACTGGAAGTTTGACTATAAAAATGATAAAGAAAATAAGGGTAAAACCCCATTATCAAGAGGAATGAAAGGGAAGGAGTCTCGAAGACTTCTTTTTCCAAAATTTGCAGGGCATTAACAAAGAAATCATAGAGGTGATGATGGAGAGATATATAGATTCTCCAAGAGAGCTTTTACATGAAGAAAGCTCCATATTTTCACATTATGTGTGTGAGCATTCAGCTACACCATCAGATCTACAATAGGGTACCATGCCTACATTCTTGGCTAGAGAAGAAGAGGAAGGAGAAACACCAAAGGAGGAAACTCTTGGTGACTATCTCCAAGAATATGAATCTTAGTCTAGTAGATTCAAAGAGCATCTAAACTTCCAAGGGTTTTGTCAAATCAAAGAAAACAGAAGACCTAGTAACCACAATAGAAGAGGAGGGTGCATGCAGCACACTTTGGTTAGATTATTTCTACCTACTTTTGATGGGTCACCCAAGAGCACAACCAAGGCTTGGGTAAAGAAGATAGACACATATTTTTAGCTACATCAAGTTTCAGAAGAGGAAGTCATTAGAGTAGCAACGTTTCATCTTGAAGGTAAGGCTTATTCTTGGTGGTTTTATGAATCTTCTTCATTGAATAATGCAAAAATATCTACTTATGAAAATTTCACTAGGAGGTTAGTGAAAAGATTTGATCAAAGACATTCTGAAACTTCTTTGGGTAAACTAGACAAACCTAAGAAATTAGAACCTTTGCATGAGTTGGAAGGATCCATGAGACCAACTCCATTTCATAACATTGTTGAGGGGGCTATAGATCTGCAACATGATTTTCCAAGGGAAAAAGCCCCACTTCAGTAAGAACTTTCTTCTCAAGAAGAAGACATGATGATTCCTCCTTCCAGAGGGGATCAAGCCAAAGGATATCTTAATGATGAGGTATTTTCCAATGATGAGGAGGAGGAATAGGAAGAGATAGAAAGATCCTTCGGCGTTGTAAAAACAAGAGGAGATCTACTTCTATTTGGAGATGGATAGGAAGCAATTGCTTCAACTAGAGGAGCTCTTGTATCTTTGCAAGAAGTCCCAAAGGATCTTACATATGAATATCAAGAGCAACATGTTTCTATGTTGATAGGAAATGAAACCAAAAAATGGAGGAAGTGTGTTTCAACATTCAATACAGTCTTGGGGACACACAATATGATATGTCATTCCCTTGTGATCAAGAATTTTGACACCAATGAGATATTGGGTGTACATGGGTTGATTACATTTGAAGAAGACACCTTAGACTATGAAATATTGCAGAAGGTAGGAGAATATGAAAAGGAGGGCGAACATCCAATGATTGGGAAAATACACACCCATCCTTCTTAGGAGGTTTATGCACAGAAGCAGGAGGATGATTTGCGCAGTGAGGGCAGG
Source organism: Pinus albicaulis (assembly GCA_034641835.2). Lineage (NCBI taxonomy): Eukaryota > Viridiplantae > Streptophyta > Pinopsida > Pinales > Pinaceae > Pinus > Pinus albicaulis. Next base: position 422,382,675 of record CM076573.1, on the reverse strand, counting down.
GAAAAATCAGTCCACTCACATATACAACTTGCTCTAGGCCTTGATGTTTCATTACATAGAGGCATTCCACCAAGGAGACCCCCTGATTGAAAGATGACCAAAGAGTTCTCACAACATGTTGCACCACTCATAAATCCAGGAGGAGTGGGAACATTGGGAGACCATGGTACAACGCTGAGAGTCTTGGGTAGACTCAAGAAGGAGGAAGAAATTCTCCCAACATCACCATTACCCACTCTCATCTGAGATATTGTGCTAAGAAAGGAGAAGAAAAGGGAGGATACCAACCTTCCAATATGTCACTTTGGCATGGGAGATGTCAAAGAGGAGGACAAATACATGATAGATGCTTTCTATGACATATCATCAGCGTTGTCACTTTGAAGGATAGATCCATATTGGAAATCCCAGTTATTGGTGGATTATTCCAAGGATCTTTTCACTTGTATGATACTTGATGACCAGCTACAAGAGGAGGGATATTTAGTCAGAGATGAGGTCATCTAATATCATGGTAGGATCTTCTTGTATAGAGATTCCAAGCTCAAGGAGAAGTTACTACATTTAGCACTTCAATATTTTCTCTTCAACATTACTTATTCCATGAGAGCATACACCACCATCATGGAGGGTTATACTTGGGAAGGATTTGAAGAGGAGATATATCAGCATTTGAGGAGATGCATGGATCATGTGGAGATGGAGGAGATACATAAATCTTTGATGGGGTTATCACAACCACCTCTTTCCTTTTGGGGAATGAGAGGGGATCTATCTATGAACCACTCCATTTAGGTGAGAAAATTATATGATAAAGATCTTGTTTTTATGCATAATTATTTATATGATGAATAGTTGCATTCCTTTACCATACATGTGCAGGCCATTGTTCCAAGGGGGAACATTATTACTTATAAAATTTATGGTCAGCTTTGGGCCATAAACTATGCTGAGCAAGGTCACTCCCCAGGAGGATATAGGGAGACGATATATCATTTCAGATGTGCAGCAAAGGAACCAAAAATTTCTCACCTTCTCAAAACTTGTGAGAAGACTATGGCAGCAAGTAAGTGGTGGGAAAACCACTTAAAATATCATAATTTGGGGCAGTCAGGAGATATCCTATGCTGGTTCCACATGTGGGACTATGATCCACCTCCATTATTGCATTTGGTTGTTTATGTATCACTGGTTTTGACCGCATATATTGATGATGTACTTATTCTTTTGTGGGAGTGATTGGAGGGAGGATGGAGGGATTGGATGTGCCCTTTAGGAGAGAGATTCTCCATGGTTCTTATGTTTCATATTTCTGGGAGAGCATTGGATGTAATATTCCTAAATTAGCTTGCAGCTAATAGGAATATTAAATTTTCTTTTTAAATCTAGATGGATGAATAATTGGGCAAGGAGGCTCATAATTTTCTCAAGTATGAATAAAAATTCCTCATGGTGTGAAAAGGGATCATGAAATAACCAGATCAAGCATCCACATGTGTGAACCATGTCTAAACTATGTGGACAAGGTCAAGTTTGACCAAGTCAACATGCATTTATTCTCAAAGAGTGGATCCTAAATAAAGACAGCTCAATGTGAATGAAAATCAAGCTAACCAGTTAAAATGAAGACACCTTGAGTGTGGAAGAGGTTGATCACTTGACCAAGTCAACCATGACTTTATCTACAGTGCAGTCTAGATGCATTGAACCTCTTGGAGGGAAAACACAGTTCTAGAAAGAGGTTTTACATGTGAAAAAGGCTAAACTAATGAATTGGTTTAGGGTTTTGACAAGACTCCAATCTTATAAAAGGAGGAGGAGAGCAACCAGAGAAGGTTGTTGAAGATTATTATTTCTGAAGGTAGCGTCTGCTCAGACATCCCTTGTTGGGTCTTCCTATTTAGGAATCCAACCTCCTTCCTTGAGAAGCTCTTGGAGGAGACTTGTTCTACCATGTCCACTATCAGGTTTGGGCCAAGCTTCACCTTACACCTACAGCGCTGCTCCTGTTGAGGGTTGAGCTGTCCTTGTGGGTTGCAGCAGTGGAAGACACTAGATCTGCTTAGATCTATCCTATACTAGTGGCTCTTCTCAGTGAGTGTGTATTTTAACCTCCTGAAAGAGTGAATTAGCACTTTGAGCTTCAGATCCGGACCTTGGCATCAGGCCAAAGCATTCTCAGAGCCTACAACGTAGTTTATCTCCCTGTAATGCGTTATTTGCAAAGGAGAAGTTGCAGGGTGTTTTGTCTGCATTTTGGAGGAGAGATCTCCGGTGTTAGGATTCTTTTTCTCACTGTGGTGATCCATGGATTGGCCATCCAATCCATGTTTGTTTCAGATCGGATCTGCTGTTCCATTGTATTAGTCAGAAATTTCTGAATCATTCTGCAGATCTGCAACTTTAGATCTCAGATCTACTTTCTGTGCTTCATGTTTTACACAAAACACCAAGGGGAATGTATAGATCAACATTTCCTGTACACTGGTTTGTATTAGATATAAATTTTTATGTACATATCCTCTCTAGATCTGAATACTAATAAAAGTCTGCTTCAGCCCCTAAAAATGACGCTGTCATGGTTATGCAATCTTTTCTTATGGTTGTAGCACCTCATTTATGAGGATTTTTCCTGTATTGTCTCATTCTTTATCTTGTACAATGTATGTGTTGTGATGTACATCTAATTTTCTATTATACATATTATTTATAAACCTCCATATCATCCTCCTACTGTGCTTCAGTGGATCTACATTATTTTTGAAGTAGTCCTTTGCATATAGCTGCAACCCCTCTCTTTGGGTGATTTTCAGCTAGACTAGTTTGTGGGAGATTTGTTTAACCCACCTAGTCTGATTTTTTTTTGCTCTCCTTTTGGATTTAGAACTTAGATGATCTGATATAAGGGATACAGGAGCTGAAAACTTGTTTATATGCACAAAATTCTCAGAAGTGCATAATTTCAGCAGGCTTGTTGAGCTATTTTAGATTTGGAATATTACAGTGGTATCAGAGCAAGATCTTTGGCTCAGCCTGTGGGCTTCAAGCCAAAGTGCTATAAATAAAGGAGAAAGGTAAGAGTGATTAAGAAGATTATTTTACTCTCATCACTTTTGAGATCCAGGGAGAACCTCTCCAAGGAGGTTGAACAAGAAGAAGAAAGAAGGAGCAGTGAAACTCCTAGAGAGTTTCAAGAGCAGGAAGATCTCCCAATCAGATCTACAAGATCTATACATGAGGAAAATTCTAAATCCTCATCTCATGGATATGTGCACTCAGCCATATCACCAAATCTTCAGTGTTCTGTCAGTTATTTCTTCATGAAGAGGAAGAAAGGAGATGTACGAGAAGGAGACTCTTGGAGAGTATTTACAGGAGTATGAGGCTCAATCTAAGGATTTCAAAGATAACTTGAACTTCCAAGGGTTCTTCAAGGTCAAGAAAAGCACAAAGGAGGAGCATCATGGTGTGGGAGGGTTCCACCTATCTACCTTTGATGGGTCACCTAAATGTCCAGTTAGGTTTTGGGTGGAGGAGCTAGACAACTTTGTGCAACAAAATCAAGTTTCAGAGATTGAAGCCATCAAAGTGGCAGCACTGAATTTTGAAGGTAAAGCATATGCTTTGTGGTTGTTTGAATATTTTTCCTTAAGGAATGAAAATACACCTACTTATGCAAAGTTTATTGAAAGATTAGTGGAAAGGTTTGATGAAGCTCCATGTGTAGCATCTTCTGTTGAGACTATAAAACCATATCAAGCAAATATTTTGCATGAGTTGGAAGGGTCTATGAATCCAACTCCATTTCTGAAAACCATGGAAGAAGGTGTAATTTTGTTTGATGCCTTGCCAAGGGCAAGATATCCTTTGGATGAAAGGCTCTCTTCTCAAGGGGAAAGCATGAAGATTCCTCCTTCAATAGATGACCAAGATCTAAGGTCTCTTGTTGATGATGAGGTAATTTCAGTTATTGAAGAGGAGGAGAGGAAGGCAGGAGATAACATAGTCATGACAATGGCACCTCAAGCACCTCATGAAGAGGAGGATGGAGCACTTGCTCCAAGGAAAGAAACTCTTGCACACTTGCAAGGAGTTCCACAAGGTCTCACACATAGAGCTATTGGCATAACACATGAGCAGCATGTACCATCATTGTCAAATGATGAGATATTGAAGATAGAAGGAGGAAAAGAGGAGAAAGGGCATCATAAGATGAAGAGCATGGATCCTTCTCTGTTTCAAAGCTTGGGAGCACAAAGAAGGCAAGAGGACCTATCCAATAAAGGCAGGGGAAAATCTGTCTACCTACATCCACATTCTACTTTATGCCTTGACACCTCTTTGCAAGGAGGTATTTTACCAGGAGCACCTCTTGATTGGAGGAATAATAAAGTGTTCTCTCAACTATAGGCAGCATATGAATACTTGGCTAAGGAGGGAGCCTTGGAAGGAGCTAGCACAACGCAGAGAATCTCTCATGAATTCAGAAGAGAGGTGAGCAATTTCCTGAAAGGGGCATTGCTATCTTCCACTCAACTATCTACACTGAGAGAGGAAATATCAAAAGTCCATGATGGCATGAGCATGGGAGTATAGAGAAAATCCATAACTTAGGGGCAGCCCATGATATCTTCATTCACAAGGAAGATTTCTGAACATGTCAAGGGGATGCTAACCCTCTTGCATGCATGGGCCAAAATGAGGAAGTATTGGAAGACAAGGACTTTCCGAGGGGAAGTTGATTTCCATATGCTTCAATCTTGTCTTGAGCAAGATCAGTTGAAAATGAGGCAGCAAAGGGGAGGTTAAGATGCTCCAAAATGTGATATTGATATCAAGGATGTCAAAGAGTGGAGCTATGAAATGACAGGGGCTGCATTTCAGACCTCTACAACATTCTCATTTTTGGGGAGCCTAGATCCTTATTGGGATTCCCAACTCAAGATGGGATACTCCAAGGACCTTTTCACATGTGGGGTTCTTGATGGGGAAGTAGTGGATGAGAGGTTCAAGGTAGTTGATGGAGTTATCTACTTCTACAATCTTATCCTTTTGATTAGAGACTCCAAGCTCAAGGAGAGACTACTAGATGCAACTTATGAGATCCTACTTTCCAAACCCACTGGTTTCATTAGAGCATATCATACTCTCTTGGGTGGATTCATATGGGAAGGTTTCAAGGAAGAGGTGCACTCTCATATGAAGATGTGCATGGACTACTTGTTATATGAGGAGGAACATAGCTCTTGGGAAGAGCCGCCATTCACACCTCCTTCCTTATTGAGTGTGAGAGGGAACTCATCCATGAGTTACCTCAATGATGTAAAACAAGTATATAGAGAAACTTGTCTTTCTGAATATTATAATGTATCTCCTATATGCTTATATTTTATAACACTCATTTTCAGAACATTGCTCCAAAGGAGGGCACTATTTATGATGGGTTTCATGGGTCACTCAAGGCCATGAAGTATGTTGATGCAGGTCATTCCTTGGAGGGTCTTGGGATGTTATTATATTCTTCATGGTGTGATTCTTTTACACCAATTATGAGGCACCTTCTCTAAGCATCCAAGAGGGATGGGGCAATAAACAAGTGTTGGGGAAGGCACTTGTCACCTCTTATTCTATGGCAGTTAAGGGTAAAACTGTGTTGGTTGCACATGAGGGAACATCTCCCTTCTCATTTATCATACATGGCAGCTAGCATGATTATAATCATGATTCCATATGATGAAAATGTTCTTACTCTTTGGAACATGGTTGGAGGAGAGGCACATTGGTGGGATGTGTCCTTGGGGAAAGGATTTCCCCACTCTTTTTGCATTGCATGCTTCAATGGGAGCATGAGATATTGTATGGTCATTATGATAGATCACTTGTCTTTTTGTAAAGTGAGCCATATGTTTTTTGGGGACATGCCTCTCATATGTATTGGGGAGGAGTTTTTCTATGGATTGCCAAGATGGGAGGTGACCCACTTCATTTGGCTGATAGCATGGGGATGGGAGTCTTTCATGAATCATGAAATTCCCCATGATTTTCATCACTTCTATCTTGAGAAGGCCATGGATCAGCAAGAGGGTTTCCACATAGACCTTCCATTTCTTCTTGATGAGAGCCCTTGGGTTTATTCACCAAAGGCCAACTTGCACAATGAGGAGGGACCATTAGGAGGCACAACTATTGTAGAAAATTTAGAGCAATGGTGGAGACTATGAATGAGGAAGCCACAAGAGAAGGAGGGGAGGTTTTGCAGCACCCTTGTAGTTGCTTGAGGACAAGCAACATTTGGGAGGGGGAGATTGTAATATTCCTAAATTAGCTTGCAGCTAATAGGAATATTAATTTTTCTTTTGAAATCTAGATGGATGAATAATTGGGCAAGGTGGCTCATAATTGCTCAAGTATGAATAAAAATCCCTCATGGTGTGAAAAGGGATCATGAAATAACCAAATCAAGCATCCACATGTGTGAACTATGTCTAAACTATGTGGACAAGGTCAAGTTTGACCAAGTCAACATGCATTTATTCTCAAAGAGTGGATCCTAAATAAAGACATATCAATCTGAATGAAAATCAAGCTAACCAGTTAAAATGAAGACACCTTGAGTGTGGAAGAGGTTTATCACTTGACCAAGTCAACCATGACTTTATCTACAGCGCAGTCTAGATGCATTGAACCTCTTGGAGGGATAGCGCAGTTCTAGAAAGAGGTTTTACATGTAAAAGAGGCTAAACTAATGAAGTGGTTTAGGGTTTTGAAAAGACTCCAATCTTATAAAAGGAGGAGGAGAGCAACAAGAGAAGGTTGTTGAAGAAAATTATTTCTGAAGGTATTGTCTGCTCAGACATCCCTTGTTGGGTCTTCCTGTTCAGGAATCCCACCTCCTTCCTTGAGTAGATCTTAGAGGAGACTTGTTCTATCATGTCCATTATCAAGCTTGGGCCAAGCTTCACCTTACACCTACAGTGCTACTCCTATTGAGGGTTGAGCTGTCCTTGTGGGTTGCAGCAGTGGAAGACACTAGATCTGCTCAGATCTAGGCTATACTAGTGGCTCTTCTCAGTGAGTGTGTCTTTTAACCTCCTGGAAGAGTGCATTAGCATTTTGAGCTTCAAATCCAAACCTTGGTATCAGGCCAAAGCATTCTTAGAGCCTACAGTGCAATTTCTCTCCCTAGACTGCATTATTTTCAAAGGATAAGTTGTAGGGTGTTTTGTCTGCATTTTGGAGGATAGATCTCTGGTGTTAGGATTCTTCCTCTGACTATGGTGATCCATGGATTGGCTATCCAATCCATGTTTGCTTCAGATCTGATCTGTTGTCCCATTGTATTATTTAGAAATTTCTAAATCATTTTGCAGATCTGCAACTTTGGATCTCAGATCTACTCTCTGTGCTTCATGTTTTGCACAAAACCCCAAGGGGAATGTATAGATCAACATTTCTTGTACACCGATCTGTATTAGATCTAAATTTTTATGTAAAGATCTGCTCTATGTCTTAATATTAATAAAATTCTACTTCAGCCCCTAAAAATAATGCTATCATGGTTATGCAGTCTTTTCTTATGGTTGTAGCACCTCATTTCTGAGGATGTTTCCTGTATTGTCTCACTCTTTCTCTTGTACAATGTATGGGCTATGATTTATATCTGATTTTTTGTTATACATCTGATTTTTGAACCTCCATATCAACCTCCTACTATGCTTTAGTGGATCTGCGTTATTTCTGAAGCAGTCCTTTGCATATACCTACTGCCCCTCTCTTTGGGTGATTTTCAGCTAGACTAGTTTGTGGGAGATCTGTTTAACCCACCTAGTCTGATTTTTTTTTGCTCTCCTTTTGGAGTTAGATCTTATATGAGCTTATATAAGGGATCCAGGAGCTACAAACTCATTTCTATGCACAAAATTCTCAGAAGTGCGTTATTTCAGTAGGCTTGCTGAGCTGTTCCAAATTTGGAATATTACATTGGACCATCCATGATTACTACATTGGGTCTCTTGTTTCCTTATGGGATGAGACATTTGGGTAACTTGAGCACTTGGGAGGTGCCTCTCATGAGTATATGGGAGGATTTTTTCTATGAATTACTACTCTGGAGGGTGATTCACTTGGGAGGTGCCTCTCATGATAGCTTGGAGATTGGAGCTCCATATGGGAATGAAGGTTCCCTGCATATTTCAGTTCTGTCCTGGTAGTTGCTTGGGGAAAAGCAACACTTGGGAGGGGAGGATTGTAATATTCCTAAATTGGCCATGATATAGTTAGAATATTAAATTTTGTTTTTTTTATTTAATTTGATGAATAAGAGGATATGGAGATCCATAAATCTCCTTAATATGAATAAAATCAATGCCAATATGAAAGGAGGACATATTGACAGCTTAATTGAGCACCCTTAGGTGTGAAACGGTGCTAGACCATGTAGACTAGGTCAACTTTGACCAAATCAACAGCGCTGTCATGGAGTAGTGGCTTTCATTATGGGACAGCGCAATTTTAGTTGGCGACTCTTTGCGTGGGAGTAGTGTCTTAAATTAGTGGGGCCTAGGGTTATGAATCTCATCACTTATATAAGGAAGAGGATGATATCCATATTCATTCATGTTGATGTTTATAATATTTTGATATATGGTATGTTTAGACATATAACTTTCTTTGGTTGTTTAGCTAAGATTGCAGTGCTGTTTAGCACAGGGTGTTCCTAATAGGGAATCCCACCTCTATCCTTGAGAGGCCTCATAGGAATATTATTGCACTACCATTCCACAATCAGGCATCAGGCCAAAGCTTTAGCCTTGTGGTACAATGTAGTTTCTGTTAAGAGATGTGCTGAGTTGTAGGTTGCAGCAGTGGAGAATAGATCCGAGTGATTTCTGATCTGTTTTTGGGTGGAGGAAGGGTTCCTTCCATTGGGAGGCTGGTGAGGAAGGCCCTTGACCTTATTTACATCATTTTGCATCATTCAACTTGGTAATTTTCCCCTATAGTGCAGTTTCTGTCTTGGACTGTGTTATTTTCAGGGAGGAGTTGCAAGGTGGTTTCAGTACACCATTTGGGGAGGAGGTTTTCTAGTGAAGGGATCAGCCTTTCATCTAGAGGATCCAATGGAGGAGGCTACATTCTTTGGCATATCATATTAGCCACACCTTTTCAGTTCATATGTTCCGGTGAATCTTCAGCCCTAGGGCTTTGATTCCCATCTTGTATAGTGGTGTATTTCTGAAAACCCTTTTCGGTTCTTCAATGGAGGTTGTATAGAGCCTAGATCTGTATGTGTTGTATCTATTGAGGCATATATCAGCCCTTATCTTCTATGTACTCATTTTCTGTAGCAGTGCTTCTATGACTGCGTTGTAGCAGTCTTTCAGCATTTGTGATATAGTAGCAGCACCTCAAGATTGAGGGTTTTCTTCATTGGAGGCTTATTGTATCTTGTTATATGCTTTGTGGCCCATTATTTTATACATATATGCTTTTTTTATGATGAATAAAGAAGCTCCATATTGGTATCACATTTTTATATGATGTTTTACACTACTATTTCAAGCATTATGCACTATATTCCTTCTTTTCCCATTTGGTAATATTACATTGTTTATGGAAAAGGAGCCCCCTCAAAGTCTCCTTTTGGATGATTTCAGACTCTCAAAAATTGAAACTCCCGAGTAGTGACTAATCCAGGCTCGTAAAACTACATGGACCAGTGGTAGCCTTGGGATTCCTTGAGTATAGATTTGTTATTTTCCAGGCTCAAGGAAATATTTACAGAAAGGAATCCCCCTCGGAGTCTCCTTCTGGATGATTTCGGACTCTTGAAAATTGAAACTCCCGAGCAGTGATTGATATAGGCTCATAAAACTACATGGACTAGTGCTAGCCTAAGGATTCCTTGAGTATATATTTATTCTTTTCCAGGCTCAAGGAAATGCTTACGGAAAGGAAGCCCCCGTAGAGTCTTCTTTGGTTTATTCAAACTCCTTAAATATGAATACCTCGAGCAATGGATACTTTAGGCTCGTTAAAATAATAGAGTAGTAGTAGTTAGGGATCTATCAAGTACATAATTATTCTTTTCTGGACTTAATAGAATAAGTATGGAAAATAAACCCCCATATTTCTTTCTTTTCGGCCATTTCAACCTATCTAAATATGAAATGCCTCGAGGAGTCATCATCCCAGGCCTAGTTAAAATCCATGGGGTGATAAACAAGTTTTACTTATCTCCTAAGAGGCGACAATTAGAAAATTACATGGCATTGTGAAAAAGGGAATTTCCATATTCTGTGTTCTACAGCTTTATATACTATAATGTGTAAAATTATAGTCTATTATTATGGATGTATTTTGGAGGACAACATTTTTTTGTTGGAGCATGTTTGATGTTTATGTGGCATTTTCATAAAGGATCGCTTCATAACCAGTTTCCACTTCTACTATCAACTAAGGATGATCGATCTCTTCAACTCAACAACCTATGGGAGATTATGCAAAGAAAATTTACAGGTTTTGTACTCTAATTTTGTACTTAACTGTGTAAAAATAATTTCTTCCATTAAAACTATATTCCCAGAACAATGTCTGCAGAACACACTTGCGACCTAAGTATCATTCCTATCATCATTATTTTTTTGTTCAGTACTTTTTTTCTACTACAGATCTGAATGATCTCCACAAGCTTATTACCCTATATCATTATAATTCAACTCAGGTATGTGCTTAAAGTTTCTTGAATTTGACCATGAATAGTTTAAAGTATGCTATATAGTATGTACCTCTAACTACCCCTCCTCCTAAATTGTAATCATATCCCTATATTACCTTACATAATCCTATCATCTTACGTAATCCTATATTTCCTTGCCCTTTTCCCACTACCATCTCCTAGTATCCCTGATCAATCATGATGGATTGTGCGACCTTCCACTCAGCTTCAAGGCCATCACTCCACTTCAGTCGCATATGGATCATTGTATTATTGCACTTCAAATCCCACACTTCCCTTAATTTGTAATGATCGACCTCATTTTGTAAAATTTTCCATAATAATGGACCATAATCATTGAATCGACGTGAAATTTCCATGACATGATGATTTTCATTGTTTTCTTAAGACATAAATTTGGTTAAGCCTTGAGATTTTGGAGATGATTTCAATAGGGGACTAAAGAAATTATTTGATTAACAAAGAAGGGAATTTCGTTCCATTGTTGCAAGGGTGCATTTTTAATTAAATTAAGGAATCGTGGTGTCAATCGATATGGGAGATAACTGCCATGAACCCACCTTCAGCTAGTTTTCACGTAGTCTGGAACATCAACAATGCAAAGGAGCTGTGGAGGGGCGAGGATCGCTGACATTTTTACAAAAATTTCAGGGCTATAATGATAAGTTTTCTTTGTCGTTTGCCCAAAAATTAAACGGGGAACATGTCAAGATTTGGATTTTAAGTTTTTAAGTCACTGAGAAATCACTGAGAAAAGCTATAGGGCTGCCCATGAAGGGTGACCCATTCTTCAAGGGTGGACAGTTAAGAATTCCAAATTGTGCCATGTTCTTGAAGCCATCATACCGATCAATCAATTGGGAAAAAGGTATATTGAGGAGTTGTATAGAAGAACATTGGCACCCTTTTATGATGATGTTGCAATGCTTCCTTACCTATGAAGGGAGGTACGCAGTTGTATTTCTTTACCATATTCGGTTTTTGAATTATTTCATTTAAAATATCCCCATAAACATTCCACATTTTCTGATATTGAGCTTACACAAGATGGCTATAGGAGTATAGCCTGAAATTAGAAAGCCTAAAATGACCTTGTATCATCACAGTCTCATAAAGATTATAGTTATTACTTAAATTCAAAGACATAAGCAATCACGGGAGGATTTCTTGGTGGAGAAATTCCATAAGGAAGAAACTCAAGTCAAAGGGAGACAACAGTCAATGGTCTGATCCCTGAGGAAGAAGAATGCAACTACTGTTCCTAGCTCCCAAGTGACCCCTACCTCTCCTGTTGATTCTACCACTCCTACCCATGAAATTACTCAAGAAGCAACCCCTTATTTTGAACATGTGGAATTTGACATTTCTTTGAAGAACAAAGTAGGCAAGAGGAAAAAGAGTAAAAGGAATAGTGATGAGATAGATCGACCTGAGATGAGCCCTATGATGGAAGAAAAACGTGAAGAACCTCAGTCAAAGATCCCTAAAGATCACGATGGCTCTAAGCCAAATAAAAAGTGCATGAGAACCCTCTTTCCTACCCCCAAGCCCTCGATTCCCACAGTAGAGACATATGCTCAAGCTTATCGTAGAACCCACAGTATGACTAGAGATAAACATCCTGTATCCAAGGTTGTAATTTCTAAGCATGTTGATATTCCATCATCTCCCAGTTTCTTAATGCATAAATCTTTAATTATTTTATTATATATGAGAATGTCCTTAATGGCTTGTAATGGTGGAATTTTAACACACACATTCCTTTCTTTGGTTTCTAAATCATATTCAATTACGATTTCCTCTTTCTTAACAATAAATTGATCTGGGTAAGGGGGTTCATTTAGTTCTTCTTTTTGTTTTTTTTTTTCATGTTATTGGTGACTGTTATTTTTCTTTAGAGGGGCCTCTTCCTGAATGATAACAATTGATTTTCCTGTTTTAATTGCTTTCCCGAGTCATAATTGAATTTCATTTATTTGGAGAGCAGTAATCATATAGGTGGGAAAAGGATATACTTCTATATTTTTCACAGGTTGATGCTGTTTACCATGGTTGGGATTAGCTATGGGTTTTGCAGGCAACAAAGCGGAGCGAGGTGGGTTAAATGTTGGTGGTACCTGCAAGGATGATGGGTTCAATGGAGCAGGTAAAAGCTATGGTAAAGGAGAAGGAAGCATCTACGGTTTTTGATAGTAGTATGGGTTGTACCCTTGCTGATAAGGCTAAATGGTTGGGTTTTAGGATGTACTAGGCATGTTTAAGTATGGAAAATAGAATTGGTTTCAAGGCTGGAAAGTGTTTACATAAGGATTTTCCCTCCAATTATAATTACAAGGAGTGTTTTGTATTTGAGAATTGGCCTAAGGGGGGTAAGATGGCTAGAAATTATAAGATTGGTTCTAACCATAACCTTGGGAACTAGGATTTGGAAACATGTTTTGATTTTGGCTTCTCCAAAATGGTTTTTTGTTTTCTTGTGAAGGGTCATTTGTTTCAGTATTAACCTTATATATGGCCTGTACACTAGGAAGAGATGGACACTTCTTAGTTCCATGTTCTAAAGCAAAAATCCCACAAACCTCAATGACATTAATGGGACACTCCCTCTCAACATGCTTACATCTACATTTAGGGAAAAAGATCGCCATGGGATCCCTCTCATATTCTTGTTTTTTTTTTAGTTTTATTGTGTCTAGTTGGTGACTAATGGTGTTTAGGATATCTGTTTTGAATTTTTCCAATAAGTTTCCTAATTCAACTCTAGTGACAACATTGGCTACAGGTTTCTAATTTCTTGACACAAAATCTCGGGGATTGTCACGGAGTTTCTTGCCTACTTTAGCATGACTTCATGAATAAGTGCGGAATAGTTCAACTACTTCAACAAAAAGTTTTTTATACACATCCCAACCACTTATAAGGTTTAAGTTTTCAATGCATTCATCCCTGAGTCCCTTTAGAAAGACATTTTAAACAATTTTCTCATCCAGATTTTCCCCTCGGGATTAATGAAAATGATATAGGAAAGGTTCAAGATACTATTCTATGTTTTCATCGCCCAATTGTTGCATTCTAAGAATATCGTTCACATCCCTAATTTTACATAAGTATTGGTATTTTATAAAAAAGACATACTTCATATCCTCCCAGGAGTAAATGGTGTTTTCACCTAGACTCATGAACCATCTAAGGGCTACATCTTTTAGGGTGGATGGTGTTGTACCTTAAGAGGAAATCTCTTAGCTGTGATAAGGAATCAATGCTTAAGACATTTTATGATTATGTCACAAATTTTTATGTCTATGTTTTACTGACCCTCAAGTATTTATAATCAAACTCTTAAATGTCAAATATTATGAATGCTTCGCAATGCTACCATCTGTTGATGTTGAATGAAGTGACTAGAAGAAAATGTAAGAAGTCCAAACTGATATGCTGCATTATATAGAAAATATCATTCCAAACCCCAGAAGAAATATGTGAAGGAAATAGTTAAAACAAAGGAGCGCTAATTAAGGTCGTTTAACTCTTATACATAGAAATTAAAAGAAACTTGCTGCTCATAACCTTGTTTTATTCATAGATGGAAATACATAATGAAAACTGGAATACACTTCAACATAAACAAAATGCCACAAACTTTCTTACTCATTCATTAATCTTTGAATCTTTGAGTACAAAAAAATGTTTCTGGAGGTCCAAAACTCAGAACCACTCCTCCTCTTGAAAATTAAATTAAATACCGTAAAAATCAGTTTGGAACTGCTGTAACCAATCCTAACTACCAAAACTACTTCAAGACTTCGAAGGTTGTCTATTACATGCCTTGAAAATGTCTTATTATAATTACATTGTCTTTAGAAAATAACATAAAATAAATATCCTAATCTATAGGAATTGCTAATGAAGTGGCTTCTTTTCCTTGATCAACTGATTTTCCTTTCTTTGCTGCTGATCCTTTTCGCAGGTCAATTGTCCAAGCTCTACACTTTTTCCATATTTCTACCTTCGTCCTGGATGAATGTGTCAAATTGTGATATTCCAATTTGAAAGCAATAATTTGATCATAAGAAGGCCTTTCAGAGAAAATATTTTCTACCATCCACAAGAGTTGAAAATGTCTTCGCAAGAAGTTGACCATTGTCTCTCCTTTAAGCACCTAAGTCCTTTCATGCATGTTATCAATCTTGCTTTTTGTCATCACTAGTAAATTCTCATAAGAGATCCATGGCAAAATATTTCCTTCATCTCCCCAACATGATGGCAGGCCTACCCTTGTTATTTTATCAAAATATTTATCAAATTGACTTACTGCTTCTTTGATTTCCATTAGTTTCTTTTCTGCAGCCTTTCTAAGATCATTCTTGATAATCATTTTATTAATTTCCACTACATATAACATTTTTTCCTACATATCATTCTCCTCTAACTCTTGATCTGATTTGGAATTGATAAAATCAATAAATCTTCTGGCCCAAATGGCTCTGTTAATCCCTTTTTTTCTTATCAGACATAATTGGTTCTTCACACTCCACAATAAGGCTTTTTTCTTTTTCAATTATCATCAGGAAGCACCAATTTGACTTCATTTCTGAAATGATATCAGTCCAAATGATATCTTTATCTTGTATTAATGACATATTACCTTTCATTCTTTCTTTGAGATTCTTAATCTCATCTTCAGCATTTCGAAAATCCATTTTGTATTTACCTGCTTCATTTTCCATGAACTTCATCAATTTTGTTGCAGTCTCCAGATCTGTTTGAGCCTTCTTTCTATCTCTTTCAGCCATCTGCAACTCAGTATTTAATTGAATAATTTTTTTTTGATGGCCTTCATCACCTGTAGGAAAAAAAAAGTACAATTATGATTATCAATATGATTTTGTAATGAAATTACAGTCTGCTTTACTTTGGAAAGTTCTTCATCCTTCTGCATGAGTTGCTGCAACAAATTTTCCTTTTCCTTCTCTACCTCTACAAATTTTGTAGCCATTGAATGTTCACCAGTAGGTAACTTCAATTTCTTCCTTAATGTAGATATCTCTACCTCGTCACTTTGCATGAATTTCTGCACAACAATCCTGTCACTAGGGTCTACTCCAATCTTTTTAATAATCTTCTTCAATTCCTCATTTTGAATTGTTAAGGCTCTTGAGTTAGCCTTTTCTAACTTCAATTGTTTAATTAATTTTCCCAACATATTCTCTACCTTTATTGCCATTGCATTAGTCTTTGTGAGGTCATTTACAATCAATTGACCTGTTTTCATATGCAAGTTCATTTTATCAATTAGAGGAATCTTCGTTACATCCACAGTCACATTAACAATGTTGAAATTGCTGGAAGGACCAATTGACATATATGTAGGATGTGAGAGGGCAATTCTAAACTGATATTTTTCAAGATCCATTACAGTCAACAACCTTATTTTTTCAGTAGTAATTTGATGTTCAGCTTGGGCCTCCATGTTGGCCTTCATCTTCTGATTCCTTTCTTCAATTTGAGAAAACATCTATTTAATCAAGGGCACCTGTTCATGAGAAGCTTCATGATTCCTGGGTGAGGAAGGAGCATTTTGTTCTTCTCCCAAATGCAAAGAAAAAACAGGAGCAGTAGATGCAATCTCTTTAGTAATTTTTGTTCTCTTCATGGATCTCTACTCTTCATCATCCAGATCAATCACCATTTCCTTGGTTCTTTTAGCTATTTTCTCTACTATAATAGGAGTTTGAATGTTAGCATCTACTGAGTTCTTCACATCTTTACATGTTATCTTCTCTTGCTCTGGCCTGCTTTCATGAATAAAAGCAGAATATCCATTCTCAACCCTTCTATTTGAAATAACACTGTATGGGTCATAAGCCAAAATTTCACCTAATAACATCTGCATGTCATCTAACATTTTTGTCACTTCATCAAATGCTTGTCTCATATTTACTATGAAAGGGCCTACAACCATGGGTAATTTGTACATGTGACCTTTCTTCATAGGCACAAAATGAACCTAATCAACATTTAGACTATGCCTAATGAATTCTAAAGAAAAAAGCCTCATTGGCACAAAAGTTGGGATTCTGTAAGGCTCAACACTTGCTCCATATAGCCTTATTTCAGAATATTCCTAAAAAACAAACCAATCTCCATATTTACAATTGTTTCCTAAATGCAAAAATTCTTGAGCTTTAGGTAGGGAACAGGGAGGAGGGCTTCCATTCAATATTTTGTATGCAGTGGGCATGTAATAAGTAGAAAAATCAAATAACCCAACCTCATTTTGTTCCCTTCTAACTACATCTATCTAGAATATCATTGATTGTCTTCTTTTATTCGCATCCATAATATTTAGGCCTAAATGCATGAACTCTTCCACATTTTGGTATA
Organism: Pinus albicaulis; assembly: GCA_034641835.2. Lineage (NCBI taxonomy): Eukaryota > Viridiplantae > Streptophyta > Pinopsida > Pinales > Pinaceae > Pinus > Pinus albicaulis. The sequence goes on along the minus strand of CM076573.1, from coordinate 422,365,553 downwards.
AGAACAAATATACAATTAATGAGGGAAATTTAAAGGAAACTGTTAATGAGAGGCTCATCAACTATGATTTGACTGCTTCCTGCCAATATGATGGAATATCCAGCACCATTCCTGGCTTCATCATCATGGAAAACATTCCTAGAACTGATTTATCCACTGCATTATCATCATCTTTACCCAGAATTTTTGCAATATAACTCAAAACTGGATGGGTATCAGCGTCAAAAACCTTCATATCAAACTCTTTGCAATCTGGCTGAAACTACTTCATGTCAGACTTCAAATGAAACATAAATTGATTGAATTCTTCTCCTGCAAGATTATCATAATATTGAACCACTGAATCGTCAGAAAACTGAACGGATGACTCTGACTTAGGATAGCACAAAGCTTGCGGATTAATAGGGTAGACACCTACGAAACATTTTATCCTTGGGAGTTCATAACAGAACACTTCCCTGGATACATAACAAATACCAACCAATAGATGAATTCAGGGAAAAGGTGGGTTTTAGGGATGCATGCAGACAAGACTCTGGACTTGATCATGGCATAATATATAGGAGAGGCATTAGCATTCAAGACAACTTGTTGGTAAAAGGGGAGGTGAATTACTGAATAGAGGGTATCTTGGATATCCCACTTAGTATCCATGAGAGGGATATGGCTGGTTGAACCTAACAGGGATGACCTTTTAGCCATGGTTAAAAGCTTACGTGGAAAATTGTTTAGAGGGTGGTCAGATTTTGTAGGTGGCAGAGAGCTCAAATGAGGTGTAGCGCAGAAATTCACAAGTAAAATAGACAAAAAAATCTGTAAATAGGTGGCGCAGGTTTTGAATTAAATGCTGACAAGATGCGCCAACAACCGTTAACTCTACTTGATGTGGAAGACAGCTGGGACCAACTCAACGTCCTACGTCACTGTGGGGGCTCTCGAGGTACGGAGGAAAAATATGGTTGGTGCCCCCGCATTAGATCTCCGTCTTTGATCTCCGTTGTCCCCACAGTCAACCTAGTCAACTGCGGAGGCACTCCACATGATATCTATTGTGCTAGTTGTGCCTGTGGGTTGGGCTTTTTGATAGAGATTTTAACGATCAATGCTTTCCGCCATTCAAACCAATCACTATTTAACCTTTAATATGAACTCATATTTATAAAGTTTAAATATTTAAACTTAAACTTTAATGAACATCAATCTTTTTTATGCTAAAGTATAAGAGTTCAATACTTTAACATATTTTCCCACATTTTGTATTTTATTTTTTCAAATATTTGAAAAATAAAAGGATATGACTATGATCCACAATAGATGGGAACAACTTATGTTTATGTGCATCATCATAATAATATTAAATCCTACATAAGATATCGAACTCAAATAGAAAGGCATCCGGGACCTCGAAGGACTTACCATAGAAGAGTGGAAGAGATTCCATTGGTATGTTTTTCATAGTGATATTCCTAGTTACACCAAGGATAGGAAATCCAAAGGTGGTTTCTTCTTCTTCCGGTCCTCCCCTTAGTCCATCATGATTTTCTCCTCTCGGTCCATCACAGTTCCTGCCAAATAGGTTAATTCTTGGACCTTCTCATTCCCCATGTTTTTCTTCATGATCTTGTTTGTTGTTCTGGTTTTCACCTCCATTGTGTGCCATGTTAGTGTTGGTACTGATACGACTGGAGAAGGATTCAATGGATAGCTTCCTTACTTCCTCTTGAATTGGGAGTTCTCCTCATAAAAATTACTTACTGCTAGTGCTCCCTTTTTCTTGTTTCTTTCCTGCATAACGATTAGTAGAATTAGAGAATGGTATAACTGTAGGACCAAAATTTTCAGGAAAGTTTGAACTAGAAATAAATCTTCCTTTACTATCTCTAGGCCTACTTCTTCTTCTACGTGTAAAGGAAAGGAAACGTGAAAGTTCAAGGATAAGAGAAAATGACCAGACTTTGGAGCAACCCCGCAATAGTGAATGTGTGGCTCTTCAATCACATATTAACGTAGACTCTCCGCCCTCTGACTACCCTACAATACCTTTGAAACTATGTAATAATAATCTTACCTAAATCAAAATACAACTTGCCCAGAAACGAAGAAAAAAATGTTGGGATTTTTTATTATGATTTAATTCGCAATCAATCCTCCTAATATTAAATTGTCAACCCGAACTCATAAACACAAGTTATACTGTGATTTTGATTCAGCTTACGATCAAAGTATATAAAATCCCTCCATGGTCGTTTAAGTACAAAATGATAAGAAAAATTCTATTAGATTAGCACTCAAAGAATTTTGAATAGAGTTAAAAGGAAATCAATTCACTTAGTTTACCAAGCCATACCACTCTTCTTTAGTCTATTCTTCTTGCAACTTTGGCAATTAAATCCAATCTTCCCTATTTAAAATAGGAAACAATCTTTCTATACAAAAAGCAGAATCAATAATAAAATGCAATTGTTATCAAAATGGCTAATTAACTCAAATTAATATGCCAACAGATTAAATCACACTGCTTTTAAATGACTCCTCACTCAATCTTAGATGAAATTGAAATGATGGATATGAATTGCACACCTTCAATTAACGCTGGAATGAAAACCTAATCGTTTCACTTTTTAATTCAGTTCTAGAAACAAATCATAATTTTAATTGGAATCACACAATGAATTTTAAATGAAACTACTCCACTTAACTAAATCACACCTTGCCCAAATAACTCTTACTGCTAAAAATAAATCACATAATCAAATCACTGTAAATTTCGCAATAGAAATGAAACCACTTTGACTAATTAAAATCACACTATTAAATTACTTTAGCTTATGAACACTAGAAAATGAGCACACACACAGAAGCCACAATTCGATCTTGAATGCACAATCTAGAATGGAATGTAAGTGCAAGCCCTATACTTTACACAACTCTGATTAATAACAAATCAAAACTTCATCCATCAAACAAATCACAAGTTAACTTTTTTTTTTTTGGTAAGTTGAGCTAATATATTAATTTTGAAAACATAAAGTTACATATGCTATAGGCTGGGTTGGCAAGCTGCGCTTATCCAATCCCAGCCTTTGAAAAATTGTTTCCAGGCTGCCTTGAGAGAGGAAACCAGCCCAGAAAAAACTTTAAAATGAGTAGTACATTATGTGCATTAGCGCTGACATACCTGAAAATAACGAAGAAAGTGATTACAAAAAAGCCTTGAGGGCGAACTGGACAGAAACAGTGGAAAAATGTGTGACTACACAGACATTAATCATCACCTTCATCATTACTAAAGGGGTTCTCCTCCTTGATAGGATAGGTAGGTGCCTGTGTAATAGCAGCTTCCCTATCGGCCACCGTGTGCTTGGGGATGCTCACTAGGGTGCATAGAATAGGGTAGTCTGGGTCTACGCCATCTGGAACCCGTGTCCATATGCCATCGGATTCCATGACTCAGATGTTCGTATCTTCATGATTCTTATCCGGAACCTTCAGAGGGATAGGGTTGTGATGCAGAGAGTGCTCTTGAGGGGAGGAGGTGGACCTCCTTGTATCACGACTACCTCTCTGTGCAGCTTGCCTGGAGGATTCTCCGCGCTGCTCGGGAGAAGGACTTTGGATAGAAAAATTGTTGGATGAGAAGCCATCAATAGATTTGAGACGATTGTCCTCTTAGTGGTGATAACAACCCGAGAGGGCCCCTATTTTCCCACCATGGATAGTACTTTGACGAAGTCTGGGGGCCATTGTTGATCTTGGAAGGGGAGAGCAGGTCAGGAGGAAGAGGTCACATAGGGCTAATTGTAGGAGCCAAGAATCAGGAGGTAAATGGGGGGAAGATTCGTAGGATGGAGAATGCACAGATCCTCATTAGGGTAATGGCTTCGCAGATGATTGAGGTCGATGAGAAACCAGAGTGGAGAGAGGGGAGCTAAATGCAAGGGGAACATGCTGAGTGAGGAAAGGGGAAAAAGGTTAAGCATTATAAAGGTGTGGGGATGAGGTCTGTGAAGATGTTCAAGAGTGTCATTCACATGATTATGCATGCGATAATTGAGAGCCTATACAAGCTCTAGGGAAGAGTTATGGCTACGATATTGGCTAATCATGATGGGGAAAAGAGATAGTGGCTGCGAAGTTATCTTCAGGGCAGGGTGATGTAGGACCCATCCTTTCGTCATTATTTTGGGTGCTGCGAGGTGTGTGCGAGAGGTTAACAGTAATTGGATCCACTGCAGGTGAAGCTCCGCAATGGGGATTTCCGTTATCCTGGAGGGGAGATATTTGATTAACACTCGTGTCTGATCTATCACCCCCATTTGGGGGTTGCTGATCCTTTTGAATGAGAGTGAGACAATGCTATCTAAAAGCAACCTCTTCAACCTGTATCAGAGTAGATTGATGTAGTGCACCATTGCATTCCACCCCTTTATTTCCTAGAGGATCCGTAATAGAGTTTTATTTTCTGTGCACATGGCCAAAAGTGATAGATCTGCGGTTGTGAAGCAGCAATTCCACAATCTTAAACTTGTAGGCAGGTCTCCAACTGTTGGAAACTTTTGAGAAGGTTATGCCTTGAAGGATTCTGGTGGCAACCATCGTAATGATTTGTGAGTCTCCCCCAATTTCTAGAGGGAAGTAGTTGAAATCGATGGCAATTTTAATCCCCTGTATCAGTCCTTCCATGTAATGTTCCCAAATTTTAGCCTCAAGCTAAAATGAACATTATAGTTAACATCATCACTAGGTAGATGAATAAAATGGGTATGGAGGCCCATTAACCTCTTTAGAAGGGAAAATAACATTCATCATGTGAAAAGGGGAAGAATAAGTAGCTGGATTGAGCGCCTATAGGCATGAACAGGATCAGATCATGTTGATTCAGTCATATTTGACCAAGTCCACATGCACTATCTAGATACATTATATCTCCATGATGGACTGTGCAGTTTTAATGGAGGAAAACTTGCATGAGCTAGGTGGCACATATGGATGGGAACCATTATGGAGAGGAGCACTTACTATATGTGGAGAGGAGGGTAGGCATTGTTATTCATTCTTGGATTATTATTTGATTTGGTCTATTTATACTTTGCTTCCTCTTGTTGTTTAGTAGGGTTGCAATGCTGTTTAGCACAAGGGTGTTCCTGGTCGGGAATACCCTACCTCATCCTCAGGGAAGGAGAGGTTCTTTGGGCTATATTTCCTCATTCTGACATTTTGGCCAAGCTACTTCGTTTAACTATGATGCATTTTCTATTTAGAGCTGGGTTGTGTTGCAGGGTGCAGCAAAGGAGGATCTCTTTGAGCCATTTCCGAGCTTGTTTTTCAGTGGAGGGCTTGTACATCCATTGGAGGATCCACAAGAAGGAATCTTAGGAATATTTTCATATCGTTGGCATCAGGCCATCCATCTACCATTCCTCACAGTGCAGTTTCAATCCAGATCTGCGTTATTTTCAGAGGCAGTTGTTGGGAGGGCTCATTGAGCTGATCGGGAGGGTCTATTTCTAAGTAGAGGGATCAACCTTATAATAAGAAATACCATTGGAGGAGGACATCACTATTTCAGATCTGTCATAGCCTCGTTGTATATCAGATCCATTTTTCAGTGGCACATTAACTGCAGGGTTATTTGTCACATTGTATGTTTTCTGGCATTTCTAGAAATCCTTTCCGGGTTGACTAGAAATCTTGTATTAGAGCCCATATCTTCATTGTTGGGCATTTATTTCTTTATATCAGCAATATTTCATGTATGCATATCTACAGTAGCAGCTACACTAATATAGACTGTGCAGTCACTACTCTCCGGCATTTTACATTGTTGCAATATCTCATGTATCTATTGTTTTGATCATTGGAGACTTGTTCTTATGGATTGAGTGGCTTGTCCCTCATGATATTTTGTACATTGTTGCTGATCCATTAATATAATGATGGCTGGATATTTTTCTATCTCATGACATGATCATATTTTTTGTGTTTACAATATTGTGTTCATGTATTACTGTAGCTCCAACTTAGAATATCTTAAGATATTCTTATTGTTGTAGATTTCCCCTATTTTGGGATATTGCAGTGGTATCGGAGAATAATCTTGGATCGGCCTGTGCATCCAAGAAATTATGCCATTAGGAAAATAAGCTTCTCATAGAGAATAGAAGTTGTGTAGAAGAAACAAAAGCATGACTCCATTGTTTGGAGGAATGAAGGAAAAGAGGATCTCCCTACTTCTTTTCCAAGCTATGAAGAATATCAAACAAGATCTCAAGGAGATGAAAGGGGAGGAGTGTAGAAGATTTATAAGAGAATTTGAAGCAAGCCCTAGCTATTCACATGATGGGTGTGATCATTTAGCCACACATGCAGATCCATAATGCAGTCTATTGCCCACATTTACTGCAAGAATGATGGAGGAAGAAGATGCACCAAGGGAGGAGACCTTGAGTGACTATCTTCAGGAGTATGAATCTCAATCATGAAGATTCAAGGAGCACTTGGACTTCCAAGGGTTTTGCAAACTCAAGGAGGCAAGATCCAGCAGCCACAAAAGAAGTAACAGAGGTAGGATCTTCCTATCTCACTTTGATGGATTAGCAAAGTGCACAACCAAAGCTTGGGTAGAAGAGCTAGATTCCTATTTTCAGCTACACCAAGTTTCAGAGAAGGAGGCCATCAGAGTAGCAGCGCTACACCTCAAAGGTATGGCCCATGATTGGTGGTTTAATGATACTAATTCATTTTTTCATGCAAATATAAAAACTTATGTTGAGTTCACTAAGGAATTGGCGAGAAGATTTGATGGAAAACATTGTGAACCATCATTTGTTAAAAACAAAAACTCAAACACTTTGCATGAGTTGGAGAGACCTATTAAACCAACTCCACTTCATATTTATAAAGGGGATAAAAACATGCATGATATTTTTCCAAGGGAAAGATACCCACTTCTTGAAGAGCCCTCTTCTATTTGTGAAGACATGGAGTTTCCTCCTTCAAGAGATGACCAAGATCAAGGGTCTCTCATTGAGGATGAGGCATTCTCATATATGGAAGAAGAGGAGAAGGATCAACATCAAGGGATGATGAGAATTCACCCTTATATTTTTCGAGAGGTTTCTACACTTAAGGAGGGGACTGCACTGTGTAGTGAAGAGAGGGACAACTCAATCCACTCATATATACAGTCGACTTCAGATTTTGATGTCTCATTACATGGAGGCATTCCACCAGGGAGGCCACCAGATCTATAGTTGATGAGAGACATCTTGTCTTTGGGATCACCACTCTTGGATTTTGGAGAGGTGAAGAGTTTGGAGGGAGAATTTGGCATGGGGAATGTCAAAGTAGCAGGCAACAGCATGAGGAGAGCTTCACATGCTAGATCACCAGCGCTGTCTCTTAGGAGGATTGATTCATATTGGAGAGCTCAACTCTTGGTAGAGTACTCCAAGGATCTAGGTGCATGTATGATTCTTGATGACCCAGATAGAGATGATGAGTATATGGTGGATGATGTGGTCATCTACTCTTATGGTAGAGTCTTCTTCACTAGAGCTTCTAAGCTCAAGGAGAAGCTGCTTCATGCAGCACATGAGAACTTCCTTTCCATGCATTATGATGCATATCTTTCTTTGGCAGAGGAGTTCACTTGGGAGGGCATCCATCATGACATATTTCAGCATATGGAGATATGCATATCCCGGATGGTGATAGAGAGAAGGTCACAGCCACTTCCCTACTCATTGGAGGTGAGGGAAAAGTTCCAGTTGAGCCATTTCAGCTCAAGATCTCAAGTACATGATGGAGGAGGTATAATTCCACATTTTGTATTGTACTTCTTTTCCTTGTTGGATCAGCATGATGTATCAAGAATAATTATCCCTTATTGCATATTGTATGATGATGTACTTGTAGGTACTTGTAGCATTGATTTTGGCTACCTTATTGGTGGTTTGTGGGGGAAGCCACATGATTCTTGGTGTGCACCATTGACACCACATTGTATCTTCATGTTTCCATCTTATGAGATGACTGTGGTAGCAAACAAGTGGCTAGTGAAGCACTTGCTATTTTTTGTTTTGAGTCAGGCATGGAATGCACTACGCTGGTTCCTTGTGTGGAACTATGATTCACTCTCTAGTTGTCATTTGGCAGCTTGTTTTCATAGTATTTTTCTTCCATATATTGCTGATATGTTTATACTCATGGGAAGCTTTGTTTGGAGAGTGTAATTTGAGATGTAGATGCCCATTGGGAGTATGATTCTCCCTATTTTACATGTATGTTTCAGGAGAAATGATGGGAACACCATGATTGTGAGGAGCCATTGGGAGAACTTGCATTCTTGGAGGAGGCACTTCATGGTTGATTTATCTTGTGGGGTAGCTTGGGCCATTTTTGAAGCCCATGACATTTCAGCCCAATATCAGCAGCACCCCCATACTTACCAAAAATGGAGAGAGAAAATAATTGGATGGGAAAATATAAACTCTCCATTCAGCCCCAACACATTACATAAAACCGGGGTTGAGGATTTCTTTGATGAGCTACCTAGGATGGCTCATTTCATTTGGATGATAGCATGGGTGAGGGAATCACTTATTGGTAATAATATTCCCCATGTTGGTCATCACTCCTACCTTGTGAAGTCCATGGGACAACAAAAAGGTTTCCACTTACACCTTCCACCTTTTCATGATGTGAGCCATTTCATTATGCATCTTTGGGAGGAGAAATTGGAGGGCAGATTTGTTGCAGATTATCTTGAGCAGTGGTAGGGACTATTGATTAGGAGGGCACAAGAGAAGGGGAGGAATTTTTCTCTCCCTATACCGTTTCTTGAGGACAAGTAACATTTTGGAGGGAAGGACTGTAATGTTCCCAAATTTTAGCCTCAAGCTAAAATGAACATTATAGTTAACATTCTCACTATGTAGATGAATAAAATGCGTAGGGAGGCCCATTAACCTCTTTAGAAGGGAAAATAAAATTCCTCTTGTGAAAAGGGGAAGAATAAGCAGCTATATTGAGCACCTACAGGTGTGAACATGATTGGATCATGTTGATTCAGTCATATTTGACCAAGTCCACATGCACTGTCTAGATACAGTGTATCTCCATGATGGACTGTGCAGTTTTAATGGAGGAAAACTTGCATGAGCTAGGTGGCACATATGGATAGGAACCATTGTGGAGAGGAGCACTTGCTATATATGGAGAGGAGGGCGGGCATTGTTATTCATGCTTGGATTATTATTTTCTTTGGTTTGTTTAGACTTTTCTTCCTCTTACTGTTTAGCAAGGTTGCAGTGTTGTTTAGCACATTGGTGTTCCTAGTCGAGAATCCATACCTCATCCTCAGGGAAGGAGAGGTTCTTTGGGCTGCATTTCCTCATTCTGGCATTTTTTCCAAGCTACCTCCTTCAACTACAACACAGTTTCTATTTAGAGCTGGGTTGTGTTGCAGGGTGCAGCAAAGGAGGATCTCTTTGAGTCATTTTCGGGCATGTTTTTCAGTGGAGGGCTTGTTTATCCATTGGAGGATCAAAAAGAAGGACTCTCGGGCATATGTTCATATCTTTGGCATCATTCCATCCATCTACCATCCCTCACAGTGCAGTTTCAGTCCAGATCTATGTTATTTTCAGAGGAAGTTGTTGGGAGGGCTCATTGAGCTCATCGGGAGGGTCTAATATGAGTAGAGGGATTAGCCTTCTAATCAAAAATACCATTGGAGGAGGACATAATTATTTTAGATCTGTCATAGCCTCATTGTATATCAGATATAGTTTGTAGTGGCACATTAACCCCAGGGTTATTTTTCAAATTGTATGTTTTCCGGCATTTCTAACAATCCTTTCTAGGTTGGCTAGAAATCTTGTATTGGAGCCCATATCTTCATTGTTGGGCATTTCTTTTTTTATATTAGCCATATTTCATGTATGCACATCTATAGTAGAAACTACACTAATATAGACTGCGCAGTCACTGCTCTCAGGCATTTTACACTGTTGCATTTGTTGATCAGTGGTTGTCATTGATGTCAACCCAAGCAGCACCAGGGGCTAACCCAATATTGCATGGAAATTTTTACCTAAAAAATTAATATATTCTGGGTCAATAATTACTTTTATGGTTTCTACTTGTCGAGATGTTTCCGTTGATATATGGCACACCATGTAATTCTTCACGGTTTGAGAGATATTCATGTTTGAAGTTTGTAACCCCAGTTAGTGGGCTAAAACCCCATGGGGTTGGGGCATGGGTCATTGAAAAGTCATAATTAATATTTTTTAAGCTCCTAAAATCCCTCCCACGTTCACTTGTTGAAGCCCCTCTCAACTTAAGCATTTATATAAATTGTGATCTTCATTTCCTCCTTAGGAAAGGGATTCGGCTATCTGAAACAGGTCATCGTGGAATTTGTGCTCTAACGTTTTTTCTACGAAGGTTCAGAAGCTGAAATTTTTATTAGGCAAAGCTGAAATCTTGAGGAAGATGCTGTAAAACTTTTAGATCAAGGTGTGGAATATTTTTGGAGATATGATCTGTGGAAGTCAGGGTTTTTGCAGGCTCCTGAAATTCATCTCAAAGAAGTGACCTTGGTAAATTCGTCATAACTCTCTCTCTGAGTATTAGAATTTCGTAAAAATTGGTGGATAGTGCACAGTCTATTATTTTCACTCTATTAATTTTAGAGCCAAATGAAGAAACAGTGACACGTGACATGCCATACAAGTGCGCTCTGTTGAAACAGTCCATAATTAGGGCATTGTGAGAGATTGGGTATAACTCTCTCTTGAAGAATCCAAATTGGATCAGACCTATGGAATTGTAAAGACAAATCAGAGGACTAATACAGGACCAAAAATTAGATATTGAGGATATGAAATAACAGAGATACACCAGATTCAATATCGAGCTCCTAGAAGGCAAGAAAAAGCTAGATCATGTGTTTTCAAGGGTTGAAAAGGACCAGAATTTCTACGGAAGCAAAGCAAAGAAAGGTGTAGAAAAGGGTAGCATGAAAAGAACAGAAACCAAGGTGCATAAAGACAACAAGAAGTTCATCATATGAAGTCTTCAAGTGGGCAGCACTGCATACAATCATTGTAAAGGTATCATTGTACTTAGTCATTGTAAATACATTATTGTACAAATTGTACTAGTGTCTATCTGCCAAGGGTTGAAGAGGCAGTTTTGGGAGGTCTAGGATCATCATTAGGTGGTTGTGTCAAAGTTTGGGTTATGGTCTATTATATCTTCTTCTTCTACATCATTCTATATCATTGTAAAGTGGACCATCTTCCCTGGTACGGGAGTCCATTCTTCTTTCATTCTTCTATAGGGTGGTAGGGTGGTGCTAGGGTGAGTTGTAGCTCATTGGGTGTTGGGGCATCCATTCAGTTGACTACTGAAGAATCTCGGGCATTGGAGCATCCATCCAGTGGGAGCTGGAGAAGAATGCTTTTCTAGATTCTAGGAAGTTGGAGCTTTATTTTTAATTGGAGTTGAATATTAAAGAATTATTAGAAAAGCATTAGGTGGTTTTTGTCCCGGAGTGGGTTTCCACCTTAAAAACTGTGTGCATTTGTGTTCCTCTTGTTTTTTGTTATCATTGTACAAACACCGATAATAATTGAAGATTAACAAATGCTCTAATTGAAAGGAATATTGATTCAACCCCCCCCTCCCCCTCTCAGTATTTCCAACAATTGGTTTCAGAGCTTGGTTCCTTCAATAACAGTTTAATAGCTAGAAGGAGGTCACGGAGCATACCAAGAATGGTGTACCTCTATTCAATGAAAATAATTATGCACTCTGGAAAGGAAGAATGGAGGTCTATCTCTTGGTGCAAGGTTACGAAGTATGGGACACTGTTCAAAATGGATTTACATCAACTATGGATGAACAAGGTAAGAAGAATTTGGTAAATGATGCAAAAGCAAAGAATATTATTATCAGTGGACTTATTGAATCTGCTTATCATAAGGTGTTGGGTTGTAAAACTGCCAAAAATGTATGGGAAAAGCTTGAGAATATATATGCAGGTGACTCAAATGTCAAAGAAGCAAAGCTTCAAATCTATAGAGAAAAATTTGAGCAACTCGGAATGAAAGAAGATTGCAACATTGCTGCATACTTCCAATACGTTGATGAAATAACCAATACTCTGGAAGGATTGGGAGAGCCAGTTGACAAGAAGACTATTATACGGAAGATTCTTAGAACGTTACCAGGGAGATTCAACCCAAAGGTATCGGTCTTAGAATACAGTGCAAATCTGGACAAACTTAGCAAAGAGGAATTACATGGAATTCTCATAGCATATGAAATGAGACTTGATGAATAAGAGGGTACTTCGCATCTAGAAATTGCGTTCGTTGCATCTAAGAAAACCAATAAGGATAAACAACCTTCAATTGAAAAGACATGCACCTACAAGTGTGAAGAAAAGGGAGATGATGAAGAAGGTCTTTCAGATGAAGAATATGCTTACTTCACAAGAAAACTAAAAATTGGTAAGGGACAATTCAAAGGTAAACTTCCATTGATATGTTTCCGTTGTAATGAGGTTGGGCATTTTGCAGCAAAATGTCCAAACAAAAGTAATGGAAACTCAAAAGGAAAGAAAGGCTTTAAGAAATTCAACAAGCAAGGATCTAAAAGGAACTTTCTCTCTAAAGAAGATAGATCATCATCCGATGAAGACAATGACAGTGAAGAAGAAGCCAATGAGAGAGTATTGTTTATGGCCAAGCACAATAAACCCAAGCACAATAAACAAGAGGTATCAAACAACGAAGAAGAAGGATGGGCCATAGAAGAATTTTATGAGGAAGCAATAAATCTTACAAAATATCTCAAGGCGGAGAAGATCCGTTCCAATACTCTTGAAGAACAAGTTCAAGGTCTCAAAATTGAATTTGAAGAACACAAATGCATTGAAGATTCACTTCAAAAGAATTTGGAAGAAAGCAACCAAGAAATGGAAGAATTAGAAGCCGAAGTAGTCTCGTTGCGTGAGGAAGTTAAGAAAGGAAAAACTATCCAAAATTATTCCAACAGCTCAAGGGCATTGGAAGAACTCATCAACAATCAACATCTTACAATGACAGAACTGGCATTGGTTACAAAGAAGAAGAAGCAGGACCTTCTACAACAAAATACAATGAACCTATGAGATCTGACATGCATGTAGAATTCACTGGACAAGATTCACAAGAACAGCCTTGGAAGACAATTCCTCGACGAAAATTTCCATCCAGGTACCAGCATATTTTTTATGGCTACTATTATTCATGTGGAAAATTTGGTCATAAATCTGTAGAATTTCGCACGTACCCTAGGAACGAATAAAATTCCAGGAGATATGTAAAATATGAACCTCCCAAGGCTTAGCGAAACATCAATACATTTGAACATTTAGGAGATAATATTGAATGTTACAAATGTCGAAACTTTGGACACACAGCCAAAGACTGCAAAATTGAAAATCCTCTAGAAGAATCTTCGAAGCCATAGAACGAACAAACATGGAAGAAGAAGAAGAATGATAATTGTGCTCTTGCTTTCAAGGCTCAAAAGAGAAAAGATGTGTGGTATGTTGATAGCGGTTTCTCAACGCATGTGACTGGAGATAGAAATAAATTTGTATCTCTGAAAGAGAAGAAGGATGGAACTGTGTCCTTTGGAAATGATGGATCTTCAAATTTTATAGGATTAGGTACTATCACTCTCAGAAGCAAAGATTCTCTAGCCAAGAATGCTCTATTGGTTGAAAACATGAATCACAATTTGCTCAGTGTTGGACAAATTTGTGATCAAGGACACACAATACTATTCAACTCCACGAAATGTGAAATTAGGAAAGGTGTGTATGGTGAAATTGTGGCTACAGCAAGTCGAGCTCCAAACGACATATATGTTCTAGATGAAGCAACTAAAGCATGTCTAATAGCTAAAGAGGATGATACAATAATTGGTAGCAATGATGATCGACTAAGTAAGAAGTTTTCTACAAAGGTGCAAAGTGATTTCGAGATGTCTTCACTTGGTGAGCTGACATACTTCTTAGGGCTTAAAATATCTCAGCAAGAGAAAGGAATATTTATATGTCAAGCCAAGTACATCAAGGAAATGCTCAGGAAATTTAAAATGGAAGATTGCAAACCCATCCTTACTCCAATGGTAACAGGTTGCAAATTGAGCATAAACAACTCATCTAAGGATGTGGATCAAAGGTTGTACAGATCTATGATTAGTAGTCTTCTATATGTAACAGCCTCCCGACCAGATGTTATGCAAGTAGTTGGACAAGTAGAAAGATTCCAAGCAGCACTAAAAGAATCACATATTAAATATTCGTCAGCATTGGAATATCTTTGCCAGAAGCTTGGGATTCTCCCAAGTTCTCATTAGATTTTCCTTTTTCAGAATACAAAGGGGGAGTGGAAGTAGATTACAGGTCTGCAGGACGGTTGTGTGTCAGGGGGAGTGGAAGTGTGTACAGGTCCGTAGGATGGTTGTGTCTCAGGGGGAGTTACCCTTTGCCATTGATGTCAAAGGGGGAGAGAATTTTGTAGAAAGAGGTGTCATGATCGCAGGGGGAGTACTTGTGTTGCCATCAATGCCAAAGGGGGAGATTGTTGATCAGCGGTTGTCATTGATGTCAACCCAAGCAGCACCAGGGGCTAACCCAATATTGCATGGAAATTTTGACCTACAAAATTAATACATTCTAGGTCAATAATTATTTTGATGGTTTCTACTTGTCAAGATGTTTCCGTTGATATATGGCACGCCATGTAATTCTTCATGGTTTGAGAGATATTCATGTTTGAAGTTTGTAACCCCAGTTATTGGGCTAAAACACCATGGAGTTGGGGCATGGGTCATTGAAAAGTCATAATTAATATTTTTTAAGCTCCTAAAATCCCTCCCACGTTCACTTGTTGAAGCCCCTCTCAACTTAAGCATTTATATAAATTGTGATCTTCATTTCCTCCTTAGGCAAGGGATTCGACTATCTGAAATAGGTCATCGTGGCATTTGCGCTCTAAATTTTTTTATACGAAGGTTCAGTAGCTGAAAGTTTTTAGAGGTGAAGCCTAAATCCTAAGGAACCTACTTTAAAAATTTCAGATCAAGGTGCACAACATTTTTGGAGATATGATCTGTGGAAGTCAGGGTTTTTGTAGGCTCCTGAAATTCATCTCAAAGAAGTGACCTTGGTAAATTCGTCATAACTCTCTCTCTGAGTATCGGATTGGAATTTCGTAAAAAGTGGTGGATAGTGCACAGCTTTAATTTTCTCTCTATCAACTTTAGAGCCAAATGAAGAAACAGTGACACGTGGCATGCCGTACAAGTGCGCTCTACTAAAAAAGTCCATAATTAGGGCATTGTGAGAGATTGGGTATAACTCTCCCTTGAAGAATCCAAATTGGGTTAGACCTATGGAATTGTAAAGATGATTCAGAGGACTAATATAAAACCTAAAATTAGATATTGAGGATCTGAAATAATAGAGATACACCAGATTCAATATCGAGCTCCTAGAAGGCAAGAAAAAGCTAGATCATGTGTTGTCAAGGGTTGCAAAGGACCAGAATTTCTATGACAGCAAAGCAAAGAAAGGTGCAGCAAAGGGTAGCATGATAAGGATAGCAACCAAGGTTCATAATAGCAGCAAAAAGTTCATCATATGAATTCCTCAAGTGGGCAGCACTGCATACAATCATTGTAAAGGTATCATTGTACTTAGTCATTGTAAATACATTATTGTACAAATTGTACTAGTGTTTATCTACCAAGGGTTGAAGAGGCGGTGTTGGGAGGTCTAGGATCATCATTAGGTGGTTGTGTCAAAGTTGGGGTTATGGTCTAGTATATCTTCTTCTTCTGCATCATTCTATATCATTGTAAAGTGGACCATTTTCCCTAGTACGAGAGTCCATTCTTCTTTTATTCTTCTATAGGGTGGCAGGGTGGTGCTAGGGTGAGTTGTAGCTCATTGGGTGTTGGGGCATCCAATCAGTTAACTACTAAAGAATCTCGGGCATTGGAGTGTCCATCTAGTGGGAGCTGGAGAAGAATTCTTTTCTAGATTCTAGGAAGTTGGAGCTTTATTTTCAATTGGAGTTGAATATTAAAGAATTATTAGAAAAGCATTAGGTGGTTTTTGTCTCGGAGTGGGTTTCCACCTTAAAAATTGTGTGCATTTTTGTTCCTCTTGTTTGCTGTTATCATTGTACAAACCTTGATAATAGTTGAAGATTAACTAATGCTCTAATTGAAAGGAATACTGATTCACCCCCTCCTCAGTATTTCCAACAGCAGTATCTCATGTATCTATTGTTTTGATCATTGGAGACTTGTTCTTATGGATTGAGTGGCTTGTTCCTCATGATATTTTGTACATTTTTGTTGATCTATTAATAGAATGATGGCTATATATTTTTCTCTCTCATGACATGATCACATTTTCTGTGTTTACAATATTGTGTTCATGTATTGCTGTAGCTCCAACTTTGTAATATCTTAAGATATTCTTATTGTTTTAGATTTCCCCTATTTTGGGATATTACATTCCAGCTTAGCCAAATTGTTGTTTTCCCATCCTATATTCCCATAGTAGATTCTAAGAGGACCCCCCTGTGAGTTCCTAATGATGCAAATGAAGCCTGCATTACCCGGGTTGCCTTTGTATGCCCCATAAAAGTTGCATTTGAAGAAGCCTTTGGGGGGAGGATACCATGTTTCTCGAGTAGGAGTTCTACCAACACTTCTGGGATTGATATCCATGGGAGTATTTAGACTCATGTGCCAGTTGTTCCAAATGTGATATTCTACCGCAACGGTGGGAAGGTCCTCCTTACTCCAAGCGTTTAACGCAAGAGTTTCTGTTAGGTTGTTGTGAATTCTATCCCAGAGTTTTTCATGAGTGGAGGACTTTTCCTTGAAGATGTGGTTTTTTAATTCCTTCCAGATGTTCTAGATAAGGATACCCGGAGTGATCTTCCATAGTCTAATCAGAAGGGTACTAGTGTAAGGATTGTCCTTCTAGTTGTTGATGGTGTTAATGATGTTACCTCTGAATCGGTTGGAATGTCAAAATAAGACAACAATTTTGTCCCATAGGAAGTTGGCAGTAGGAAATTGGTCCAACAGGTGGTCGATGGTTTCTGAGTTGACCTGAAATAACGGACATCTGGAGGGCCCTATGAACCCTTTCTTCAAAAGATTCCCCCAAGTGAGGATGCGTCGCTTACTGAGAAACCACAAGAAAATAGCTATTTTGGGCCACAGGTTGGCTTTCCATATATTTTTCCAGATGGTGTTGGCTAGTCCAGGTTCCGACTGGTGAAGGATGTTGTAGGCTTCCTTGGCAGAGTAGGTTCCACTGGGCATATGCCCCCAGCTGTAATATTCCCAAATGTGGAATGCAACAATATATGAACATAAAACTGGAAATAGCAGTGTAAATCAACTTATGAACATTGGAGACCAATATTAAGACAAAACATCATGTATTATATCAGAAAATCATCATAAATAGTGACGCAGAAACCATGTACAATGAAGGAACAAGCCTCCCCTAAACAATCACTCCACAAATGAGCTGCTGTCAAAATACAAAAAATGTTGGCAGAATACTACAGCATAGTTAAAAGCACACTGCTACAGAAAAAGAATGTAAACAATATGTAGGGATGTTATATGCCTCAAAATATATGCCCAATACAGATCTAGGCTTAATACAAACTCCTACAAAGAACCTGGAAAGGGTTTTCTGAAATACACTCTATACAAGATGGGATCTAAAGCCCAATGACTAAAAATTCATTTCAAACTAAAGAACATGAGTGTATAAGGCTGAAATATAACATATCTGATGTATATCCCCTCAAAGGTCTCCTCCCATGAAAGGTTGAACCCTTCAATCACAAGAAAACACTCCAAAGGAGCCACAAGATCCCTCACTGAGGCTGCCCTCCAAAATAATGAAATCCCTAGTTGGAACATCACTAGAAATGATGGGAAATAGTTGGCATAAAGCCAAATATCTGAAATATTCTCAAGAGCTCTCCAAACTGATCTCCCAAGAGAAGGAAGCCTTCCTCCTATGAGAAAATAGCTCAGAAAGTGGGTTTCTAACCCCTCCACTACAACACCCTGCAATACAGCACAATAACTTGCAGAAACTACGCTGATGAAGAAATTTGTAGCTTGGCTTGAAAACCTGAATGTGGAAATGAATACAATACTCTTCTAAGAGGCCTCTCAAGGAAAGAGGTGGGATTCCCACTTGGGAACACCCGGTGCTAAACAACACAACAACCCTACTAAACAGTAAGAGGAAGCAAAAGTATAAGCAGACCAATATCAAAATAATAATCTAAAACATAAGTCCATATGGCTGCCATCTTGTTCCTTAAATATAATATGAGCTTGCTTTCCCTTGGCCCCACTCAATTAGGTCATTTACTTCATGAGATCCATCTCCCTCCAAAACTACATTATTCTTCATTTAATCTCCACTCCTCCATGACAGCATTGTTGACTTGATCAAAGTTGACTGAATCAACATGATCTAACCCCTGTTCATATTTGGAGGTGCTTTATTTTGTTGTTAAAAATGTCTCCTTTCTCACTTGAAGTGTTTTTATTGCTGCTTAGGAGACTTATGGGCCTTCCTACCCATTGATTCACCTACCTATGATAAAACAAACTATAATATTCCATTTAGCTGAAGGCTAAATTTTGGAATATTACAATCCTCCTCTCCAAAATGTTGTTTGTCCTCAAGAAACTGTATAAGGAGAGTAAAATTCCTCCCCTCCTCCTCTTCTGGCCTCCTCATCAATAGTCCCCACAACTGCTCAAAATAATCTGCAATAAATTTTCCCTCCAATGTTTCTTCCCAAGTATGCAAATCCAAATGGCTCACATCATGAAAAGGTGGAAGGTGTAAGTGGAAATATTCATGTTGTCCAATGGCCTCCTCAAGGTAGGAGTTATGATAAGCATAGGGGATCCCATTCTCAATGAGACACTCCCAAACCCATGCTATCATATAAATGAAATGAGCCATTCTAGGTAGATCATCAAAAGAATCCTCAACCCCTGGTTTATGCAATGTGTTGGGGCTGCATGGAGAGATTAGATTTTCCCATCCAAGTTGTTTCTCTCTCCACTTATGGTAAGTATGGGGTTGTTGTTGAGCTTGGGCTGAAATTTCATGACCTCCAAGAATGGCCCATGTTACCCCACCAAACAAATCAGCCATGAAGTGCCTCCTCCAAGAACTCAATTTCTCCAAATGGCTCCTCCCATATGAAGAAAAGAGATGTAGTATGGAAATCATGGTTTGCCCATTTTCTCTCCTGAAACATAAAACATGTAAATTAGGGAGAATCATACTCCCAATGGGCACCTCCAACTCTTGTCCCACTGTCCAAACAAAGCTTCCCATGAACATAAGAACATCAGCAATATATGGAAGCAAAAACCAATGAAAACAAGTTTCCATATGACACATGGAACCAGCGCAGTGCATCCCCGAACTGCCTCAAATAAAATAATAACAAGTGCCCTTCTAGCCACTTGTTTTTTGCCACAATCATCCTACAAGATAGGATCATGAAGGTAAAATGTGGTGTCAATGGTGCACACCAAGAATCTTGTGGCTTCCCCCAAAAACCACCAATAGAATAGCCAACCTTAACACTGCAATTGGCCTCAAGTACATCATAATATAATATGCAATAAGGGATTATCCATCTTGGTACAACATGCTGCTCATATAAAGTAAATAAGTACAAATAATAATGCAAAATTGTACCTTCTGCACCATGTACTTTGGTCCTTGAGCTGAAATGGCTCCATTGGAAATTCTCCCTCACCCCCAATGAGTAGGGAAGTGGCTATGAAATCCTCTGCATCACCATCCAGGCTATTCATCCCTCCATATGCTGGTATATATCCTGCTGGATGCCCTCCCAAGTGAACTCCTCCATCAAATAATGAAATGCATCCAAGTGCATGGAAAGAAAATACAGATGTGTTGCATGTAGTAGCTTCCTCTTGAGCTCAGAAACTCTAGTCAAGAAGACTCCGCCATAAGAATATATGACCTCATCAACCACCATGTATCTATCATCTCCCTCCGAGTCATCAAGAATCATGCAAGCACCAAGATCCTTGGAGTACTCTACCAAGATTTGAGACCTCCAATATGGATCAATCCTCCTAAGAGACAACACTAAAGATCTGAAATGTGAAGCTCCCCACATGTTGTTGTCTTCTGTTTTGACATTCCTCATGCCAAAGTCATCCTTCAAATTGCTTCCATGCCCATCATGTAGCTTCTCATGCTCAAATATAAGTGGTGAATTTTTAAAGTTGGCCTCCCATGAGAAGCTACCATCCAAAAAGATCCTCCTGATCTTGGCCAATGTAAGCATGAGTGGCCTCCATCTAGTCCAATGTATGGAGGATTCCTTCCTCAAAGGAAGTACCCTCTATTTCTCCAAATCCATGGAGAAGCTCCCTTGCACCATGAAGGTGTTATCCTCCATCACTACAACAACTTCTGTCAGCGCAGTATATGTAGTGAGAGTGGGTAATGCTGAAAATGGGAAAATGTCTCCCTCTTCCTTTAATCTATCCCAAACTCTCTGCATTGTACTAGACTCCTCCAAAGTATTCGACCCTCCAGGATCTAAGAGTGGTGCTACCCAATGTGAAGCATTCCTCATCATATCCTGGTCTAGTGGTCTCCCCAGTGGAATGCCTCCATGTAATGAGACATCAATGTCAAGAGTAGACTGCACATATGGATGGACAACTTTGTCCCTACCCTCACAGCACAAATCAGTCTACCTATTCTTTGCATTAACTCTATGAAATAGATAGGGGTGTGTGCTCCTCATCATGTGATGTTGACCTTCCTCCCTACCTTCTCCTTCCATCTGCAATGTTTCACAATCATGTTGTCCATTGATTGTGCCTTGATCTCCACATATGAGATCCTGGGGAATTCCTTGCAAAGATAAAAAAATCCCTCTTGTTGGAGCAAGAGCTCCATCTACCTCTGCATGAGGTTCTAGATATGCTCTAGATGTGATAGCGTTGTTGTCCCCATCCTTCTCTTCCTCTTCACTATGAATGGGAGTTACCTCCTCAATAAGAGGATCCTATTTTGGAAAAGGGATCTTCATGCCCCTTTTTCAAGAATATGGGACAGAGTTCTTGCCTCTATCAAAGTATTATGCAATATGTGAGCGTCTTCAACAAATTTCTGAAGTGGATTTGAGTTTATAGGTTCCTCCATCATATGCAAAGGTTTTGTTTTTTTTGGTTTGTTTGATCCCACCAATGATGTTTCAGAATATTTTCCATCAAACCTTTCCACTAATCTCTTAGTGAAATTTGAATAAGAAGAAATATTTGCATTTCTTAATGAAAAAGACTCAAATATCCACCAAGAATAGGCCTTACCTCCAAAATTCAGCGCTGCAACTTTGATGGCTTCATCTTTAGAAACTTGGTGCTGCTGCAAATAGGTGTGTAACTCCTCCACCCAAGCTCTAGCTAAACATGTTGGTGACCCATCAAAAGTAGATAGGAAAAATCTACCCCTGTTATGCTGCTTGCTTCTATTCACCTTGATCTTGCAAAACTCTTGGAAAGTGATATGATCTCTAAACTTCTTAGTTTGAGACTCATATTCTTGCAGATAATCACTAAGAATTTCCCTCCTAGGCATTTCTTCTTCTTTCATCTCCCTCATAGTAGATATGGGCATATGACTGCGCTGTGAATCATAGTGTGTAGCTGCATTCTCACACACATCATGTGAAAATCTAGAGTTGGCTTTAGATCCAAACTCCTTTGGAGATTCTCTCTCTCTTCTCATCTTCGTGATATCTCCCCTGATATTCTGCATAGTTTGAAAGAGAAGCTATGAGAGCTCTTCCTCCTCTCTTTCTCCAAATAATGGAGTATTTTTTTTGGTTTTTTTGTAAATCTCCTTCTTCTTGAGAAAATTCTTCTCCTTATGGTCACATATTGGCTGAGATCCACAGGCTGAGCCAAGATTATGCTTTGATACCACTCTAATATTCCCAAATGGGGAATGCAGCAATATATGAACACAAAACTGGAAATAGCAGTGTAAATAAACTTATGAACATTGGAGACCAATATGGAGACAAAACATCATGTATTAGATCAAAAAATCATCATAAATAGTGAGGCATAAACCATGTACAATGACGGAACAAGCCTCCCCTAAATAATCACTCCACAAATGAGCTGCTCTCACAATACAAAAATGCTGGAAGACTGCTACAGCGTAGTTAAAAACACACTGCTACAAAAAAATAATGTAAAAAATATGTAGGGATGTTATATCCCTCAAAATATATGCCCAATATAGATCTAGGTTTAACACAAACTCCTACAAAGAACCCGGAAAGGGTTTTCTGAAATACACTCTATACAAGATGGGATCTAAAGCCCAATGGCTGAAGATTCACTGCAAACTGAAGAACATGAGTGTAGAAGGCTGAAATATAACAGATCTGATGTAGATCCCCTCAAAGGTCTCCTCCCATGGAAGGATGAACCCTTCAATCACAAGAAAACACTCCAAAGGAGCCACAAGATCCCTTACTGAAGCTGCCCTCCAAAATAACGCAATCCCTAGCCGAAACAATGCTGGAAATGATGGTAAATAGTTGGTCTGATGCCAAAGATCTAAAATATGCCCAAGAGCTCTCCAACCTAATCTCCCAAGAGAAGGAAACCTTCCTCCTATGAAAAAATAGCTCTGAAAGTGGATTTCTAACCCCTCCACTCCAACACCCTGCAACACAACACAATAACCTGCAGAAACTACGCTGATGAAGAAATTTGTAGCTTGGCTTGAAAAACTGAATGTGGAACTAAATACAATAATCTTCCAAGAGGCCTATCAAGGAAAGAGGTGGGATTCCCACTCATGAACACCCGATGCTAAACAGCACAATAACCCTGCTAAACAGCAAGAGGAAGCAAAAGTCTAAGCTGACCAATATCAAAATAATAATCTAAAACATGAGTCCATATGTCTGCCATCCTCTTCCTTAAATAGAATATGAGCTTGCTTGCCCTTGGCCCCACTCAATTAGGTCATTTCCTTCATGAGATTCATCTCCCTCCAAAACTATGTTATTCTTCATTTAATATGCACTCCTCCATGACAACATTGTTGACTTGGTAAAAATTGACTGAATCAACATGATCTAACCCCTATTCGTACTTGGAGGTGCTTTATTTTACTGCTAAAAAGGTCTTATTTCTCACTTGAAGTGCTTTTATTGCTACTTAGGAGACTTATGGGCCTTCCTACCCATTTATTCACCTACCTAGTGATAAAACAAACTATAATATTCCATTTAGCTAAAGGCTAAATTTTGGAATATTACACCAGCATAGGATTTCAGGTCTTGTTTGGACCTTGATTTTTCTTTTGATACTGAGCTCCTCCCATATTTCTATGTGGCTTTCATTGTTCTAGTTTTCTTGCCATTTGCTTGTGTGAAGCCATGGCCTGTAGCCTTGAGAGATGTCGTCTGTCCAGAAGTCTTGAACCTTTTGATTTTGCTTGCCTTGGAGTGTTGCACTCCATAGTGGTTTGCTGAGCATGGAGGAGAGGATAGGCATCTGTTTCTAGGAGTCCTCCTAGAGTCTGGCTTGGTTTCCATTTCGCAGCTCCCAGAAGTTGTGATTTTGGATTATACCTTTTTGATTGCTTGTGGCTTTCCAGATTTTGGAGCCAGCTAGATCTAAGTTGTACAGAAAGAAATCCTCCTTTGGCTAGTATTGTGCATACTTGGCAGCCCATAGGTTGGCCCATGGAGTGTTGAAGTTTGAGACCCATTTCCACCAGATGATGGCTCCCATTATGGTATTTTTGTTCTCCAGATTGCGAAGTCCTAAACCTCCCTAACATTTAGGGGTGAAAACCTCCTTCCAATTGACTAAGGCCCATTTTTACTTTCCTTTGGTGCCACCCCATAGAAATTACCGTTGTAGGTTGCGCATGGATTTTAGGACACATTTGGGGCTAGCTAGGGTTGAGAAGAGATATATGGGGAGATATTGCAGAACAGACTTAATGAGGACAAGATGATTGGCAATGTTGAGGGTGCAGTGAGTCTAGTTGGAGAGGCGATTTCCATTTTGTATAGCAGAGCTATCCAGGAGGAATGGTTTATGTCAGAGTCAGTTAGCGGAGCTCCTAGGTACTTGGAGGGAAGACAAGCAATAGAAAAGCCAAGGATGCGGGCAATAGTACATTTGGTTTGTGGGGGGGTATACAAGAATAATATATGCGATTTGTCAGGGTTGACCTCTGTGCCAGAGGCATGAGAAAAGGAGTCAAGAAATGATTTGAGGGTACGGGCTTCCTGGAATAAGGGGTAGTCCATGATCAAGTTATAATCAACAAATTTCCGATGAGAGGAGGGAGGTGGGTTATGGAGAGGTAAACCAAATAAGGCGCCAGTATGGATAGAGTTCTTGATGAGGTGACCTAGGCCTTCTACCATAATGATGAAGATGAAATGGGATAGAGGGTCCCCTTTTCTAATGCCTCTTGAGGGGTTAAAGTAGTAGAGGGGATGCCATTAACCAGGATGGAGTGAAATGGAGAAGAGATGAGACTCATGATCCATATAACCCAGGTGTGACTGAATACAAAGGGTAAGAGGACATTTTTGATGTAGTCCCAACTGAGTTTGTCAAAAGCTTTGGATAGGTCAATTTTGAGAAGCATACCAGGTTTTTTGGTGGTTTAGAGGGAGTGAATGATTTCATGGGTTAGGATGATGCCATCAAGGATCTATCTCCCTTCCACATATCCAGTTTGCTCTAGGGAGATGATGAGGGGAAGGAGCTTCTTCAGCCGGTTGGCTATGGCTTTGGAGATGATTTTATAAATGAAATTTCAAAGAGCTATAGGTTTGTACTTACTTGGAGATGCAACTTTGTCTTCTTTTGGAACCAGAGTGATGAAGGTGGAATTTAGCGCAGGTAGAAGCTAGTGAGTGGACCTTGATTCTTCCACAAATTCCCAAACTTGGTTTTTGATGATGTCTTAGACGAAGTGGAAGAAGTTGGTGGTATATCCATCAGGACCTGGAGCTTTCCCTGCTTTCAGTTGGAATACTTCTTGTTCCACCTCAGCTAAAGTGGTAGTAGTGAGCATCATCCTGTTATGATCCTCCGTAATCATATTGGGGATATGTTGGGTGATTTCCCCAATGGCTTCCTGCCTTTGGTGATTCGGTTCCTAAAGGGTGTCCCTGAAATGATTACGCAGTTCCTCTGTGATGGCCTCTTGCATTTCCAGCCTTTCCCCTGTTTGGTTCTTAAGCACTGTGATTATGTTGTGCATCCTATGCTGAATAGTGGAGCGATGGAAGAATTTGGTGTTTCTTTCTCCCTCTTTGAGCCAGTTGATTCTTGATTTTTGTCTCCAAAGGGCTTCTTATCAGTTCCTTTTTTCTTCTAGCTCTATTGTTAGGAGTTTCTCTTGGTGAGTTGTCTCAACTGTACGACCCTCTTGGATGATGTTCTATTGCAGCTGCTTCATTTTCTCCTCCAGGTCTTTCTGTTCAGTGAATATGTTGCCAAAGGTTGTTTTGTTCTAGACATTCAGTTGACCTTTGATAAGTTTCAGTTTTGTCTGGAATAGGAGAATTTTGGTGCCTTGAGGGGGAGCTAAGGAGGACCACCAGTTGGAGACCGATTCCTTGAATCCTGGGTGCCTGAACCAGCAATGTTTCAAAGCAGAAAGGTTTAGGAGAATGCTCATTGCTTACCTAGTTAGAGCCATTAGAGTTGTATTGGCCAATGATCAGATCTAGCCGCAGGGAGAATGGTGGTATCCAAGTTACCTCTGAGGTGGATGAGATCATCGATGATGAGGAATCAATCCAGTCATGAAGTTATCTGATGGACACCCTGTCTTTTGTTGTTCCATGTGAAGATTCCATTGGAGGTGTGGAGGTAGTTGAGGTTATTGCTTTGGATGAATTTTTTGAAACCATTTGGTCTGATTCTAGATGCAACCTTTTGCCTTTATTTTCCTGGAGGTTGGTTATCATGTTGAAATCACCCCTTGATAGCCAGAGAGGGTAGGATGGGTTTTTATTGATTTCCTCTAGATTATTTAGGAGTGTCAGCTTGTTTTGTGCATTTTTCGGAGAGTAAACATTAGTGATCAGTCCATGGATGTCTGCTTCAGTTAGGTGAAAGTTGGATTGAATGAAGGTTTTGTTTGCGTGAAAGTTCTCTAAGGAGATGATTTGAGGGTTCCAGATAATATCCAGTCCTCCAGATGCCCTGTTTTCATCAACTACTATTTTATTAGTGCCTTTCCATATCTTTTTGAAGATGGTTTCCAAAGTAGAGCTGGAACATTTGGTTTCTTGCATGTAGAATATTTTAGGGTCCCATGATTTGGCAGATTGGCGGACCAAATGATGGAGTAACATCAAACCAATCTTTGGAGCCCTAAAACCTAGCCTTATCGGACTTAGAGAGGGCTCTCTCTAATGAAGCAAAGGATGTGAGCTTTTTCGCTTAGTTTCTTTAGATTTTAGGCTAGTTGTTAAGTGTGTTTGTTTTTTTATTTTTCAGTTGTTTGGAGGTAAAACTGATCAAGTGGATCAAAATAGAACAAGAAAATGAGTTCAACTAGGCTATGGGGTCAAAAGCAAGCCAGGGATGTTAAGACAATGGGTAGGGTGTACTGCAAGGCCGATTTAGTATAGTGAATGGATATTTCAGGTGGTTTATGAAGTGAAATGAACATAAAGTTGTGCAAGACAAAGAGGTTTTAAGCATAAATAATTTTAAAACAAAGCATTCATGTGGTAGGGCTAACCATTAATCACTATGAATGAAACTCAAACTGATATATGCAGAAAATTGACAATCAGGTGATGCATAGAAGTATAAGACCCTCTAACTTTTGGAAAATCACCTTCAGTGGTTGAGAACACATGTAAGACAAACCAACAGCTCAAAATGTGGAAAGGAAACTCCTAAAAAACACATTCAAACTAGTGAGAACATTGAAATAAGTCTGCAAGTGTAGGCAGAGGGCAATATCAAAACAAGACCTCTCTGATTTAAACTAGACAGTCAATACTTCAAAGGAGATTTCATTAATGAGGTTTAAACAGCTATGAGTAAGCAGGGCATACCATGAATCAAACAAGATAGTGTGTCATAGTAATCATTAAGGAAATAAACAACAAGTTCTTAGTGGACCAAAGGGCAGTTAAGAATCCTTTAACGTAACCAAGAAAGATGAAAACATATAAGCTTCAATGAATCAGGAAATTTGATGTGCCTCCATGAGCATACCTCAAACTTATTCTTTACTGACCTACAACAAGCAAGAAGCATGGATACATATGTGAAAAACTAAGAAAACATAATTGAAAAGAAGCACACTACCATTTACCAAGCCATGGAATCCTGCACATAGATCTCTCCATCATCTAGGCAAGCAAGCTAAGCTATCCACTTCATAAAACAAGTCTGGTCATAAAAAATCATAAGATATATTGCTCTAAGCTCTGTCAAGTTCTTAAGCTCTCCAAAAATCCAACTTGCTAATCAACTCTCCAAAAAAATTACAATGACTCTCCATGAGTTAAATAGAAGGAATAAGAGGATAAGCTTCACAAAACCAACTAGAAGCTCATAGGCTTAGAACAAATATCTTATTTTGTCCTTGAGGCTTTGCAAAGCCCAAGGCACAAAATATCTCTAAAACTTATCTTAAAATGCTAAAAATGAAAATTAAAAAGCCTTTTTACTACTGACAAAAGCTAAAAATATATTAGCGCACATTTGGATAGCCACCTTCAGAAAAATTCCTTTTTTAGCCAAAATGCTACAGGAGCGTAGCAGCAGAAAAAATCATGTTTTGCAGAGGAATTTTGAGGGACTTCCTGATGTCAAAATGAGGCTCGTGATGGCTCGTTGGAAAGTGCTAGATGTCTAATTTCTGGAACTACTTGAGTTATCTAAAACGGATCCCTAAAATTCTGTCAAAAAGTGGACTGAGTGAAAAAACCTAGGAGCGTAGCACCTGCTGATATTTGAGGTAGAAAGGTAAAAATTGACTGTTTTTTGCCTCTTTGGGGGATCAAAACACCTTATTTTGATCTAAAATTTTCTGAATAGATTCCCTCAAATTTAATAAATCCAAAAATATAACTTTCATGAGCTGAGGATGCTCCAAGAAAAAAATGGCAGCGCCTAGAAAAATGTGCAATTAGGCCTAAAAATCACAAAAAACAAGATCATGTCAAAAATTGCTCAATTTTGGTGAGAAAACCCCTTATGGGTTTCTAGAGGCATGCAAGGAAGCTTGAGCCAAGATTCCAAGCCTAGATATGTCTTTTCCTCCCTTTTTCACCGGGTGCCTCCATTGGGCAGTTTTGAGCTTTTCTTGGGCAATCTTGAGTTTCCTTCGAGCAAATTGATTCAACATCTTGTAATGCCCAGACATCTTCCTTTGCAGGCCCAAATCTTTGTTTTCCTTATCTAATTTGTCCTCCAAATGTTTATTGGCCCTTTCGAGCCAATATTCTTTGTCATTTTCTATCTCTTGGGCAAGCAGCTGTGTGAGAGGATATTGTTGAGCAAGGGCTGCTTCTTATTCCCTTTGTTTCTCCAATGCTTTCCTAAGACCCATGGTCCTAGGCCTTTTCCTTACAAGTCCTTCCTCTTCTTCATCATCATCAAATTCGCCCATGTATTCCTCAAGTTTCACTTGTGCCTTTTTTTCTTCCCTTTTGAGACCTGCTTTCATGATCACTGCATTGTTGATAAGCGCCTCCTTCACTTTTCTCACTATCTTTATTGTCCTTACTGCCTTTTTACTAGGGCTTCAAAAACTCTTTTCTTGTAATGAAAATCCAATTTTGTGCAAAAAATGGATTTTGGGTACCTTTGGGCACATTGCTGTGAGCACCCCGGCAGCTTCTGCACGCCGGGCCGGGCAGGATGGGCGATGGGCCAAAAGATGGAAAATGGCCTGGGACGAATATGAGTGCAAGAGTGCCGTGTAGAGCTGTCAGGCAAGGCAGGTGGTAAGTGATGGGTTGGGCACTAGGCGTAAATATTTTTCACATCGGGCGTGACTCCAGGTGCGTCGCACCGTGTACAAATCTCTTCAGGCAGATGCTACAGGCACGTTGCATCATTTTTCAGGCACGTTGCGACCTTTCTTTTTGCACAATGGCCGCCCAAAACCAAAAAAAAAATGAAAAACCTCTTCGCCAAATACAATGTGTCTTGGAAAGATACCCTTTGAGGTTTTTAGAGTCATTTGAAATGTTTGAATCATATTTTTCCCTCCCTTGGTGATTTTCCCTCTACTCATCTTTTGGAGGAGGTAATGTACAATGCAACTACCTAGGTTTTTCAAAACCACTGTGTAGGCCCTCTACTTATCATGAAGGAAGCCTCTTGAACAAGTGGTAAGTGGGCCCTCTGCTTGTCATGAAGGAGACCCTTCTTAAAATCTGCACCCTGTGTCTGCTTTGTTTTTGAGATGTGACTTCTCTCAGAACTCGTAATGAAAATCATGAGCATGGTAATGCATTTGCAACTGATGAATGTCTACTGTGTTGGCCATGGAGATAACCTTTCTTTGTAACAGCTATAGCTCTTTTGGTGTTGAAATTGTCTTTGAATGCTTTTAAGAGCCTGGGCTTAAAGTAAGGTAAAAGGTAGTTGTTCCTCTTACATTTTCATTTTGATTGCCTAGTTTCTAGAGAGTCCCTTTTTTGCCCAAGACTGTCACTGTTGGTTGGATAAGACTGATTTGTAAAGTTAGCTCACCTGTTTAAGAACTAATGCAAAATTCCCTTTGAGTTAACATGGAGTGCTGGGAGGTATACATTACTCAGTCTTTGTGTTTATTTTCCATAATGGAGGATTTCTGACTTTTTGGTGCTTTTGAGTTTGAATCTTGTAGGTCTTCTTTCTTCACCATCTGCATTTTCTCTGATTTCCCAAAGTAAACTACCACAGCATGAAAACTTTCCTGAAGTATTCTTTGGCTTGCACTTTGCTTACTTTCATCACTCACTATACCTCTATAGAGATGCATTGATAGATGTCTTTGACCTTTGGAGAGCTTTCTTGATGTATCATGAAGATCATGCTTGAAATGATCATTTTTCTTTAGACATGGAATTTCTTTCTCTTTTCCCTGATTTGAACCTTTCTGAGATCTGCTGAAACAATATACAGTGACTATTGTAGTGGTGTATGACCTATGGATAGACAAAGGATTTTTTTTTCCAGAAAATGAGAAATGAAGGTGCAGGGTTTTTTGGCTTAAGACAAATTTGTCAAGGAATTTTCCCTAAAACACCACCACCTAGACCTACAGAATTTTTTATAGATTTTGAATAGATTCTTAGGCATGATCAGGTTATCATATGATCCAATGATCAGTGATAGAGGGGCAGAAACTTTTTCAAATGATGGGCAATGAGGTGCATGAAAACAAGGGAACTTTTATGGCAGGGAGACAAAACCTATGACAACTATAGACAGGGATACTTTGATAAAATGATATAGGTTTATAAAACTGAAGACTTTTCTCATCATAGGCTAAAGGAGAGGGGTAGGAAGACAAAAAAATGTTTAAGATGTTTTCTAGATGACAAATTTACAGATTGAGATTAGCTTCTAGAAAACTCAGCCAAGGAATCTAGTCATCAAAACATGCAAAAAATACTGATGACTAACAGTGGCTCCATTTGGGGAGGGCAGCTCCTTTTTGGGAGGTGTCCAGAATTGCAGATCTCTGGCTTGTGAAGACTAGTGCCTTATCCATTAGTGCAAATTTATCTCTTTCTTGATGCTATTTCTGAAAATGATGCTTTTTTGGAAAATTTACAGCATGATTAGCATCAACCTCATCTCTACTTACCCAACTAATTTGCCTAACATTTTTTTTCTTTGGGGTGCACTTGGACTGGCAAACCCTTGACATGAAATTTTTGAAAGTGAAAACACTATCTACTTCTACACTTATATCTTCCGGGAGTTTAGATTAAACTAATGAACTCCTTCATTTCTCCACCTATACTAGATCAACTATCAAGATTAAGTTGTTTAATAGGATTTCATTCACTAAAATAAAACATCAAATTGAAAAATGACCAAATCAGGATTAGAAGGTCTGATTTGTCATGTGTTTGTGGCATAAAAGACAAGCTTCACACAAATATTATTTTCGTACAAAATGAGATTTAGAAAAGTAGGGCTAGGATACATAGTTTGTTTTTCATCCCTGTTTTCCTCTTTGGTTCCGTTTTGAGCGTGTGGAACCAGCATATTTGTTTCCTAATATACTTTCTTTGATAAGTCAAGCTTGCATATTTTGACTATCATCATTTTTTCACTAAATTATCAGCAATCAATTGAAAACATGTCCAGTTGTGATTAGGCTAGATAACTAAACAAGATATCTTTTGAGCACTAGTAGTGGCATTTAGACTTGCGCACTTTCAGAATGACTATTTTTTGGGTATGGGGTTGTACCATTTCTTTAGAATCTGCCCTCTTTTTCTACTTTTCTTGTTGTTTTTGTGTTTTTTTTTTTTTTCAAAACAATATGAAAGAAAGATGCTCATGGGGCTGAGCTTATTTTGCATGCCTATCTACTCTAATCTAACCTATACATGATAGAAATTTATTTAGTGAACTCTCTTTTCCAATGTAACCATTCAAGTAGATGATTGCACTGGTGATCTTGGTTCAGTTCTTTCATGATGCTGAAGAAATCAAAAGGCCACTTCCACTTCACTTGTTTTTGGATAGTAGTGCTTAAAAATTTTCTCACACTTTGCAACAAACTGTTCATGGTAGAACACACTCCTCCCTCATACTTCTCAAGGAAAACAAAAAATGGATCTTGGAATAATGCCTGATCTAGAGGATTTGAGACATAAGCTCCATTGAGGATTACTCCTTCTTTTATTTGGCTATGCTTGGGATTCTCTTGGGAAAGAAACCTTTCCTCTTCCTCATGATTACTTGAACTGTTAGACTCATCATATATTGCAGTGTAGTCTTCTTTCCAAGCTGATGTGTTCTGATTAAGTGGACTAAAATCTGTGTGAAGGTCACCATGTTGATGAGTAGGGATACTCTTTGGCAACAAATCTTCTCGAGAAATAAGAGCAACAACTTTCTTGTGATCATCAATTTTCAAGCCTTCATTTTCTTCCAAATTTTCTGAGCTTTCCTCATCACTATCATAGCTGCTATGTATTGGTTGGTTACCTTCCTTAAGTTGATGAAACTGAGCTTCCTCCCAAAAATCAAGTGCTGAGTACTCTGCAAATTTAGCTTCTATTTGGAAATCATCATCATTATCAACATATTGATCAAACCTTGGAGAATCATCAATATAATTAATGTCACCAACCATACATATTGGACTATTATATTGTTTCTCTTTGAATTGATCTATAAATCCATTTTCTGCTATGTGATAGTTAAGATTAGGAGGAAAATAAATAGAGGCTGACTGCATGTTTATGAGTTGATCTATCTCCTCTTTAGTTAAAAAGGGAGGAATTTTTATCTCTCTTTAGGTATAACTACAATAATCCTTTTTCTCTTGGGAAAGTTGATTTAGAGGATGAATGTCTTTTTGGGCCTCACCTAAGAGAGATGATGAATCATCACTTGTGCCTTTAGATAAATCCTGTGGGTTCTCTTTCATTTCTTGATTGTTTTCATCTTCAACCAACTCTTCGTGATGTTCAGGATAGTTAGCATGGAATTCATGAGTTGCCTCTGATAGATTCTTAGGAGGCCAATTTGCTTGTATAATCTAAAATGAATCAAAGCACAAAGGTAGAGATCCTAAAGGTTTTGAATCTTTCTCTATTTCGGATTCTGTGATTTCAAGATGGCCGATTGATTCTTTAGAGCACTCCTCTATGTTTTTATTTGCAACTTTCTCATTAGGCACATTTTGTTTGTTACTCTTGTCTTGTAATGGTTGAGTATGTTCTTCCTGAGGAAAAAGTGTAGGTTGGTTTGAATAAGCAACATTAACCTTAACTTTGTGTCTTTCTCTTTTCCTGTCAAGTAGATGCATCAGTTTGCTGAATGTATCTATCAATTTTTCCAACTTTTCCTCTTTGTTCACACTTGGATCAATATTTTTTTACCAGAAAGAGTTACTGTGTCCTTTCAACCAGTCTAGAGTTCTCTACCAGTGGAGTATTTTTTTCTATTGAGGGTTGTGGAGTCACCAGGTGAAATATTTGAACTTTTCTGTCCACCATCAGCATGATTGGGATTGCTCAATGCATTCCCAGGAGATTTTATAAGGACTAGTGGAGTAATAGGCCTACTGGAGGCTAGTGGAGTCACCAAGTGGATTTTGGTTTAGTTTTTAGAAAATATATGATCTATTATCCACCACCAAAACTGATATGAATAGCCAATCTAAAAAAAAAATGTTTTATTTGGGGTTATTTTCTAAATTTTTAATGTGCAGTCTGATTTGTAAGAGTTTCCTAAATTTGTTTTCAGCACTTAGCTAAGGTGATGAAACAAAGAGAGTTTACTCTAAAGGATTTATTAGCTGATTTTCTGATTTAATTCAAAGAACTAGTGAGTCTACAACAATTTTCTAGATAATCATGAACTCAGAGAGTCCCACCATGATCGTCATTATGTTAGTGTGGCAATGAGGTGGCTGATAATCATTGGATATTCTTGATTCAAGGGATTTATGAAGTTCTAAGGTATACTTAATTTTTCACTAACTCAGAAAAGTCCCACCATGATCGCCATTATGTTAGTGTGGCGATGAGGTGGCTCAATAGTATAGTGTGCTTAGTTCAAGAGGGGCTTTCCGTGAGTCTTGAAAGATGTTTAGATTGATATGAACTAAGAAAATTCCCACCGTGATCGCCATTCTGTTAGGGTGGCGATAAGGTGGCTGATTCACTGAGTTTGTGGAGTTTTACTGAGTTTGTGAGAGGTATTTAAGGAACTATGTACTCATAAAATTCCCACCGTGATCGCCATTATGTTAGGGTCCCGTGATTTGGCAGAGAGGGCTCTCTCTAATGAAGCAAAGGATGTGAGCTTGTTCGCTTAGTTTGTTTAGATTTTAGGCTAGTTGTTAAGTGTGTTTGTTTGTTTATTTTTCAGTTGTTTGGAGGTAAAACTGATCAAATGGATCAAAATAGAACAAGAAAATGAGATCAACTGGGCTATGGGGTCAAAAGCAAGCCAAGGATGTCAAGACAATGGGTAGGGTGTACTGCAGGGTCGATTTAGTATAGTGAATGGATATTTCAGGTGGTTTATGAAGTGAAATGAACATCAAGTTGTGCAAGACAAAGAGGTTTTAATCATAAATAGTTTTAAAGCAAAGCATTCATGTGGTAGGGCTAACCATTAATCACTATGAATGAAACTCAAACTAATAGATGCAGAAAATTGACAATTAGGTGATGCATAGAAGTATAAGACCCTCTGACTTTGGGAAAATCACCTTCAGTGGTTGAGAACACATGTAAGACAAACCAATAGCTCAAAATGTGGAAAGGAAAATCCTAAACAACACATTCAAACTGATGAGAACTTTGAAATAAGTCTGCAAGTCTAGGCAGAGGGCAATATCAAAACAAGACCTCTCTGATTTAAACTAGACAGTCAATACTTCAAAGGAGATTTCATTAATGAGGTTTAAACAACTATGAGTAAGCAGGGCATACCCTGAATCGAACAAGATAGCGTGTCATACTAATCATTAAGGAAATAAAAAACAAGTTCTTAGTGGACCAAAGGACAATTAAGAATCCTTTAACATAACCAAGAAAGATGAAAACATAGAAGCTGCAATGAATCAAGAAATTTGATGTGCCTCCATGGGCATACCTCAAACTTATTCTTTACTGACCTACATCAAGCAAGAAGCATGGATACATATGTGAAAAACTAAGAAAAAATAACTGAAAAGAAGCACAATACCATTTACCAAGCCATGGAATCTTGCACATAGATCATCTCCATCATCTAGGAAAGCAAGTTGAGCTATCCACTTCATAAAACAAGTTTGATCATCAAAACTCAGAACATATATTACTCTAAGCTCTGTCAAGTTCTTAAGCTCTCCAAAAATCCAACTTGCTAATCAACTCTCCAACAATATTACAATGACTCTCCATGAGTTAAATAGGAGGAATAAGAGGATAAGCTTCACAAAACCAACTAGAAGCTCATAGGCTTAGAACAAATATCTTATTTTGTCCTTGAGGCTTTGCAAAGCCCAAGGCACAAAGTATCTCTAAAAATTATCTTAAAATTCTAAAACTGACAAGTGAAAATCATTTTTACTACTAACAAGAGCTAAAAATAGATTAGCGCACATTTGGATAGCCACCTTCAGAAAACTGCCTTTTTTTAGCCAAAATGCTACAAGAGCGTAGCAACAGAAATAATCCTATTTTGCAGAGGACTTTTGAGGGACTTTCGTATGTTGAAATGAGGCCCGTGATGGCTCGTTTGAAAGCCATAGATGTCTACTTTCTGGAACTACTTGATTTATCTCAAACTGATCCTTCTAAGCCTGTCAAAAATTGGATTGAGTGAAAAATCCCAGGAGCGTAGCACCTGCTGATATTTGAGGCAGAAAGGTAAA
Organism: Pinus albicaulis; assembly: GCA_034641835.2. Lineage (NCBI taxonomy): Eukaryota > Viridiplantae > Streptophyta > Pinopsida > Pinales > Pinaceae > Pinus > Pinus albicaulis. The sequence goes on along the minus strand of CM076573.1, from coordinate 422,329,783 downwards.
AATTGACTGTTTTTTTCCTCTTTGGGGAATCAGAACACCTTCTTTTTATCTGAAATTTTCTGAATATATTCCCTCAAATTTAATACATCTAAAAATATAAATTTCATGAGCTAAGGATGCTCCAAGAAAAAATGGCAGCGCCTAGAAAAATGTGCAATTAGGCCTAAAAATCACGAAAAAACAAGATTGTGTCAAAAATTGTTCAATTTTGGTGAGAAAACCCCTTATGGGTTTCTAGAAGTATGCAAGGAAGCTTGAGCCAAGATTCCAAGCCTAGATATGTATTTTCCTCCCTTTTTCATCGGGTGCCTCCTTTGGGCAGTTTTGAGCTTTTCTTAGGCAATCTTGAGTTTCCTTCGGGAAAATTGATTCAACATATTGTAATGCCCAGTCATCTTCCTTTGTAGGCCCAAATATTTGTTTGCCTTGTATAATTTTTCCTCCAAATGTTTATTGGTCCTTTCGAGCCAAGATTCTTTGTCATTTTCTATCTCTTGGGCAAGCAGCTGTGTGAGAGGATATTACTGAGCAAGGGCTACTTCTTCTTCCCTTTGTTTCTCCAATGCTTTCCTAAGACCCATGGTCCTAGGCCTTTTCCTTTTAGGTCCTTCCTCTTCTTCATCATCATCAAATTCACCCATGTATTACTCAAGTTTCACTTGTGCTTTTTGTGCTTCCATTTTGAGAGCTGCTTTCATGATCACTGCATTGTTGATAAGTGCCTTCTTCACTTTTTTCACTATCTTTACTATCCTTACTGCCTTTTTGTTTGCTGTCACCTTCATTACCAGGGCTTCCAAAACTCTTTTGTTGTAATGAAAATCCAATTTTTTGCAAAAACTGGATTTTGGGTACCTTTGGGCACACTGCTGTGAGCGCCAGGGCACCTTCTACACACTGGGCTGGGAAGGATGGGTGGTGGGCCGGAAGATGGCAAATGGCTCGGGCCTAATATGAGTGCAAGAGTGCCGTGTAGAGATTTCGAGCAAGGCGAGCGGTAAGTGACGGGTCGGGCACCGAGCAGAAATATGTTGCACGTCGGGCATGACTCCAGGTGCGTCGCACCACCCTATAGGCACGTCGCACCGTGTACAAATCTCTTCAAGCAGATGCTACAGGCGTGTCGCGTCATTTTCCAAGCACGTCGTGACCTTTATTTTTGCACGATGGCCACCCAAAATGAAAAAAAAAATGAAAAACCTCTTCACCAAATACAATGTGTCTTGGAAAGATACCCTTTGAGGTTTTTAGAGTCATTTGAAATGTTTGAATCATAGTTTTCCATCCCTTGGTGATTTTCCCTCTGCTCATCTTTTGGAGGAGGAAATGTACAATGCAACTACCTAGGTTTTTCAAAACCACTGTGTAGGCCCTCTACTTATCATGAAGGAAGCCTCTTGAACAAGTGGTAAGTGGGCCCTCTCCTTATCATGAAGGAGACCCTTCTTAAAATATGCGCCCTGTGTCTGCTTTTTTTTTGAGATGTGACTTCTCTCAGAACTCTTAATGAAAATCATGAGCATGGTAATGCATTTGCAACTAATGAATTTCTGTTGTAACAACTATAGCTCTTTTGGTGTTGAATTTGTCTTTGAATTATTTTAAGGGCCTAGGCTTAAAGTAAGGTAAAAGGTAGTTGTTCCTCTTACATTTTCATTTTGATTGCCTAGTTGCTAGAGATTCCCTTTTTTTCCCAAGTCTGTCACTGTTGGTTGGATAAGACTGATTTGTAAAGTTGGCTCACCTATTTAAGAACTAATGCAAAATTCCCTTTGAGTTAACATGGAGCTCTGGGAGGTATACATTACTCAGTCTTTGTGTTTATTTTCCATAATGGAGGATTTCTGAATTTTTGGTGCTTTTGAGTTTGAATCTTGTAGGGCTTCTTTCTTCACCATCTGCATTTTCTTTGATTTCCCAAAGTAAACTGCCACAGCATGAAAACTTTCCTGAAGTATTCTTTGGCTCACACTTTTCTTATTGTCATCACTCACTATACCTCTACAGAGATGCATTGATAGATGTCTTTGATCTTTGGAGAGATTTCTTGATGTATCATGAAGATCATGCTTGAAATGATCATTTTTCTTTAGACATGGAATTTCTTTCTCTTTTCCCTGATTTGAAACTTTCTGAGCTTTTTTGAAACAATATACAATGACTATTGTAGTGGTGTATGACATATGGATATACAAAGGATTTGTTTTTCTAGAAAATGATAAATGAAGGTTGACTGATGTTGAAAACATGGTTTTTTTCTTAAGACAAATTTGTCAAGGAATTTTCCCTAAAACACCACCACCTAGACCTACAGACTTTGTCATAGATTTTGAATGGCTTCTTAGGCATGATCAGGTTATCATATGATCCAATGATCAGTGAGAGAGGGGCAGACACTTTGTCAAATGATGGGCAATGAGATGCATGAAAACAAGGGAACTTTTATGGCAAAGAGACAAAACCTATGACAGCTATAGACAGGGAGACTTTGCTAAAATGAGATAGGATTAGAAAACTGAAGACTTTTCTCATCATAGACTGAAGGAGAGGGGTAGGAAGACAAAAAAATGTTTGAGGTGTTTTCTAGATGACAAATTTACAGATTGAGATTAGCTTCTAGAAAACTCAGCCAAGAAATCTAGTCATCAAATCATGCAAAAATCACTGATGACTAATAGAATATTGTCGGATGTTCCTTAGAAATCATTTTATTTATAATATTGTGCTTCGTGGGGCTGTTGAGCCCTCTGACGTTCAATGATATTAGCTTCATGGGATATATTTGGAGGTTAGGGTGTAGACTCTAGTCAGCTTGGGGAAGCTCCCAGACTCCACCATTTATTTTCCAATTTCTATGGTTCTCTACAGGGATGTTTTCCTGCCTCTTTTGTGCGACTCTTTCATGAAGTAATTTGTGTTGATAAGCGTGCCTCCCCGAATACCCAAGAAGTGGTGCTGTTGTGCTCTGTCAAGGATTTCCTCCATTTTTTGGATTTTTTGCTCTGGGATTGATGTGTAATCCTTATTGGTGTAGGCTTCCTCTAGCTCGACGAGATCTAGGTCTTCCAGATCTATGCTTTTTGGTTCTTCCTCCATCGCTTCAGGGATCATTTCCATTATCAATTCTTTGCCTTTTATCAGACTGTTGTCCCCTGCATCATTTCTGTTGGGGGGTTTCAAGTAGGTATCCAGTGGAGGCTTATACTACTGAAGCTAAGAGGTTTGGACTTGCGCAGTGGAGGTGCTCCCAGTTTCATTGACTGGTTTAGTTTCATTTTATTTTAACTGATTTAGGGTTGCAAAGCTATTGCTGGTAGTAGGTCCTTTTTTATTCTGCTGATGGGTAGCTCTCCTGTTATGTATTTTTTTACTTTCTACCTTCATGAAACTTTCTGCCTCCTCGTTGCTGGATTCCTTTTCAGTTGTAGATTTCCTGTTAAGGGGAAGGTTTCTGAAAATATTCCCATGTTGATGACATTTTATATACCTAAAATGTATATGTTCATAATCTACAGCTTGTGTCCATTCAAATATTCATGCATCAGACTTACCTCTCCTGGTAGCAGTTCTGCTAGATTCATGTAGACGCAAATGTGAGCACAGGCTGAGTAGTGATTGATTTTGGTTTCTTCTGCAATCTTGACAAACTCTTCTAAGGCATTGCCAATGTCTCTTTGGGTGAGCTTGTCCCAATAGTCTTGGGGGAGAGAGTAGAGCCGGATCCAAATCGATGCCCAAGTTAGATCCTATTTGTCGGGGTTGGAGCGCTCAGTCCATGGTCTGAGGTAAAGGCCTGCCGTGTTGAAGAAATAGGGCCCTCCACCCATAATCCTATCTTTTTCTTCAAAGCAGGTGAAGAGAATATTGAAGAAGCCTTTTGCACACAGCTGCAGTTCTATGTGACCTTTCGGTTTCCATTTCTAGGCTATCCATCGTCTCAAAGCTTTTTTCGTAGGCCAAAATCCCATGAATTTTCCTATCAATGCATGATATTTCATGAATTGTATTATGCCATTGATACAATGCGCTAGGAGTTCAATCACTTTTTTCTTGGATTCCTTTGGTATGTAGGTTGCTAATTTCATGTTCATGGCTGCTCCTACTTGTGTATTATTCATTTGTGCTATGGGTGTCACCCCTACATTTTCTTGAGATGGGACAAAGTTGTGTTGATTGACGGTATCAACCCCTACCGCCATCCCTATTAGAGGCTGGCCTGTGAGGGGGGGAGCAGTCATCCCCCCACTAGAGTTGGTCATCGGTAAGCCTGGATCTATCCAGGAGAGCAGTTGCAATAGAAAAATATGGGGGAGAAGGACTGCCAAGGGCAACTAATGCCAGAACCAACAAACCCTAGGTCATGGAGGTTGGCTTGGTGTAGAGCTCCACTAGGGTTTTTCACAAGTTAACTATTTGATGCATTCAAGAAAAGATTCATTCGAAATTCTCACTCTATCCTATATACTAGTGTGTGTAATTGATATAACGCGAACCACATTATGATCAAAGTATAGTTAATGATAATTTAAATGAACTCAGCTCGTTTATGACGAACAAAGCATAGCTCTGTGTTAAAGATTCGCACGTAGAATATATTACAAATGGAAATATATATACTATCATTGAATGCAAGGCTGAACGATTATGAACACTCTGGAAATCAAATTGAATATCTCTCATAATTGCATGCAAAACCTTATCAAATTCACGCATTGGCTGGATGAATGACGAATGTAATAAAGTATCACAAAGTGATCCTAAGAACTAATAGTGAAGCTTGCTCCCATATTATGGTGGGCCTTGCCACACCTGGGTAAGATTTAAATAATTTACAGTAAAATAGATATTTAAAGCACTCAAATCAAGAAATTAGAATATACCATAACTCGAAATGATTTGGTTCAAATCATAGCCATAATGTATTAACTGGAACAGAGTCTTCCATTACAAATCGTAATGTCTAAACAAAAACTTGACAACTTAATAACTTTCACCAATAATTAATTCCTTCTTCTCCTTAACCTAAGTCATTACAATGTTGGCCTTTATAGGAAATATTTCTTATACAAAATAGAAATACGCAAACTCAAAAAATTAGTGCGATTTGGTGGCTCAAACAAAATTTCTTTCCTTGGCACAACCGAATCGAATGTTGGTTACCAATCGAATGAGGCTTCCAGTCCTTGCACCTCTCCTATGTTATCTAATTTGGGAATAATTTCTGGTACTTCACTTATGAATGCCACATAATCTGCTCCTCTTCCTCCAAATACACCTATAATAGAGAAACATGATGGCCCTTATATACGTGGGGAAAGATACCCTTAACAACCTAACTCTCATTATGTTGGGTACCTTCCATTTGGATCACAATTCTCTCCATAATCCTCTCCTCCTTTGGAAGAGGGGAAACTTCATTACGGGAATTTTGAGGTCTAAAATGGGCCTCCTAAGGAAACTATAAATTAATAGTAGAAATAATAAAATAATATTAGATTGCACCATCAAATTTTAGAGGGAAAAAAGAAAAACTACATTTTCAAGTTGTATTTGTAACTTATCTATCTATGTGTTTACTTAAATTTTGAGCTAGAACACTCGTTGGAAGTCGAATTTGATTCCTCATCCAAGGAGTGCCCATGTTGCATACTTTCTATGGACCCTACTATATGAAAAATGAGAAGTACATGAAAAACGTGATTGCAATCACGTTTTTCATGTATTTAAAATTTTTCATATAGTAGGGTCCATCAAAAGCATGCAACATGGGAACTCCTTGGATGAGGAATCAAATTCGGCATCCAATGAGTGTTCCTGCTCAAAATTTGAGTAAAAACATAGCCAGATAAGTTACAAATACAAGTTGGGGTACTCCTTGGTTGAGGAATTAAATTTTGCATCCAACAAGTACTCCCACTCAAAATTTGAGTAAAACCTTAGGGAGATAAGTTGAAAATACAAGTTGAAAAAGTAGTTATATTATTTTATTAATTTTTAATATTTTAATTTCTTACCCAAAAAATCGTGAATCACCCCCCATGGTTGACATCATCATCTTGAATCCTATTGGTTCTTATAAAGTTTATTTTTGTCGTACATTTTTCTTAGGAGGCCCATTTTATACCTGAAAATTTCTCTAATGCAGGTTGTTGGTATGCCTTAACATGGTAACCTGCCTAATTATAGTCCCCCTTACCTTGGAATGGCTGCGAGTCTTTAGAAACCTACCTTACCCATTCAACCAAGCTCATTTTAGGAACGATTGCTAAATCCTCAAACTACACCATCCTCATCATAAATTCCTATCTATCCATTAGCACCTCAACAAGCTCAATTACATGTGATCCAACCTTTACATCCTATTCCGATGGTATTTGTTTATCCCCAAGTCACGCTTAGTCAAACTATACAAGGTGCCTCATCTTCTCAATTGTTTGCGCAAGGTAATCCTTAAGTTTATGTGGATCAAATTCTTCAAAATTTGGTGAAGTCTCAATCAAACCCACCATATCAGGAGGCAATAAAAAACCCTATTAGGAAAGAGTATGTACCACATAAAGCACCTTTTCAAGGCCAAAAAATGCAAACCCAACCATTCAAGCAGATTTATCATCATCCGGGGGCTGGACAACAAACTCAATTGTATGTTGGTTATCAAAACCCTCCATATCGTAGTAACCAGGTTCCCTATTAGTAGAACCCTCCTTATCCAAGCGTGCAAGTACCCTTTGCTCATGCTATTACTTCATATCCATATCATCCTTCTCTTGACTTTAATCAACAGTTTACTTTTGTGGCTACTCTTGAATTACCAGAATTAACTTAGCTTACTAAGAACCCATTTCTCATTTTCCATGATGGTTGATTATTCTCACAAAATTTCCTTCTGATGTCCCAAAATTCAATGGAAATCCTAGAGAATACTCGTCGATGCATGTTATGACATATCATATATGACGTTCATTCAACTCCCTTGATGATGATTCTATTCAACTTCATATTTTCCAATGAATGATTACGAGCGCCACAAATAAATGGGTTATTGAGTTACCTAAATAATCGTTTCACAATTTTAGTAGTTTAGCCACCACCTTCCTCACACATTTCCGGTTTCCTGTCAGTTATGAAACTAGAATGGAACTATTGACTAACTTCAAATAATCATATTCCACTCAAATTTCATATCACATTCATGAGTGGAGGCATCGTCACCAGTTGGTCAAGACTATATTCCTGATTAGTTATTAGCAAAATGGTTCGTTAAATTTCTCTTAGCTCCCATAACATAAGATGTGGCAAAAGGTGGATTCATGAATGTAGGGAAATTTATCACTCATGATAAATACTTAGATATGGTTTATATAACATAATAAATGCTCTGATACCTTCAAATATTGTTCCTCCTCCACTTGGTAAATAATCTCATGCTGCTAATCGCATTATTGGTCTTTCTAGTTCGTAGTTGGTGAGTAAAATATTTGGTATTTCCCTCACCGCTCCTATGCAAATCCATTAATCCTATCCTCTTGTGGCTTATGCTTCCAAGATAAATTCCATTTCATCTGATAAATGAAAGTCTCAACAACAATGTAGAAGTAAGAAGAAAGGTAAATGTAAGAAAAAGAAGGATTCGTCATCATAGGATAAATAAACAAATTCATCTTCCGATGAGAAATGAAAGCCTCGATACCCATGCTTGATTTTAAATGAGGATCGCTTTACACGTGATTCTCCACAATTCCCCAAATTGAATTAGTTTCTTAAATCATCCACTTCTCTCGTTGTGTTGATTGACTTGTTTCCCAATCATGAGACTCATATGGTTGTCTGGGGACCCTTCTTCCTCTAACAAATTTTTGATGCTTTCCTCCTCAAAATTGAAATCTGATGTTATGGTGGCCACTCGGAATAAGGACTATTGTAATGTGAATCCACCGAATGGTCAGGCTACCAATAAACCTACCAGTTCGGCACCAACCTCATTGGATTATGTTCCACCTCTGCCTGCTACACAATAGACTATCAAGCTTCTAAAGGGTGTCATTTATAAGTCTGATTTGAACCCTTATTCAAGAGTTGCCCAAAATTAAAACATAATTGAAGACTTGGCTTAGTATCCATTAGCTATGTAAACTCTTGAGGTGTTGCAAAACTGGCCTGCTAAAAATTGGCAGCTCGAGGATGAATTTTTAAAAATAGAGAGTCAAAAAATGGAAATTCCAAAAAATGGAAATTCTAAAAATAGAAAGTATAAAAATAGAATGTCTAAAAATATAAAGTCACAAGTCTCAAGTATGACTTTCCAAAAATAGTAAATCACCTTGCATCAATTGGTAATCAAGTATTGTTGATGGAAAATCCCTTCTGATCATCAATGAATCCTAATAGTTCAATTTCGACTTAATCATCAATATTATCATTAATATTATTATTATTCTTATTCTTATGAAATTATTATATTATTATTAAAAATAAATTTAAGTCTCTCATTCATAAGACTCAATCATTTCATATGTAACTCCCCTCAATTAATGCATATGTTTCTCTCACTCTCTCTTAATATATTCATTCCTCTCTCTCTTTAATTCTCTTATGCACCTCTTACACCTCTTTAATTCATAAGTTACACCTCTCTCCTAAATGCATAAGTTACACTCCTCTCCTTTATGGCATAATTTACAATCCTATTTTGGCATATGTAACTCCTCCTCAAGGCATGTGTATTTCTCCTCCTTTATGTCAATAATTCATTTCCCCTCATATATATATGTGTGTGTCTCATATCATCTCACCTCACTTACTTGTGCATTCTAAATTCGAACTTGAAAGATCATTGGAGAGACTTGAAGGAGATTGTGAGAGAGAGAGACTTAGACAGTAAGAGAAAATCTTGGAGAGCCAAAAGAGATTCGATGTTTGCATCATCTACCACCATTAGAGATATTCTTAAGTTTTGGGTGAACTTCTTCATTCTCTCATTGTACTTTGTATCTCTAATGAACAATTTATTTCTAATACAAAATAATCTATTTCAGCTTTCCCCTTTTGGGTTTTTCCTTGGTATTGACCTCACTTCTCTATGTCTCATTGAGTTCTTGGTTGTCCTTCATTATGCATATGGTTTACATGGTATATGTTCTATCTACAATTACTTAACTTATTTTACAACATAAATAAGTCCTAGATTTAAGTGATTGTAATAACTTAAAACATCAAAATTTCAACATGGTATCAGAGCTTTAGTGAAAACAAACTCAAGAAGACAAGGTCCATTTTCAATTCTCTTTCTATTGGATATCTCTTGTTGTCCGCTCGATTTGTAGCTATCTTTCTGCTGAAATATATCTTGCTATCTTCTCCATTGACAACTATTTTTCTGCTGAAATATCTCTTATTGTCTGCTCCTTTTGCAACCATTTTTTTTTGTTGAAATATATATTGTTGTACCTTTTACTTGCTGAAATATCTCTATTTTTTTATTGTTGAAATTTACAGCTGAAATTTTATAGCTGAATTTTATAGCTAAAATTCTACAGCTGAAATTTACTGCTGGAATTTTACTCTTGAAATTTTATTGATAAAATTTACAGCTGAAATTTTATTGTTGAATTTTATAGCTGAAACTCTACTGCTGAAATTTGTTGTTGAAATTTTACTGCTAAAATTTACTGTTGAAATTTTACTGCTACCTTTTTTCCAATATTTTAAGGAACCCAAGATATGATAGAAATCTTGTAGATAGTAATTAAGGTGTTGCATGTGTTTAATAGTTCTGGTTTTGGTACTTGTTAATGCATGCAAAAGTAGAGAGTAGTTTTATTTATGTTTATGCATGTGAAAGAAAGTGTTGCCTTGAAAAGAAGTATAATGCATATAATATTATGAAAGAATAATTGATAGAAACTAAATGTTGAAGATAAGGGGATTTTGACTCTCTCACATTATAAGAGAATAGTCATAATATTGTGGGTTTCTGTAATTTTGAAATTAAATTTTACTAACAATAGTGGTTGTAGGTAAGAATCATGAATTTTGCAAAAGATGGAATAATAGTTTTCTAAATTATTAACCTATGTTGCAGCGATAGAAAAAAAATGGATTATAACTAATATCATTGCAAACAATGAAGTCAATATGTATAATTATTATTTCATGCCTTCACTCTGGGATCAAGATTTGAAGTTCTATATAAAATCAATGGAAAATTAATCCATGCATTGATTCATGATAAGTAATTATCAATATAATCTGTGGCACCAAAAGTTCACTCGTATTTATTATAAAGCATTACCTCGTGTGAGAAATATGGTTTCTGAAATACCTTAGATTAGAGTGGACCATGATAGAATTTGGCAATTGGTGATCAAGAATATGCATTTCTTCTACAAATGATAAATGACTTATGGATATTGGTAACCTATAGAGTCTAAAACAAGAGGGGACTAAGAACTTCCTTCAATCCCAAAATATTTTCAAATCTCATGTTTTTCTTTGTGTCAATGTTCTTGTTTATATTTATCTTTATAGATCATTGGTTATTTTTCCTGCATGAGTATTTGAATTATTCTTTCACTAACTTCTTGATGAGAACGTGATCAAGAAAATCATATCCTGAAGATTATCAGGGTGCAGAATAATGTTGGAAGAGTAAACTCCAAGAAGAAGTTGGTGCAAGGATAATGAAAGAGCCACTCCCACATCTAGAAAAGAAATAAATATGTGCCTCATCACCAGGTATACTTTCATTTTGTTTATTTTCTCTACTAGTATTTCTCTTGCTCTCATTCTGGGATCAACATGTGCATTTGATTAATGTGAGAAAAACGTCCTTTGTATCAATATTAAGGAAGGTGTCGATCCATCCTATTGTTATGGGATGATGTACCCTAGGGTCTGGGTTGGGAACCCCAACAGAGCAGGAAGTATACAACAACAAGAAGCATACAAATTTACATTCCTAATGCTTAAACTAATAAAATGGGAAGAAGGTGTAGTACACGTAGGTCCTACATTTGAATGTGATCCTGCAGGGTTCAAACCCTCTACTTTTCATAGTGCTTCAAAATCTGTAACCCAGTCAAGAAAATCACATATACTGGTAATAACTGAAAGCATGTTCAAGATGTTAGTGTTAGATCGTATAACCAAATAAGCATAAAAACATGAAATCATTCATAATAGGATCACAACATGTATAAAGAATTAAGATCATGAACATCAAGAACGAGACAAAGCTTATTTATTGATTAATGTAGAGAAGTGTGGAGGAGTACCACCTAATTCAACCATGGATCCAAGCGAAACCTTCATCCAGATATGTCCAACCTAAGCCTCAAAAATTTCCTTCCAAAACCATACACATGGATGTCATACAAGAGGAATGAACATCTCTGTGAGGGAAACAAGGGATTCCACAATTTGGGAATGTAGGAGGCATAGGGATAAATCATACTTGATGAGGGACTAAATGGATATAATATCAATACCTATCTCTCTCCACCCCTTATGCCTTCCCATGAGGTGTATTTGTACCGCCCCAAAACAATTGTTTCAGTTAAGATACAATTATGCCACGAGTTGTTGTAGGTATGTTTCCTGTCTAACCCATAAACGCTACCCAGAAAAAAGGGATTTATAATTTTTTAATATTTCAAATTATATACACGGGTTGGGTATACTTGGACCCACGTGTGCATACACTTTTGATAGGGCAAAGTCACATATGGAATTTAAAATAATTCCTTTTATATAAAGGACCAAGTTTGAAGGGAAAGGGTTTCCCAAGGTCATAACTTAGAGCATCAATTATACATAGGTGGAAAATTATGCTATAACAAATGCCCCCTACTATATGAGGTTAGAAGGGTGTAATATTCACAAATTAGCATGCAGCTAATTGGAATATTAATTTTTCTCTTAACATATAGCTAGATGAAAAAATGGGTAGGGAGGCCCACAAACATTTTTAGCAGCAATAAAATCCCTCTTAATGGGAAAAGGGATCATATTCATAGTTGGATAAAGCACCTTCATGTGTGAACAAGGGCTAATGCATGTGGACAAGGTCAAGTTTGACAAAGTCAACAAAGCTAGTATGGAGGAAGTAGAACATTAATGAAGATAACCCAGTGGGAATATGGATCAACTTAGATAGTTAGAATAAAGCCACCTTGAGTGTGGAAGAAGACATTGCATGGAGATCTAGTCAAGGTTGACCAAATCCAATAGCGTTGTTATGGAGGAGTGGAATTAATGATGGGACAACACAATTTTGGAGGGAGATTCATTGCATGAAGATGGAAACCCTAATGAGTGGGACCCAAGGTGAGAAGGCTCACATTGTTTATAAGGCAGAGGATGGAAGCCATATGGGGTTAGCTTATGATGATGATTTTCTTAACATATGGTCTGTTTAGACATATAACTTTATCTTGCTGTTTAGCTGAGATTGTATGCTATTTAGCATAGGGTGTTCCTGATCGAGAGTCCCACCTCTTCCATTGAGTAGCTCTTGGAGGAGTCTTGCACCATATTTTCCACTATCTGGCTGAAGGCCAAGCTTCATCTTCCTTTGAAAACGCAAATCTTATTGAGGGTTTTTCTGTTTCAATAAGCTGCAGCAAGTGGAGACTAGATCTTCAGATCTAGGTCATTCCAGTGCTTCTTTTCAGTGGAGGAAGTTCCTAATCAATTGGAAGGACAATTTTGAAGGTATTGAGATTCATTTTCATATCTTGGCTACATTCCAACCACAATTTTTCCCCTACAGTGTAGTCTAGATCTAGATTTGCATAATTTCTGAAGGAGCAGTTGCATGGTGGTTCAGTACACCATTTGGAGAGTTGATTTTCTGAGTGTTGGGGATCTGTCCTTCACTTTGGAGATCTATTGGTGGAGGATACTCTTTTTCATATATCAGATCAGACACACTTTCAAGATCTTTAATTTTCAGTGGATCTGCAGTCTTAGATCTCAGATCTACACTTTGTACATGGTGTTTTGATAAAAACCCCAAGGGGGTTCATTAGAGGAGCTTGTATAGTGCATGGATCTGATATAGATCTAAATTTTTATGCACATAGCATCTCTAGATCTGATTTACAACTTAATTCTATTGCAGGAGTAATAAAATAATGCTTTCAGGGTATTTCCAGCTTTTATTAATGGTTGCAGCCCCTCTTTTTGCATGATTTTTGGACTATTATGGCCCGAGAGGCTTGTTTAACTAAGCTACCATGATTTGTTTTAGATCTCCTTTTGTATATGGTTGTTATAATATATAAATGAATGGATCCATGGGATACATTCAACTATTATTACATATATTTCTGAAAAATGTGTTTTTAAGTGCATGCATTGCTGCATTCCCCATTTGGGAATATTACAAAGGGGTACACGATGGCCGAAATATATTAAGTGTATAAGAAGAATCATGCGAGGAATTGGGAGGAGTTCACCAGATTTCAGCTTGCCAAAAACCAATGGAAGAGATCATAAAGTAAGTTCATGTCTAAGGCAAGCATACCCATGCTCAGTGAAAGTAAAGCATGTCTGGATATCAAGTATGGAGTGGATCCAATATTTATACAATTACAAAGGAAACTGCAAAGTACATAGTGGATCATCTGATCACAGCCTCAGAAGTACTGTCAAACATAGGCATGGTAAACACACAAGAAGATAAGATAAACGTGAGATGTAATAATATTCATAATGATATACATTTATAGTACATTAAGTGTGGCTGTTGGATTCCATATTCCAAGGTCACTTGGAATCCCTATGACCATTCATTTCCCACACCTTAACCCTTAGCGGATTAGGTGTTCAATATTCCCACCCCTTAATCTGAAGGGGTATGTATGAGTCCAAGAAGAGAGTTGTAATAAAAATCTAAAAAGTATGGATGGAAACACTAGGCTGAATGAGCTTTCTGAAATGTTGGCATAAGGAGGTGGTTTAAGGATGACCATGAACACTGGAATTCTTAGTGTAGTTCCCGGAACTCTTCCAAATATGGCAAGAAGCTCAGGTATTCTTCTAGATGAATTGATCCTAATGTTTTGAATAGGGAGACCTGGAAAAGGGAGGTATGCAACTTGCGATGGTTTAAGGATGACCACAAACTATGGAATGCTTGATGCATTTCCTGCAACTCCTCCAAAACTGGAAAGAAGCTGAAGTGTCCCCAATTCTTTGAAGAGGAATAATATCAACCTCACATAGATGGTTTAAGGCTAACCACCAACCAAAGGCATGCTCATGGGCATCCGTTTCTCTTGCTACTACTCTGAATATAGAATGACAGGTTGTGGCTTAGGCTAGCTTGAACTTCTATGTTTATGGCTACAACTCTGAATCTGGAATGGAAGGTTGTGGCTCAGCCTCGCTTGATGTGGCTTTGAAGCTTGTAGATGACCATAATTCCCCCCCTATCAGATACAAGGTGATATGATGGCGAAAAATCAACTACAATACTTTTTAATACTCTAGAATAAATTCTAACATATGACTCAAACATCTTCTTAGCTGTTGATGCCCATTTCCAAGAAGTGATCCACCCAAGATGAATCTTTGTTGTTGCAGGAGGATTTTTTATGAAAAATTTGTGTGAATAATGAGTGTGCTAACCGAAATTTTTACACGGGTGAAGATCAAAACATTGATCTTTCATATGGAAAACTCGGTCACAGTGTTGGAATTTAACAATCCGTTGTTGTTGTTTTGGAAAAGGAGAAAGATATGGAACATATAAAGATGTGCTTTCATGAAGAAATCCAACACTCTAAAACTGGATGGGCTTGGTATAGTCTTGAATATGAAAGGACACATCCTTGTCATATCCAATATCAGTTGTGTGCTTATTGGGACAAGCTCTTCCCAAGGTTTGATGATTGGCTTGGGAAATGCAGGCTATATTTTTTCTTCTGCATTCAAATCTCCTCTTTTATTGGACTTAGTTATCTGAACAGTTTGTTGATGGGATTTTTTCTCAATGTTCTGAACAAATACAAGTTCAGTATGAAAAATATTTTGTTGAAGCTCATCTTGCTGTAGTTGTGACTCAATTTGCAAAAAATCGATTTTTTCTTATGCATATTAGAGAGATTTAAATATATGTGAGAGTGTATTTGGTGAATTTAAATGTGCTTTTATGTTGTGAAACTAGCTCCAAAAAGAGAAGAAAAGAGATATCAACGCCTTAGAAATAAGCCACTTCAAGGGGGCAACATCCAACACATTACATGAATGAACAATTCTTGGATGATTCAAATTACAAAACCTCCTTTCTATATATAGGAGTCCATGGGGCCACAATGTAATCCTAGCCGACCTAACAATAATAATTTAAGGGCACAATAATAACAATATGGGGGTTACAAGGGTACAATAATAACAATAAGGGACTATACTAGTAATATAGGGACCTAACATGCCCTCTCCTTCAAAAAAGTGTTGTCCTCAATGCTTGAGTAGCTCTGGGTGCTTCTGTATAAAATTCTCATCCTCCCATGTAGAATCTTCAGTGGGTAAGTTCTTCCACTTGATGAGATACTTTGAAATTGATCGATTCCATAGTTTTCGAGTTCTTGTTTCTGTGACCGCTTCAGGTTCCAATATGATTTTTCCTTCCTCATCAAGTTCTGGCAATATTGTTTGAACCGGAAGATTTTCACCTATAACCTTCTTTAAGCATGAAACATGGAAAACTGGATGTACTCGCGAAGAAGCAGGAAGCTCCAATTTGTATGCCATAGTACCAATCTTTTGCAACACCTTGTAAGGACCATAGTAATTTAGCGATAATTTATTATCCTTCTTAGCTTGCTTGAGGGACATTTGTTTATATGGTTGTAGCCGTAAAAATACCCAATCTCCTACATCAAAACTTCTCTCGCTGCGATGTTGATCTTCTTGTTGTTTCATTCGATTTTGTGCCAAATTCAGGTTATCCTTTAAGAGTTGGAGAACTTCCTGCTGATGCTCGATGTGATATTCCACTGCTTGAAACTTCGAATTTTCCCTTAAAGATGATGTGATGGATGGTGGATGATATCCATAAAGTGCCATAAATGGGGTCATTTTTGCTGCAGTATGGAAGGAAGTGTTATACCACCATTCAGCGAGAGGTAACCACTTTACCCATTGTGTTTTTTTATCAGATACAAAACAACGAAGATATCCTTCCAAACATTTATTTACTATCTCAGTTTGACCATCAGATTGAGGATGATAAGATGAGCTATGAGCTAATTGAGTACCCAAACAAGAAAATAACTCCGTCCAAAAATTTCCAGTAAAAATGGGATCTTCGTCGCTCACAATAACCCTTGGGCTTCCATGTAGCTTTTGAATTCTGTCCATAAATGTAGTAGCAACTGTACTTGCTTTAAATGGATGAGATAATGCACAAAAGTGTGCATACTTGGTAAGTCTATCAACTACCACCATGATGACACTCTTTCCTTCAGACTTAGGTAAACCCGTGATAAAATCCATTGAAATCTCCTCCCAACGTTGACTTGGAATGGATAAAGGTTGTAGAAGTCCCGGGGTCTTAATTGTTTCCACTTTATTCTGCTGGCAAACCAAACATTCCGCCACAAACTTTTGAATATCAGATTTAAGGCCATCCCGAAAAAATTCTTTCTTCACCCTGTGGTAAGTTTTTAAAAATCCTGAGTGTCCTCCTAAAGGAGAAGTGTGCAATTCCAGAAGAATATTTTGTTTTAGTTGGGAATTCTTACAAAGATATAAGCGATCTTTGTACCATAAGGAATCATTTTTCCACCTAAATGTATCAGATGTACTAGGATCTTGCTGCAACTTTTGAATGAGTGTCCATACATCTTTGTCCTTCTTCCATTCATCTCTTGCTTCGGTTATCCAATCTGGTTGGATAATAAAAATGGCACAAAGAAATGCTTCCACCTCTTCATTCTTTCTTGAGAGTGCATCTACAACAACATTAAGCTTTCCTTTTTTGTATATTATTTCAAAGTCATAACCCAACATCTTTGTGACCCATTTTTGCTGCTCTTCTGAAGATAGTCTTTGTTCCAAAAAGTGTTTAAGACTATCATGATCAGTTTTTACCTTGAAGTGTCTTCCCATTAGGCAAGTTCGCCATTTCTTTAGTGCATGCAGTATTGCTAACATTTCCTTCTCATAAATAGGTTTATGTAAATACTTTCCTTTGATTGGACGACTTTCAAAAGCAATGGGTCTTCCTTCCTACATTAAAACAGCACCAATTCCATTTCCTAAGGCATCACATTCCACAATAAAGGGTTTTGTGAAGTCTGGCATAGCTAAGACCTGTGCTAGGCACATTGCCTCTTTAAGATGTTCAAAGGCCTTAGTTGCTTCAAGAGTCCATGAAAATGCATCTTTCTTCAATAATGTTGTTAGAGGTGCTGCTATTCTCCCATAATTCTTAACAAACTTGCGATAATACCCTGTTAACTCAAGAAATCCTCGCAACTGCTTTATGGTTGTGGGGACTTTCCATTCCTTAATGGCTTTAATTTTGTTAGGGTCTACCTTAACACCCTCGTGAGATACAATATGACCCAAATATTCCACCTCTTGTATGTAGAAATTATATAACTAATGCGTTATACATCCAAGATTCTCCTGATCACACACTATTTTAACTTCATGCACAATATAGAATCTCTTATACTATTGATCATCACATGCAGAAATTAAATCAATTGCATGCACACATTGAATTCATAAAAATTCACATATATGAACACAGTGTTTTAACGGGAAGGCTTAAATTTGAAAACCCCAACTATCTATATATAATATATGTCATAGAGATCATGTAACAATCCTCATACAAAGCTTCTCACAAGCTCTCAATACAATACAATCACTACACACTAATCAGGCCCTAATCTAGCAAATCCATGCACCGATATCTGCCACCTGTTAGCCTGACTCTACTGCGCAATCCCTACTGAATAATGGCTCTGAATAAACTCGAATTTCCCCAGCCTTGATCATGAAATCCTCATTGGCATCTCCAATCACTGTGTGTTGCAAAACATGCAACACTATAGTCACAACTAATAGTCAACCTACTCTTTCACCTACCTCTCCACTGGTCTCCACTGAAACTGTCCATGCACTGTAGTTAATTGATGTATTCTTTAGTTGATTAATGAGTTAATATTTAGTGAATTAATTTTTAATTAATTCACACCACTCTCACTAGTGTATCAATCAGTTAGACTAGATACAACTAGCTCAATTGTGTCTAACTGAACACAACTCCACCAACTACTTCTATAACTCCACCAAACTCTGTCACATGAGTTCTAACTAAAATCTCCATGAAATAGCTCCACTTAACCCTCAGGAATAGCGTAATTCCTTCTGTCAGCTCCTGTGCCACATCTGTGCACTTAACTGAAGTGCTCCAAGAGAATAAGATAATGTTTAAAGTCCAAATATTATTAAGAGCTGATAATATTTGACATATCTATTTTTAGACTGACAATATAAAAATAGATTCCGCCCAATATGTCTAAAAATAGAGGTCCATCTATTTTTCCAACTTGACCAACCATCCAAAAATAACATCGTGCAACTCATAGAATATGATTGACATGTCTAAAAATAGACATAGTCTAAAAGTAGACTTGCGCAAAAATAGCTTGCGGGCCCACTTAGTGAAGGCAACTCTTTTCACTAAGCTCATCATCTTGTTTCAATCTCAACACTCCCTCTCAACAAGATAGGGATTATCTACCACCCCGGTCCTGTCTCTGTGGTATTCGAATTTGCTCCTGGTGAGCGCCTTCGTCAAGATATCTGCATCCTGATCCTCTGTAGGAATGTATGAAAGTAACATGATCTTCTGCTGCACACAATCTCTGATATGATGATACCGGATGTCAATGTGTTTAGATCTATCATGAAATACTGGATTAACCAAGAGTTTGATGCAACTCTGATTATCACAATATATCATAGTAGGATCTAAGTGTGAACCGAACAACCCGACTAGGATCTTCCTCATCCATATAGCCTCACATGTAGCCAAACTTGCTACCATGTACTCGGCCTCCACTGAACTGAGTGCCACGGATCTTTGCTTCCTGTTGTACCAAGAAACTGCTGTAGACCCGATACTGAATATCCCTCCAGATGTGCTCTTTCTGTCCGTTGGGCTCCCTGCTCAATCTGCATCTGTGAAGCCATGCAACTTCACCTCATCCGACTGTCTGTACCATAATACATATCCTGATGTGCCCCTAAGATATCTCAATACATGCTTGCCTACCCTCCAAAAGAGCTTGGTAGGCTTAACCATAGCTTGGGAAAGCTAGTTAACAGCATAGCATATGTCCGATCGTGCATTGACTAGATACATGAGCAAACCAACCAACTGTCGATAAATAGTGGCATCCACTACCTATGTCGATGTAGCATCCTCTTTCCTCCAACCACTAGGAAGAGGAGTGTCGATAGGCTTGCAGCCTTGCATGTTGAACTTCTCCAGTATCTCCCGGGCATACTTGCCTTGAGACACAAACAGTCCATCACTGCACTGCCAAATTTCCAATCCAAGGAAATAATGAAGGAGGCCCAAGTCCTTCATCTCAAACTACTTTGCAAGATCAGCCTTGCATGAGTGTATCAATAGTTCATCACCCGTCAAAATCCAATCATCTACATAAATTAAAATGATAAGCAACTTACCCTCCACCACAATCTGGTATAGGCTCGGATCTGCCTCACTCTTGGCGAAACCAAGTCCAGCGAAATAACTGTCTATCTGTGTGTACCAAGCAGGAGGTGCTTGTTTCAAACCATACAACGCTCTTTTGAGCCTGCACACATTCGACTCGCTGCTAAAGATCTCGAAACCTTCAGGCTGCTCTATGTACACCTCCTCCTCAATGACTCTATTGAGGAACGCATTCTTCACATCCATCTGATGAATGTGCCACCCCATCTGCGTTGAGAGAGCAAGGATAGTCTGTATGGAAGAATACCTTGCAACAGGTGCAAAGGTTTCCTCGTAGTCGATCCCCTCAATCTGTGAGAAGCCCCGGGAAACAAATCTTGCCTTGTACTTCTCCACACTCCCGTCAGCTGCTTGCTTCACTTTGTAGATCCATCTTGAACCTACCACTGGTTTCCCTTCTGGCCTTGGGAAAATCTCCCATGCATTGTTTCTGACAATCGAATCATACTCTTCCACCATGGAATCTACCCATGCAAGGTCCTCCACAGCTTCCTCGAAAGAGGATGGTTCTATCATGATACACTTGCTCATTAGAGCCATGCATCCAGTAAATCGGTCAGGTGACTGTCTTTGTCTGCGCTGTGATGTAGGGGCTCCTACATTCTGTGCTGCATCTCGATTCAGTCGCTCAAATTTTGTAGTCACTTCTGCCCTCTAATGGTTTTTGTTGCATGAGTGGTTTCTTCCACTCCATGAACCTCCTCTTGTGGCTGATCCACATCCTGAGGCTCATCCTTAGGAGCTAGTAGCTCCTAATCTGCATGCAAGTGTGGCTCCCTCTCAAGCGAACACTTCATGGCTTTCTCCTCATGAAATTTGATATCCCGTCGCACAACAGTCTTCCGACTGTCTAGAAAATACACACGATAGTTGTGGGGTGTTTCTATGTACCCCACAAATATCCCAACCTCTGCAGTCGGCTCTAGCTTCTTCCTGGCATCCTTCGTCACATGAATGTAAATAGGTGAGCCAAAAATATTCAAATGAGAAATATCAAGCTTCTTACCAGAAAACGCCTCCTCAGGTGTACTCATGCCAAGTACTCTATGAGGACAACGGTTTTTCACATAAACCGCAGTGTTTCATGCTTCCGCTCACAAGTGTATGGGAAGGCCATGATCATGCAACATCGCCCATGCAGCACCCACAATCGTTCTGTTCTTTCGCTCCGCGACCCCATTCTGTTGTGGGTTATGAGGCACTATGAGCTCTCTTCAAATTCCTTCTGTGCTGCAAAAGTCTTTGAATTCGCCAGAGATTAATTCACCACCATTTTCACTCCTAAGAGCCTTCACCTTCTTCCCCGATTCTTTCTCAACCAGTGCCTTGAACTCAAAAAACTTTGAGTATGTCTCGCTCTTCTTCTACATGAAGAAGATCTATCACTTACGAAAAAAATCATCAACAAAGATCACATAATACATGTTCTTTGTTGTCAAAGCTACTGAGAAAGGTCCACACACATCTGTGTGAATTCTCTAAAGGATCATCGTGGCGCAACTATCCTTCTCATGAAAGGTGGCTTTCACAAATTTTCCTAAAGTACAGCCCTTGCACTGATCTAACTATGCAAGTGTACCTTTGGGAAGCCCAGTAGAAATCTGCTGCAAAATTTTCAAAGCACCATGGTGAAGGTGGCCCAATCTCATGTGCCACAGTTCACCCTCATCCCGGCTCACCACTCCTTCTGCTTTTCCTTCCATTGCTGTGTAGCCATCTACCTGCAATTGATAAATATTCTTAACTCAAACCCCTATTCTCCAGGTTTCACCAGTTGCCTTACTGCGAGGGAAAGCCTTTCACTCGCTAAAGATAACATCATATCCCTTGTCTTCCAACATCGCCACAGAAATCAGATTCTTCTTCAATCCTGGAACATGCATGACATCCTTTCATATGAAGGGTTTACCAGACTCCCTCTCAAAGGAAATGGTCCTGATACTGGTTGCACTGTATCTACCATCATCGCCCATCTCGATGTGCACTCCAAGATCCTTCTCATATAGATCAGTAAACAAATATTTGTCTCCGGTCATATGGAAAGGCGCACCACTGTCAAGAAACCACACTGATCCCATCACACTTGAGACCAAGCATGTGATCAGCAAAAAATCCATCTCAAACTGCGAGGCTAAGGCCTCTCCAGCTGCAGATCTAGCAGCCTGCTTATTTTTCTTCTTCTGTGGACAATTAGTGGCGTAATGTCTGTGTTGGTGACAGTGAAAGCACTTCACCTTAGACATGTCCTGCTTCTTGCCTTTCACATCGGATTGAGAAGGATTTTTCTTTCCCTTCCCCTTCCTTTCTTTGGCAGCCAAAGCACAATTTTCTTCATCTTCATTCTTCGATGAAGATCCATCCCTGGTACTCCACCTTATCTCCTCCTGCACAAGATCTGACCAAAGTCGCTCCCATCTCGGCAGTTTCTCCCGACCATTGACAGAGTCCTCATAGGAATGCCAACTCTTTAGAATCCCAAGGAGAGCCAAGCTCACCAATTCCTCTTCATCTACAGTAACCCCCACACTTCCCAGATCATCCCTGCACTAGAAAAACTTCGTGAGGTACTTGGGTATACTATCGACTTTCTCCATTTTTATTTTACTGAGTTTATCTTTGAGCGCCAACTTCCTCTGGTCACTCTTGCTTTGGAACAAGTCTGTCAAAGCTTTCCACATCAAGAATGGAAAAAATTTACCATGAAGGCTGGACACTATGTGATCCTTCACACCTTCCAACAGAATCCTTCGACATTTAGCTATCTTCTTTTACCATGCGTCAAGTGCGGCAGCATCACTAGAAGGAGGTTTTGGAATTTCTGCATCTATGAACTCCTTCAACCCATTATCCTCCAACACCGCCTCCATCCTATCCTTCCATGCAATATAATTTGAGCTGCCCTCAAGGGCATACTCCAATCGCAATCCATTGAAAGACATCTCAACTTTGACACCAAGAGAACATTGCTGCAAATTCGAATTCCACCAGCACAAAACTCAACCGCTTCAATAATTTGAAATTTCTCCAATGATCAATATAGCTCTAATACCATGTAGAAATTATATAACTAATGCGTTATACATCCAATATTCTCTTGATCGCACACTATTTTAACTTCATGCACAATACATAATCACTTCTACTATTGATCATCACATGCGGAAATTAAATCAATTGCATGCACACATTGAAACCATAAAAATTCACACATATGAACACAGTGTTTTAACATGAAAGCTTAAAGATGAAAACCCCAACTATATATATATAATATATGTCATAGAGATCATGTAAAAATCCTCATACAAAGCTTCTCACAAACTCTCAGTACAATATAATCTCTACACACTAATCAGGCCCTGATCTAGCAAATCCATGCACCGATCTCTGCCACCTACTAGCCTACCTCTACTACGCAATCCCTACTGAAGAATGGCTCTGAATGAACTTGAATTTCCCCAGCCTTTCTCATGCAATCCTCATTGGCATCTCCAACCACTGTGTGTTTCAAAACATGCAACATTATAGTCACAACTGATAGTCAACCTGCTCTTTCACCTACCTCTCCACTGGTCTCCACTGGAACTGTCCATGCACTATAGTTAATTGATGTATTCTTCAGTTGATTAATGAGTTAATATTTAGTGAATTAATTATTAATTAATTCACACCAATCTCACTAGTGTATCAATTATTTAGACTAGATACAACTAGCTCAACTGTGTCTAACTGAGTTAAACTAAACACAACTCCACCAACTACTTCTATAACTCCACCAAACTCTGTCACATGAGTTCTAACTGAAGTCTCCATGCAATAGCTCCACTTAACCCTAAGGAATAGCGTAATTCCTTCTTTCAGCTCCTGTGCCACATCTATGCACTTAACTGAAGTGCTCCAAGAGAATATGATAATGTTTAGAGTCCAAATATTATTAAGAGCTAATAATATTCGACATATCTATTTTTAGACTAGCAATCTAAAAATAGATTCTGCCCAATATGTCTAAAAATATAAGTCCATCTATTTTTCCAACTTGACCAACCATCCACAAATAGCATCCTACAACTCATAGAATATGATCGACATGTCTAAAAATAGACATAGTCTAAAAATATACTTGCGCCAAAAATAGCCTGCTGGCCCACTTAGTGAAGGCGACTCTTTTCACTAAGCTCATCATCTTGTTGCAATCTCAACATTGTACTCCAAAGAAACATTTGGATGTTTTTGCATATAATTGTTTCTCCTGCAATAGTTTGAGCACCGTGTCAACATGTTGAACATGATCCTTCCAAGACCTATTGTAGATTAGTATATTATAAAAAAAATACTAGCACAAATTTTCTAAGGAAGGGTTTGAAAATGGAATTCATCAACCCTTCAAGTGTAGAAGGTGCATTGGTAAGGCCAAAAGGCATGACCAAAAAATCATAATGGCCCTCATGAGTTCGAAATGTTGTTTTCAGAATATCTTCAGTCTTCATTCTAATTTGATGATACCCTGAACAAAGATCCAATTTGGTAAAATAAATTGCTCCATGTAATTCATCCAATAATGCATCAATCACAGGAATGGGAAATTTATCTTTAATGGTGAGCTTATTGAGCTCCCTATAATCCGGACACATGCACCATGATCCATCCTTCTTGTGTACCAATAATACAGGAGCAAAGAAAGAACCTTGACTAGGTTGAATTATACCAGCCTCTAACATTTCTGCAATCATACGTTCAATTTCTGTTTTTTGGACATAACGATATCTATAAGGCCTGATGTTTGGAGGAACAGTTCCTGGAATCAAATGAATAGAATGATCATGATCATTTATAGGTGGGAGTCCTTTATAGATGGCTGAGATTGGAATGATTGTCCAAGACTTGTTGGAGATCTATAGAAATAGATAATTTTGATGTTGGAACTTCTAGTGAGCATAATTGTGAAATTACGCCTCATTTTTCTTTCTTTAGAAGCTTTTCCATGACATTAGAGCTTATTATCTTTCCTGTCTTCCCTGCAATACCTCGTAATTTGACTTCCTTTCCTTCTAAAAAAAATTTCAAGAAAATTTCTTGAAAATTAAAAGCTACCATCCCCAAATATTGTAACCATTGTACTCCTTGTACAAAATCAGCACCTCCCATAAGAATGGAAAGAATTGTACTATTCAATACATATTTCCCCATGGTTATCTTGATATTATGGCATTTTCCATAGCAATTTATAGTTCCTCCATTTGCAACCATCACTTGACAT
The DNA here is from genome assembly GCA_034641835.2 of Pinus albicaulis. Classification (NCBI taxonomy): domain Eukaryota; kingdom Viridiplantae; phylum Streptophyta; class Pinopsida; order Pinales; family Pinaceae; genus Pinus; species Pinus albicaulis. Next base: position 422,304,761 of record CM076573.1, on the reverse strand, counting down.
TTTGGTGCTGGGTATAGGAAAAAATTCAATTCCTTGGCTACCTTACAATTGTGACTAACCTAGTGCTCACTCGAATCAATCTGGTGTCGAACCTTTTTTTCTTCTTGATATTTCCTTCTATCATGAGAGTTTGAGGAGTGGTAATTCCTACCAATGCATTACATGATATGGTCGTACTCATTTCTTCCTCTTTCTTGGGTTGGTTCCCGGTGTATATCCTCTTCTTTGTTCATATTCTTCTTCCATTCACAATCTATGTAAAATAATTTCTTCTCAGCACACTTATGACCTTTAGTGTATTTTCTATCACAACTGTAGCAAAGCTCTTTTGCTATTTTTTCTTCCAATTGTTGTGGTTTCAACCTTGTAGGTTGTGGAAATCTAGGAGTAGCAACACTTCCCTCTTCATAGAAGTGAGTGGTAGGCTTCCTTGTCGCCATAATTTTACATTCAATTTTTATTGCCAACCTGAATGCCTTCTCCAATGAATCAGGTTCCAAAATGCGAACTTCATGTTGGAAGTTATCCTTTAAATTACCTATGAAGAGATCAATCTTGTGTTCCTCTGGAATATCAGTTACCCTTATATTCAATTTATGGAAGTCCTCAATGTGCTCCCCCACTAAACCCTTTTGTTTGAGATTTATCAATTGGCTAAAGAAGGTGTTGCTCTTTGTATCCTCATAATTTGCTATCATTTCCTCCATAAAAATTAACCAAGTTACAATTTTTTTAAGAGAGAAAATCCATCTATACCATACAAATGTATTGGGTTCTAAATATAAAGTTGCAATGTGTACCTTTTGCATTTTTTGCACATTATTGAGATCAAAGTATTGCTCCATCTGTAGTATCCATGTTACGTGATCCTTGCCATCAAACTTCCTCATATCGATCTTTGGAATATGGTGGGTCTTCAATCCAACATTAGAGTTTATGAAATCACGATTAACATTTATTTTGTTCTCATCATGAGTTTCCTCTACTACCTTTTTGCCATTAGGAATCATTTCTTGTATCAACTTTGTCAAACCTTCCATGTCTGCTTTTAGATCATTCTTCATGTTTTCCATTTTTTCATCGATCTTAGCTTCCATGTCATCCATCTTAGATTCCATGCCAGCTTCCATGCCATCTATCTTAGATTCCATGCCATCTATCTTACATTCCATGCCATTCTTCAAACCATCCATCTTAGATTCCATGCCATCTATCTTAGATTCCATGGCATTATTCAAACCATCCATCTTAGATTCCATGCCTTTCTTAAAACCATCCATCTTAGTTTCCACGCCATTCTTCAAAACTTCCATGTCATTTTTTGTTGCTCTTTGCGAGAGTGAAATTTGTTGCACTTGCTCTTGTAATTTTGATATGTCATGTTGCCATTCTTCATCTTCATGAGTCATAGTAGAGCTTTCTAAAGGCTTAATGGGTGTTGAATTATTTTTAGGGGCCATTTTAGAATCCAATACTGATATATATTCTACAATATGCCCTTGGAATCAATTCAACTTGATTCTTCAAACAAGACTTATGCAATTCAGGAAAAAAATACAAACCTTTTACTTGTTTTTGAGGAGCTCGATAATGAAATTGAATTATCTCTATAATTGTGGATCCTCAATATCTGAAATTCAGCCCTGTAGTATCCCTCTAAAGCTTCTTTCAAATGCCACAGGTCTGATCTAATTTGGATTCTTCAAGGCAAAGTTATGTCCAATCTCCCTCAATGACCCAATTTTGGATTGGTTCAGTAGAGTGAACTTTTACAACTTGCCACGTGTCAATTTTTCCTCATTTGGCTCTGAAATTGATAGACCGACAACTACAGTCTGTTTAATTGCAGCCACTTTTTACATCATTCCAATCTGATGCTCAGAGAGAGAGCAATGAAGATTTTCCCACAATCACCTCTTTGAGATGAAATTCAAAAGCCTCAAAAAGCCCTAAATTCCACAGATCATATCTTAGAAAATATTGTGAACCAATATCTAAAATTTTACGATGATGTTCCTTAGGATTTTGGCTTCGAACTCTAAAAATTTCAGCTTCTGAACCTTCCTAGAAACAAAGTTATTATGAAAATACCACGATGACTTGTTTAGGTTAAATTCAAGAGCCTGCACAATGACCTAACTTGCACAGATCATATCTCCGAAAATATTGCGAACCAAGCTCCGAAATTTTGCGACGATGTTCCTCAGGATTTTTGATTTGCACTCTAAAAATTTTAGATTCTGAAACTTTGTAGAAAAAAATTTATAGCGAAAATGCCACGATGACCTATTTGGAGCAGAGAAACCCTAGAATCTCAAAGCTCTGATACCAAATGTTGTGAAACCAGCTCCAAAAAGAGAAGAAAAGAGATACCAATGCCTTATAAATAAGAAACTTCGAGGGGGCAACCTCCAATACATTACATGAATGAAAAATTCTTGGATGATTCAAATTACAAAACCTCCTTTCTATATATAGGAGTCCATGGGGCCACAATGTAGTCTTAGTGGGCCACAATGTAATCCTAGCCGACCTAACAATAATAATTTAAGGGCACAATAATAACAATATGGGGGTTACAAGGGTACAATAATAACAATAAGGGGGTTACACTAACAACAATAAGGGACTATACTATTAATATAGGGACCTAACATTTTAGCAGTAGACATGATTAGATTTCTGAAAAACTCCAATAACTTGTCCATTTTGGCCATTTAGAAAAGAATTACTTGCTGATAATACTTTTAAAGAGCTTTCAATTTCTAAAGAACTCAATGCCTTACTCTCTTTTCTTTCAACCACCAATGTGCATATAAATCAAGGTATGAGAGAAGCATGCAATATACTCAATGCAACACTTCATATTCAATCCAAATGGCCAACACATCTGAAATTTCATATATAGTGATCAATTCAAGTAACATACCATGAACCTCCATGATCCAGGTGGATATTGGTGGCCACCCGCCTATTCCACTTGGGGCCCCACCATTGTCTCTTTCAGTTTTTTCACAACTTACTATTTTTAGCAGTTTTTCGGGTCCTAAACTTTTGGAGCCATTTTGAAGCCCCAAACAGAGATAGTGTGCCAAAGTTACGTCCCCGGGAAGTTGAAACACCAATTTACCCAAACGGGGCCCATAGTTTTGGCGCTTCATTTCCTAGGGTAGGTTTTTGGATGTTTAGAGTTCTCCATTGTTTCTCCATAATAAATAAGCCCTCGAGCCTCATTGTAACATAGTTTAGAGGTCTGTAGCCATCACATCTCTTCTCAAACATTCGCTACCAACACCCTAGATATTTTATTTCCATCATTTTTGTAAGCATATTTATGTGATTTTATATTAATGAAATGAAGCCTTATTTCCACTATATTTCTATGTTTATGGTTATTTCTATATTCTGTTGCATTCCTGCATAAATCTGGATCAGTAGTATCAGAGTGGTCTGTTTTTTCTCGACCCTTCTTTGCATGTCCCCAACGAGGTCAGGGTATAAGGAGTTAGGGCTTGATCTGGTGGAACCTTTGCAAGATCGGCCTCGCAAACCCTGACGGATGCCCATGGGGGACGAAAAGAAAGATGAGGGACTAGGATATCCTATGAAAATATTGCTCAAGGAGGCCCTCGAAAAACAAAGGAACACAATGATGGATCATTTTGCCTAGATCCTTCAATGGCTGCCCACCGGTGGCGCATCTGCAGCCAGCAGCCACTCTGGAGGCGCGACTCCCTTTAAGGTACAAGTAAACTTTGACATTCCCATATTTGAGGGTTAAATAGATGTAGATGTCATAGATAGATGGTTGAATCTATTAGAAGGACATTTCTTGGTTCATGGCTTTTCCAACCAGGAGAAGATTATTTTTTCACTTCTCAAAGCTACCCCCCATGTCAAGGACTGGTGGGAAACCTACTATGAGAAAAAGGACGAGAAAAAATCCTCTCTGTTCTCCGCCGTACCCACTTGGAATACTTTCTGAGATGCCATCAAGGAACAATACTATCCCGTGGGGAGCTATGAGGACAAGTACATACAATGGACCATGCTGCGGCAACAAAGGGATCAAGATGTGCATGTGCTAACGAATCTGTTCCATATCCTATGCACAAAGTTGGGTATCAAAGATTCAGAGAAACATTTGGTGCTAAAGTATCGCAGTTTTCTGCACAGATACATTCTGGGGGAAATGGAGTTCCTTGACATCTACTCGCTTGGTACGGCATACCAATATGCTGCCAAGATTAAGCAAAAATTCAAAAAAAAGAAGCGAGACTTTGGATTTGCGAATAAAAAGCAAGGGAAAGGTGCCCCAAACCGCAGAAAAAAGGAAAAATCCAAGGCATGGTGGCCCAAGACAACCTGCCAAAGACACAAGCAAAGAACAACACCGCGAAGCCAAAGAAGGACACGGGAAGTGGTGTGAGTTCCATAAGAGCTCCACTCACAACGCAAGTGAGTGTTGGGCCAAGCAGTCGCTGGTGGCCAAGATGAGGGCTTCTGAATCAGATGCATGCTCTGACTCTGAATCAGAACCTAACAAGGTGAATGACAAAGGAAAGCAGATTATTGATGTAGAGCCCACCACCACTGTTGCCACTACGAAGATCCAGAAGGAGGAACCAGAATATCCAGAGGAGGAAGAGTGTCTCTTCCACTCCCAGATGTGGGTAAAGGGTTCCCCGTTACAATTCATTGTTGAAAATGGGAGCCAAAAGAACCTCATTTCAGTATATGTCGTGAAGCGGTTGGAATTGCCGACCACAAAGCACCCACAACCATACAACATCGGGTGGCTTCACCAAGGACGAGATCTCCGCGTCAGCCAGCAGTGCCACCTTCCCTATAGCATCAAGCCCTTCACGGATGAGGTATTTTGTGACATTTCTCCTATTGATGTTTCTGAAGTATTATCAATCCAACCATACTTGTGGAAGTGACATGTTGTGTATGAGTCCCGGCCTCACGCCTCCCACTATCTCTTTGGTTACTACAAAACAATGCAGTAAGCTCATTTCCCAATCCAGGAAATGTCTTTTCCTGATGATCTGCCCCCAGGGCAAGAAGAAGACTATGGCCATGACCTCCAGACATGGCTCCTCTGCACAGCAACAACAAATGGACAAGGTTGTGGAGGAGTACAGGGACATCTTCACCTCACCCACACGGGTGCCTCTACACTGTCAGGTCAAGCACCCCATTGACCTGACTCCAGGTGCGCCGCTACCCAATGGAATGATCTATAGGTGCTTTTTTCTAGAGAATGATGAAATCAAGAGGCAGATTTAGGAGCTGCTGCAGAATGGTCACATCCGGCCAATTTCATCGCCCTGTGGGAGCTCGATCATGTTGGTACAAAAGGATGGGACTTGGAGACTCTGTATTGATTATCGAGCGCTGAACAAGATCACTGTCCAGAATAGGTACCTGATCCCACAGATTGATGACCTTCTGGACCAACTAAAAGGGGAAAAATATTTCAGCAAGATCGACTTGAAGTCTGGGTATCACCAGGTACCAATCAAACCCTCTAATGTGTGGAAGGCTACCTTTTTGAATGGCTCGTCATGCCTTTCGGATTGAAAAATGCTCCCGCAACCTTCATGAGGTTGATGGATGACATCTTGTGTCCATTCACCAACTCATTTGTAATGGTATACTTGGATGACATTCTAATCTTGATCCAGACTTGGGAAGAGCACCTCCACCACATCCGAGAAGTCCTCCAAACAATGCGGTAACACAAGTTGTGTGCCAATTTGGAGAAGTGCACTTTTGGCATGAACCTGGTTCAATATCTAGGATAAATTATTGATGAAAGGGGGGTGCATGTGGATCCAGCCAAGATCCAAGTCATTTGGGATTGGCTAGCCCCAACCACCCTAACAGAGCTTTGTAGCTTTTTGGGTCTTGCTAATTTCTACCACAGGTTCGTGTTGGGATTCTCTCATATCACTTGGTCCTTGAGTCAAGTCACCAAGGGAGGAGCGAAATCAAAATTCTGTTGGTCGGAATCTCAACAAAAGGCATTCGTAGAATTGAAACATCGCCTCTCTTCTACCCTAGTGCTCACATTACCAGACTTGCAACAACCATTTGAGATCGAGACAGATGCCTCTGATTATGCTATTGGGGCAGTTCTTACTCAACAGGGGCATCCAGTGGCATATGACAATGAGACATTGTCCGACATAGTTTGATAGTATCCCACTTATGACAAAGAAATGTAGTCCATTGTGCAGGCTTGTCGACAATGGAAGCATTACATTTTGGGGAAGGAGACAATCATCCACACAGACCACTGACCCCTGCAGTTAATACAGACACAAGGGAAGTTGCAGAGTGATCGCCATCAGAATTGGTCCACATATCTGCAACAATTTCATTTGAACATCAAGTACAAGAAGGGTAGCACCAATAATGTTGTAGACTGCCTTAGCCGACCACCGATCATGGCCATAACCACCGCTGTCAATTCTTGTGGGCATGAGACTTCTGATTGGCCGCTTCTCTACAAGAGAGATCCAGAATTCAGCTACACATACAAGGAACTCTTGGGGGGTATGCAAGTTCCAAATTTTCACCTCCAAGATGCACTATTATGTCACCTGGGACACCTTTGTGTTCCTTCAAGCGAGCGTGCAAAGATTATATGGGAAGCACACTATAGTCGAGTTGTTGGGAATTTTTGGGTTGAGAAAATAGTGGTAGTAATGCAGAATTATTTCTATTGGTCGAACCTTCGACAGGATGTCGGAATGTAATATCCCCAAATTGGGATCGCTAGCAAGGCATGCCTAAAAAACGCATTTTTCAGGAATGGCTGCTACAGGATTTGAAACCAGCACTTGGATCCCCTGGATCTGAGTATCTAGGTCCTAAATCCAATAGGATATCAAAAACAAATCCTTCTAAGTGGAGCAAACAGGCCTCCCACACCTAGTATGGCTTGATAAATGCCCAAAGAGGAACTGCAACAATATATAAACTCATTAAAGGATATTTAGCATAAAATAAGCTCATAGGACATGTTAAAAACACATATCCATCAATCCACGCTACAAAAACAAACTATACTTCATTTTATGAGCCAAAAGTCGGGGAAAAGCAGTGATTTATGCCCTAAAAAGATTAATTTCAGAGATGTGCATAAAAATAAGGGCAAGTGATGATGGGATCTCGTATCTTAGGTCATGAGGGACTTAAATACCAAATTTTAGCTAAAAAAAATGACTCTAGCTATGTTAAATAGATCTCCCACTCCTAATACAGCTTAAAAACACCCAATCCCCATGACTTGTGGTATGCAGAAATTACTGAAGCTTATGTAGTGTGATTTTCTGAAGGTGCTAAATGAAATATGGTATAAAAATCAGTAAATAAGACTCATATTGTTTCTCATACAGTATAAGAGGAAGAATGAAGACTTTTATGAGAAAAACCCTCTAAAAGAGGTACTGCAACAATTGTATTTCACTGTAAAAACTTGACAGAATTATTTTCTGAAGTATATAGAAGCTGGTGATTACATATTAGATCTAGAGCAGATATATGTACAAAAAATTAGATCCATATCAGATCTGTACACTAGAAAGGCTCCTCTTCGAGATCCCCTTGGGGTTTTCAGTAAAACATGAATGTACAAGAGTAGATCTGAGATCTACTGCAACAGATCTGGAGAATGATTTAGAAATTCTAAATCAGATATATCAATAAAAAAATCAGATCTGAAACATACATGGATTGGATGGCCAATCCATGGATCACCACAGTGTAAGGAAGGCCCCTTAACACCAGAGATCTCTCCTCCAAATAGTTACCAAAACACCCTGCAACTTCTCACTTGCAAATAACGCAATCTAGGAATAGAAATTGCATTTTAGGCTTGATGCATTGTTTGGCTTGATGCCAAGATGTAGATCTAAAGCTCCAATCAACTAATACACTCTTCCAGGAGGTTAAAAGGCACACTCACTGAGAAGAGGCACTAGTATGGCCTAGATATGAATAGATCTAGCCTACACTTGCTGCTGCTTACAAAGAAAACCAAACCCTAAAAAGGATCTGTGTTGTAGTTGGAAGAAGAGCTTGGACAAATTCCTAATAGTGGACAAGAAATGCAAGGCTCCTCCACGAGCTACTTAATGGAAGAGGTGGGATTCCTGCCCGAGAACACCCAGTGCTAAACAACACTATTCTCTGCTAAACAGCCAAGAGAATAAGAAATGTCTAAACAGACAAATTCTTCAGAAATCATATGGTCATTGTTGTGGTGGATTCCACACATAGGTGTACGAAATCGCACAAGTTTAGAGAGTGTGGTATACCCTCTAAACTATAGGTAACAGGCAGTATCTGGGGGTAGCTCAAAAGCATAAACCTTAAATGAAGTAATACATTAAAGTATGCTCTATTAAAGAACTAAAACTAAAAACACAAAAGAAGCTATATAGAGAGTTCCAAACAGAAATAAGGTAAACAATAACTCGATGGCCTCTTCTTATTGAATGCTTGGAATGAAAACAAATCTTACCCACTTGCCAAAGGGCCCCTAGGCAATGGCTCTAGGTCCTGATGCAAGGATGTTTGTCCTTCAAGTTCTGCCTTCTGACATAGTCTAACTCTCTCTCTCTACTGTAGTGGACTAAGATGTTACGTGGCAAACCATCGAGTCCTCTCTTGCTCCAGCTCCTTGGGTCACACACGATGCTGGTGTTGCTTGGGCAACTTTGGCTAGGATAACTTTGCGATCACCCATTGTTCATCTCTTGGTTGGATTATATAGGTGAGCTTCAAATCCTCCTTCCTTCCCTTTGTACATGATGAATGGTGACCCAAGGGAGGGGTATGATTCCATTGTGTGCTCAAATATTCTTTTGTGTGCTCACACAATGCCTAAGGAGGTGCTGGTGTTTTCCTTAGGTGGCTTTCACATAAGGAGAAACTATCCTTTGCTTTCTTGTGGTCTCGGAAAGTGACTTCTTTCTATTTCCAGGAACGCATGCTTATCGGGCTCTAGTGCGCGCAAAAGGCACTCTTTTCGAAGGAGAAAACGTGCATTTGAGCATTTATGACTAGTTCAAATTAGATTTTCTCAAAACCTTAGAGATTTTAAATACTTCTTGACTCCATAATGTATCCATGTCCTGTAAATCCTTAGGCTAGACATTAATTGATGTCATCTTCTGCTGTACGATTTTCCAGTGTTAACAATTACCCCCTAATGTGTGAGGTCTTGGAAGAACTGTATAGCCGAAATACATTATAGTTTCTTTTCTGTATCGTACGTAGCGAGAGAGAGAGAGAGAGAGAGAGAGAGAAAGAGAGAGAGAAAGGCATGCATGTAGAGCAAACAACACCTTGCACCGTTTCCGAGATAACCATGGCCTAAGGGACCCCCTACAAGCAGACAAAATATACAACATATTTGCAAAATTTCTGTGATTTATGTGCCACTACTGTGGTAGTGATGTTGGTGGTTGTTGACGACGACTGTTGACGCCCTCAAGGGCGTTTTTTCTTTGACGATAGGTGGAATGTGGTACCCATATGCATAATCTTGGTATGGCATATCATTGTGAAATATACGCATATGTACTGGCTGGGACCTTCCCGTGTAAGCATTGTTTTCAGAGACGCTTATAAAGGCACGGGTCTTCGACAGATCTTGATCAAAGTGCAATGGTTTTAAGATACGATACCATCCTGACATGAAAGCTTTTGTTGTAGTCGAATGTCAAGAGGATCGATGACATCTATGGACAATGATGTCTCCCATAGTGCCACCTGAGGATACCCCTTTGCATGGAGAGGGGTCATCCAAGGTACCACTACCTTTTTGGAAAAGAGGTGTTGATGTCAACAAAAAGGGAAGCCTTAACCGAACCATAATGGGTTTAACATAGGCATGTTGGTGAGCAGTAGCTGAAAACGGATGATGGGGATTCAGTGGCTCGAGGTCGAAGTATATTTGAGCAGCTTGGCGGTAGTCATAGGTATTTTTGAAGGGAAAAGTACTTGAAGTCGGTACAACTTCTAGGGCGGGTATGAACCAGCTATGATTGTCGTAATGGGGGGTATGAAATATTTTGACCAAGGGAGATGGGGGACTGCTGCCATGGGAGAAAAAGTGTAATATGAGGGTGAAGAGGCGAAGGGAATTTTTTGTGATATTTGTACACTTACCAAAAGAATAAAATAATGGGGTTTGGGTTGTACAAAACACAGATACGGGTGCCCCAAAACATGAAAGAGGGTTGCTCACTTGATGGTGTGAGGACTGTGTTTTGCTGGGGGTATGGGTCCCATTGGTTGGTCTCATGTGTAGGGTTGATGAAGCGAAAGATGTCGCAGATGGGTTAATATTGATGGAGGTATGGTGGGCCAAATGTGGTGCACGGAGGTGCGCTTTCATTCTACTTGTACACCCCGATCGTCTGGGAAGGGGGTTAGTTTAAATGGTGAACTTGACCTTATGCATGGTATATGGATGGGAATGAGGTGCTTCCTGGACTAAAAAATGGTATGGCCATGGCGTCACTTGTGGGGTGATGTGTGGTCTACTTGAGATGACGATTGCCATGGAGGGGAGGCTTTACTAACCACCACAAACATTTATCATATGCAGAGTGAGGTGATGATAAATGTGGTCGGGTATGAGGACCCTATGGTTTATTTCTGATGGAGAAATGATGTTAGGATATGCAAAGTTTTCTGGGACTCTATCACGCTGAGGGTAGAATGATACCTACTCTGGAACTTTCAGTGGATTGTGCTGTGAACTATTTGTGGGCTCTTCCTGTAAAAACAACTACCTCAATTGAAAGCATCTTCTTTTCATCCAATATTATTGAAAAACATGAATTTTGGAAAGGAAGATGGGAGGATGCATACCTGTCGGCGCTAAAAAAAAAATATTTTTCGGGGGTGTGAATGTGTGGCATCGCCTTTGGGTGTTATGGAGTGTTGATCACAGTGCTGCTTTCGATCTGGTGATAAGATACTCTAAGCTCCAGTTTTCCCTTGGGAGTTGTTACTTGGCTCCTAGTTTTAATTTTAGTTGGGGTTGCCCCCAAACTGAGATCAGGGGGGCATTGCCGATTACTGCCCCCTCTCCAGGATTTCCCTTTTGTTTGTTCCTCGGATTCTTTGGAGCATTTGGAGGATTGTCATAATTCTCCTGGTTGTATGGTTGTTAATGAGCCTATGAAGGGTTTCACTAGATTGACCTACGCATTATGTTGTGCCATTGGTCCACTCTGTGCGGGGAATGGTGGATATCGGTTCCCTTGTTCCTGGTTGGTATATGAGTGTTGGGGTGAATTTCATGATAGGTAGGTTGTGATACGTTCTAAGTAGAATTGTATGAGTATCTAGAGTGTTGATTACTACTGCCTAGGTGTCCTTGGCCCAAAGACCCAGTCGAACCGTCTATAGAATCGACATGCATGGTGCTACTTCTGCCTAGGTGATCTTCGGAAAAATACCTGATCAAGCCATCCGCAGAATCGATGCGCATGGTACTACTGCTGCCTAGGTGATCTTGGGTCAAAGACCTGATCAATCCGTCTAAAAAATCTACCTACCTGGTAACTCCCTGAGTGCCATGGGTTCTACTACTACCTAGGATATCATGGGTCAAATACCTGATTAAACCATCTACAGTAGACGACACACCTGGTAACTCGCCGAATACAGATTACTGCTGCCTAGGTGACCTTGGGCCAAAGACTCGATCAAACCATCTGTAGTAATCAATGCACCTGATAACTCAAGAGGATGAGGCGACCAGGTTCCCCTGTCCCTGGTTGGTGTATGGTGGCTTGGGGGGAGGAGGGACAAATGGTTGTATTTCTGATGATTGTTTCTCCTCCTGCACGTACAGGAGGATATGAGGCTCGTCATTGATAGATTGGGTGGGGGGATCCTCTTGATAGGATCGCTCGATCACGTGTAAGGCATCTCTATATCGTGGTATTTCTGGACAATGGTGGGTATAGTGCCCATAGGTTTCATAGAGGGAGCATGCGTGATTGGTACGTAGCAGTTTGCCTATACTTTTGGTGGCAAGTTCCTTTTTATGGGAATGTCGTTTTTAGGTGTCTGCCTTGCAGCCGAGGAGTGGTTTTTATTCATCAAAATCTAGGCATATGTGAGTAGGCTGTCCTGTGACATCACATATAGTGCAGGCCAATGACTCCCTCTGTATGGTAGGGGTCACCACTTTCTTTCCTTTCTTAACGATTTTCTTTATCATGGTCGTCGGTTTTCCAGTGGGAATTTCCCTTGTGGGGGCGATTTCGACTACTACCTGGGTACGTTGGGGTTCTTCGGGACCAGGGGGCTTTAACCTAAATGCAATAACATTGGTAGCTGGCATTCTTGGAGGGGGAACGAGATACCACACTGGGAATGCCAAGACCTGCTGGGAGGTGAAGCTAGGAGGTGGATATAGGAAAGGAGTTTGGGAGGCGGCATAGACTAGGGGGGTTGCAGTAGCTGATGCCTCGGTGTCTTTACTGCTTGAGTCCATGTCTTGACTAACTTCAGTGCTTATGCATACCTAGGTTGTTGTGTCATCAAGAAATACCTCAGGGATAATAGGAGAATCTCCTAGGAATGATCCTAGGATGGAAAACAGTTTGAATTAGCCAGGGCCATATTCTTGATACCGTAAAAGACCATATGTGGCTATGTCTACATAGGGTAGAACCATATCTGTGTTGGTCAAAGGATGCTTTTCAGTGTGTGTTAGCTGGTCTACTATAATGATTCGATCCTCGTGGGGGAACATCATGATGCGGAAAACGGAGGATATTATGGCAGACATGGCGTACATGTAACTCTGCCCAAGGAGTATATTGCAATCCAAGTGAGCGTCCAAGACTTCGATGTCTATGTGGACCATTTTTCTGGCTAAGCAGACCAGTACATTTTGGAAGAGACCAATGGGGGTTGAGGGCCGACCATCATATGCTCTGAGTGTGATGACGGAAGGTTTGAGTTCCCGGGCTCCTAACTTCTGCCATACATTCTTTGACATGATGCATGTGGATGCACCCTCATCAATGACACATCGGTGAATAGTGATATTCTGTATCGATACTGGTATCTGGAAGGTGACCATGGAGGGAAGCCTAGGGGTGGCTTTTTCTAAGTCAAAAGCCATCATGCACATTTCGGCAGGGTCGATGGCGCCTAAGGCAGAGAGTAAGGCTTTTTGCTGCTTCAGGCATGACTGTAGTACCTCTAAAGCGGACATAGCAACAGGTGATTGGGCTAAATTTTCTATGATGCTGTAATTATGGGTTGTTTTAGAGTAGTTACCTGCTTGCCTATTAGGCCCTTTAACCATTTTTGGTAATGGTTCTAAAGGAATATTTGGAATGGTCAAAGGTGCAGTCGGTACACTCGTACTAGTCCCTGATGTACTGGTATCTGGTGGGGTGTCGTAGCTACGATTCCTAGTTTGGAAAAACATTTCTTCCCCAGCCATGTAAATTTCATGGTTTTTTTCTCGGAATTGTTGGGTTTTTGCTGCTGAGTGTTGACCGTTCCTTGATGGGGGAAGGGTTCTTGCATAACTGTAGTTGTCTGGGAAGATCCTCCTTGTCCTTGGTTACTCTAAAGCTTTTTAAGCTCAGGGAGTTCGGGACAGTGGTGAGTATAGTGCCCGTACTCACCACATATTGAACAAGAATGGTTTGTTCGTAGAGGTGGCCTTTTGCCTTGCTTTTGGGCATTGCTTGGCTCCTGGTTCTGGTTCCGGTTGGGGTTATCTCCAGCCCAGGATCACGGTGGATGCTGTTGGTTGCTGCCCCCCTGTCCAAGGTTCCCTTTGAGTTTGTTTTTTAGCTTTATTTTGACCATGTTAGGAGGTTAATTTTCCTGATCATACTGGTGTGGTTGATTTTGGGACGGCTGCACAAAGTTCACCTGTGCATTGTTTTGCATTGGTGGGTTATGTGCTTGGGACCGAGCATACTACTGTCCCATGTTTGCACCTGACCGTTGGGGGAGAGTTCTTCCATCAGTTTTTCTTCCTGCATACTGGGTCCCCCCGGCAAGAGGGTAACGTCCCTCTTGGTGATACGCTGGCGCCCTATTAGTCAAATTTTGCTGCTGCATATGATGACTTTGAAATCCGAGTTGAGACATGTTCTGGGTAGACCCATGTGTGTAACTAACACAACAACGTTGAAATTCAACCCTGAGGAGGGTCGTTCAACTGTCATCGTGGTTCTGTATCCACTTCCCTTCCCCCCACGTGGTCTAATTCCTTGGTCAGAATATTATTTATCAAATTCGGGGAATTTTATAAATAAATATCATTTGAAAACCATTGCAATTTTAAATATATCTTCGCGTTGCTGACCTTATAACGGATGGTTATAGTTTTCCATACTTTATTTTATATCTCCCGGCTCATATAACTTCTTTAATCTTGCTTCCTTATCCGACGGTTGTTATCGCGTTGCCCGATCCAATGTATATCGCTCGATCAACATGCGCAAACGATAACGCGCGATGGCGCGTACGGGAAGGTGGTTTTCCAATTTCAATCGGGGACACGCATCAGGCACTCTATGGAATCGCTCCTCGACCCAAAAGTACTGCCTTCCGTATAAGAGTGGTGTGATGAATACCGCTTCCAGTGTTTACTATTCACCCAACCGCTCGCGGTGTTTAACCCGGGTTCCTCGTCGGGTTTGCGTTCCTCTTATTTGTTAACCCACGTCTATCCTCAGGTCAATCCTAGGCAGGTTTCAATCAACGATAACGAGATTCTATTGCTACAACTTTTCTATACAGACCATGCCTACGGGTGGTAATAGCTTCACAGGTTTTGTTCGAATCAATTAAGGAAAACACCAAACAGAATTATGTGGAATTCACACAGGGTTCAATTATACATGCATAGAGTTCATCACTTCGCAATTAAACAACCTCTTGACAGATAAGGATTCAACACAATTCTAGGGTAAATGTGCACATAAACTATTTAATTGGAAGTAATTGTAACACACAGAGTTTATTGCAGAATCTCTTCTCTTCTTCTTCTTCTTGTCCTCCCCCATACATCCTAGGGTTACAATTATATACATAAACCTATGACTCTTCGGCTCCTCTGAGAGGACCGTTTCAGGAAATCAATAGTCTAATTAAAACAATTCAACTAACTGGAATATGACAGCTAGACTCACTGAGCTATTCAACTTCTACGACTCTAACTGATCTAATAATACAATTAGCTAAGGTATTGACACCTAGCTATGATAATTCAACTGTTTTTAAACCCTCCTAGCCACAACATGTGGAAAAAACTCCTACATTGCTGGCTAGTGTCTAATGCCCCTGCATCAGACTCCCGAGGGCAATTTCTTCATGGGCTCCTGTCCATGAGCTCTTACACTGATCTGCCTATCTTCTGCAACATTTCTTCAGTCATCCAAGCGGCATCTTCATCCGGTTTATCCTTCCATTTAATCAAGTACCGAAATTACTATCATCCTCTTGTTCTTCTGAATGGTCTTTTATCCAGTATCTTCTCTGGTAGCAGTGGTTGTGCTGGAGGTAGCTGCTCTTTCCACTCAATCTGTTCCTTGTCTGCTGATCCTTCTTCAGCACCATAATCTTCATACTTGTACAAATCTGCAACATTAAAAATGGGAGATATTCCAACATCAGGAGGTAATTCAATCTCATAAGCATTTGCAGAAAACTTCCTAAGTATCTTGCATGGCCCAATCTTCTTGTACTTTAATTTGTTGTACTGCTTCTTTGGGAATCTCTCCTTTCTCAAGTGTGCCAAAACCTGATCTCCTACTTCAAAATGAACTTCTTTTCTACTCAAGTCTGCTCTGTTTTTATATTTGATGTTGCTGCCTTGTAGTTGTTGCTTCACTTGTTCATGTATGGCCTGGATCTCTGAAGCAAATTCCTCACCATCTGCATTTCTCAGTTCTGCCTTCCCCAAATTTCTCAATTATGATATTCCTCTGGGGTGCATTCCATAAAAAATATGAAATGGACTCTGCCCTGTGCTTCTGTTTGGTGAATCATTGTATGCATATTTTTCCTGGGGAAAAATATGATCCCACTGCTTGGGATGCTCTCCTGCAAGACTTCTCAACAAATTTCCCAGACTCCTATTCACTACCTCAGTTTTTCCATCAGTCTGAGGATGATAAGCTGAGATGAAACTTAGTTTGGTACCAAGTTTCTTCCATAGTGTCCTCCAAAAGTGCCCCACAAATCTGGTGTCTCTGTCTGAAAAAATACTCCTGGGCAACCCATGCAATCTAACAACCTCTTTGAAGAACAAGTTAGCAACATGGGTGGCATCACTAGTTTTGTAACATGGAATAAAACGTGCCATTTTGGAGAATCTTTCCACCACAACAAAGACTGCATCATTCCCCCTCTGAGTCTTGGGAAATCCTAGAACAAAATCCATACTCACCATGTCCCAAGGCCTGTCTGGAATAGGTAAGGGAGTGTACAATCCTGCATTCTAGCTCCTTCCTTTAGCATATTGATAGATTTTGCAATTCTTCACAAACTTTTCCACTTTTGTTCTCATCTTGGGCCAGAAATAAAAGTGACTCAGCTGCTCATAAGTTTTATCAGTACCAAAGTGTCCAGCAAGTCCTCCACTGTGCTTTTCTTTGATCAAATTTTCTCTCATGGAACATTTTGGTACACACAAATTGGTTTCTTCGAATAGTAAGTCCTCCTTGCAATAAGTAATCCAGCCACCGGCTTCTATCTCATAAAATAAGGTTACTACATGCCTCAAATGCTTCTTTAAAATCGGATCTCGTTTTATACAATTCTTTAAGAAAATCAAATCCTACAACTTCAAAATTAGTTTCTTAAACAAGCATGTGCCTCCTACCAAAACACTGCCTACTTTATTGGCTCGCCACTTATATGTTTCAACAAAATTAAAAACCTTGGAGATACTCAACCCATTTAGCATGCTTATGTTTCAACTTGGGCTGTTGTACAATATACTACAAAGCATGATTGTCAGAATACAATACAAATTCCCTGGACATAAAATAATGTCTCCACTTCTTCAGTGCCTGAAAAATTGCATAGAATTCCTTCTCATAAGAGGAATACTTCCTTCTGGTTTCATTCAGATTTTCACTGAAATATGCTACAGGTCTATCATCCTGACTCAACACAACTCCAATGGCCTCTCCACTGGCACCACACTTTACTTGAAATTGTTTAGTAAAATCAAGCAGAATCAAAACAGGCTTCTCAGTTATCTTTTTCTTCAAAACTCTAAAGTTTCTTTCTGCTCACACCATTTAAAATGGCTGTTTGTTCT
Source organism: Pinus albicaulis (assembly GCA_034641835.2). Taxonomy (NCBI): domain Eukaryota; kingdom Viridiplantae; phylum Streptophyta; class Pinopsida; order Pinales; family Pinaceae; genus Pinus; species Pinus albicaulis. Next base: position 422,287,417 of record CM076573.1, on the reverse strand, counting down.
TCTTTATTGTCTCTATTATGGGTGCATTAATCTTACTAAAGTTTCTTATAAACTTTCTGTAAAAACTAGCAAGTCCATGGAAACTTCTTACCTCAAAAACATTTCTGGGTGAAGGCCACTCCACAATTGCCTTAACCTTCTCTGGGTCCATCTCCAATCCTTCTGCAGAAACAACAAACCCCAAATATACCAACTCTTCCTTCATGAACGAGCATTTCTTCAAATTTATCAGCAGTTTCTCTTGGTGCAGCTTCTTCAAGACATGACTAAGATGCCTTAAATGTTCTTCTCTAGTTCCTTTACCAAACTATTAACTAATATATCGTCCAGGTACACTATCACAAATTTACCAATGAATTCTTTCAATACTTCATTCATGAGTCTCATAAAAGTGCTTTGTGTACTTCGACAACCCAAAAGCATTACCATCCATTCATACAAATTCTTCATTTGTTTTAAAGGCAGTTTTCCACTCATCACCCTCTCTTATTCTAATATGATGGTATCCACTCTTTAAATCTATCTTTGAGAAATATTTAGCACCACTCAAACAATCCATTAAATCCTCAATTCTAGGCAAGGGGAATCTATACCTGATTGTGATCTTATTGATTGCTCTGGAGTCAGTACACATCCTCCAACCTCCATCTTTCTTTGGGCTCAATACTGTTGGTACTGCACATGGGCTTAGGCTTTCTCTGATCAAGCCCTTGTCCACCAACTCCTGTACTTGTCTCCTGATTTCCTCATTTTCCTTGGGAGTCATTCTGTAGGCTGCCTTATTTGGCAGATTTGAACCAGGGATAAAATCTATCTGATGACTAATCTTCCTCATAAGTGGCAGCTCATCAGGTAAATCATCCACAACAATGTCACAGTAATCATCTAACATCTCTTGGATCTCTACTGGTAAATCAGAAATCTTGGTAGAAGTAAGAACTACTTTAGGCTTGCAAACTAAAGCAAAGCTTACCTCTTCTTCCTCTATCTGCTGTAGATATTCCTTCCCGCTCAGCAACAAGGTCTTTGGATCAATCACTCTGCTGGATGGCTCTCCTTCTTCCATGGGAATCAATGTATGATGTACCCCATCCTTGAAGAACTTGTAAGTGTTCTTCTTGCCATCATGCACTGGACCGTCAAAACTTCCAAGGTCGACTCCAGTTAAGATATGACACATATCCATGGGCATTACATCACACAGACCCTTACCCTATCTTTGTAATTGTCCATTTGCGCCTATCTCACACTACTTCTTTTTTACAATCCACTGGTGCCCTTTATGCAGCCAGGACACCCTGTAGGGAGTTGGATGCTCCCTTGTCTTCAAATTCAGCTTTTCTATTACCTCAGTGGAAACCAGATTGTCTGTGCTGCCACTATCAATGACTAGCTGACAACATTTCCCTTGGAATTTGCATATGCTCCTAAACAAAGTCTTCCTTTGTGTAGGCTCAGTGACCTCTTTGGCTTGCTTCAACAGGACCTTATTTACCACCAAGGATTCTCCCCTCTCTAGAAGAATTTCTTCTTCAATTTCCGCCTCTTCTTCAGCCTGGGAAACAACAACATTCCTTGGACCAACACCCACATTCTCTGGACATTCATAGTGCTTGTGTCCCACTTGCTGACATCTATAACACCTCAATTCTCTACCCCTGCCTTTGTCTCTGCCTCCCCTTCCTTTTCCTCTGTAACAAACCCTTTTGCCCCTTGCATCATCCTCTGCATATGCATTCTGAGGTGAGCTACTGTTAGCTCCATCCCTGGGTGTAGCAGGCTTTCCTCTACCACCCTGACTTCCCTTTCTTGAAAGTACCACTCTTCTCTTGGAAAACCGTTTCCCTCAAGAGTTTCTCCTCCGCTTTCGCGGCCATCCGTATAGGCCTCTTCCACTGTCTTAGGAGACAGGAGACCAATCTCATCTTGGATCTCCAGCTTGAGACCATTCACATATCTGGCAGTCTTCTCTGGTGTGTCTTGGAATTTCCCAGCCCTTATGCTTACTCTGTAGAATTCCTCTGTGTATTCCTTTACTGTTAGCAACCTCTGTCTCAGGTTCTGCATTTGCTTATATAAAGTTAGCTGGTAATCACTAGGCAAGAATTTACCTTTTAATTTAGCCATCATTCTAGTCCAGCTCTTGATAGGTTGCTTGCCAACTCTCCTCCTTTCTGCCTGCACTCCATCCCACCAAAGTGCAGCATGTCCTTTTAGCTTTGTCACTGCAAACTTGACCTTATTATCTTCACTTATTTCTTCATAATCGAAGCACTTTCTCATTTCATTAATCCAGTCCACCAGCTCCTCTGGATTCAGTCGCCCTGCATAGCTTGAAACTTCAATTCGGGGCTTAACTGCACACCCCAGAATAGTTCTAATGTCAGGAGGAATTTCAACATTTTCTTATGCTTCTTCTATCTCAGGTTTGCTGATGTCTTCAGGATCTCTGGTCTGTCCTTGCTCTATGACATCCATTCTGGCCTCGACCCTCTGCAACATTCCCAACACTTCTGCGTTGGAAACAGGCCTCCTTCTGCCAACACCTCTACCAACTCGGATTGCCATGTCAGCAAAAACAACTTCAAACCTAACTCTGATACCACAAATGACGCAACAACGCTGAAATTCAGCCCTGAGGAGGTTCGATCAACCGTCGTCGTGGTTCTATATCCACTTCCCTTTCCCCCACGTGGTCTAATTCCTTGGTCAGAATCTTATTTATCAAATTCGGGGAATTTGATAAATAAATATCATTTGAAAACCATTGCAATTTTAAATATATCTTCACGTTGCCAACCTTATAACCGATGGTTATAGTTTTCCATACTTTATTTTATATCTCCCGGCTCATATAACTTCTTTAATCTTGCTTCCTTATCCGACGGTTGTTATCGCATTGCCCGATCCAACGTATATCGCTCGATCAACATGCGCAAATGATAATGCGCGATGGCACGTACGGGAAGGTGGTTTTCCAATTTCACTCGGGGACACGCGTCAGGCGCTCTATGGAATCACTCCTCGACCCAAAAGTACCGCCTTCCGTATAAGAGTGGTGCGATGAATACCGCTTCCAGCCTTTACTGTTCACCCAACCTCTCACGGTGTTTAACCCGGGTTCCTCGTCGGGTTTGCATTCTTCTTTGTTTGTTAACCCATGTCTATCCTCGGGTCAATCCTAGGCAAGTTTCAATCAACGGTAACGAGATTCTATTGCTACGGCTTTTCTATATAGACCACGCCTACGGGTGGTAATAGTTTCACAGGTTTTGTTCGAATCAATTAAGTAAAACAACAGACGAAATTATGCGGAATTCACATAGGGTTCAATTATACATGCATAGAGTTCATCATTTCGCAATTAAACAACCTCTTGACAGATAAGGATTCAACACTATTCTAGGGTAAATGTGCACAGAAACTATTTAATTGGAAGTAATTGTAACACACAGAGTTTATTGCAGAATATATTCTCTTCTTCTTCTTCTTGTCCTCCCCCATACATCCGAGGGTTACAATTATATACATAAACCTATGACTCTTCGGCTTCTCTAAGAGGACCGTTTCAGGAAATCAACAGTCTAATTAAAACAATTCAAATAACTGGAATATGACAGGTAGACTAACTGAGCTATTCAACTTCGACGACTCTAACTGATGTAATAATACAATCAGCTAAGGTATTGAAACCTAGCTGTGATAATTCGACTGTTTTTAAACCCTCCTAGCCACAACATGTGGACAAAACTCCTACATTGCTGGCTAGTGTCTAATGCCCCTGCATCAGTAACCAGGATTCTGACTGCTGCTGCCTAGGTACCCTTGGGTCATTGACCCAATAAGTCAATCCGCAGAGTTCGACGCACTTGAAAATTCTTGATAAGATTGCAGGTGCGAGGCGTTAGGCAAGATATTGTATATGTATCTCGATTGCATATAGATCAGTTCAAGCTATTGGGTTTTACTGATTTCGTCCTCTTTGGATGTGGGGTTACGTTGCGCCACATCCTTTGAAATCTCTATCGTCAGAGTTTTCAAAAATAAATCTAAAAGGACTCGATCGTCGAGTTGTGCTTTGCATAAGGTGCGACGTCGTCTCCACTCATGGAGATGTTCAGAAATGTGGGTAGAGGGGGATTATATGAAATGAATCAGTAATTCCATTCCTGAATCATGGTGAATGGGTAACTAAAAGTATGTGAGGAACGCATTAGCGAGGGTGCTAAAGGTTCTATGTGAGGCAAGAGGTTGCTTAATGTACCATTTCATAGCCAATCCCATGAGAGTGCGTTGAAACAACCTCAATCGAATAGTATCGTCAATGATGTTATTCGATGAGCACCACAAGTGAAAGGTCATTATATGATTCCCTGGGTCTTTTGCTTGCTTGTCCTCAAACTTTAGTATGTCTGAAGGGAGCTTCATGGGCATGGGAGGCCAATTGGGGTCATGTGCGATGGGGTCATTTGTGAGCTTGGTTAAATCTGGTAGATTTAAGGCCACTAATAAGGGTGACTGAGAGGTTGACGCCATGGCAACGTGTGAAGACACTAAGTTCTGGTTAGAACGAGGGTTAGTCTGTGACGTGCCCGGTTGTGAATTCAGTTGGCTTCCTATATGGGATGCACTCTTCTGCCCCCTAGGGGACGAGGGGGGAGTGATGTGCGGTGTGGTGTTGGGAGACCGGCTAATGTTCCCAACTAAGGTTGCTCCAAGAAAGGAGGAACCAACCACTGTGGCAACATTCTGTCTTTGACACCTAAACGACGAAAGACCTAGAACCCCTCCCGATAATGGGGGGAGGTCCAAAAGATGCCTGGACCGACGAGGTTCTGTTGGAACTGTTTGAGGGTCATCCAGGTTGGGTTTTGGAAAAAAAATTTTAGGGGATTGAGTCTATGATCACGACAAATTTATGGTCACATACATAAAAGAAAGCGAAAATGAAATGATTTTTCCTTTAATTTAATCTATGTGATCAATCAAGAAAAAAATGGTTTCGTTTGTTTACGTGTGATACTCAAAAAATCCTAGAAGACCTAATAACGTCCTCACACTCTCAAAAGTAACTGGGCCTTGAGAGGATTTCTTGCGAGTGATGGCACAGCGTCCCGAAAGAACTGGTGACGCCCCCAGTCAGCCGAAGAAAATCAACCAAGGTAACGGTAGAGGGTTTGGTGCTTGCCTGCACCGTCACCTATAGGGTAAAGGATGCCCTAGTTTTGGCCACTAAGAAACATTGTCCCATGTGAGCGTTTGAGTCTTGGGCTTCTTGGTAGTCAGCTAATAGTACTAAGTATCAGTCGGGTCAGGTAGCCCCAACTGATACCGCATGCACTGTGCCTAAGCCTAACCCCCTCTGAATCGGGTCTCTGTCGCACTCGGGTTTTCTTTTTCGTGGGCTGATAGGTGGATTTTAAAGCTCCCTAAAAATTTAACTTCTATTTTTGAAATGTGAAGCGTTATCAAGGCGGCTTATTGGATGCCTATCCCCTTGATCCTAACTTAATCTATAATTTCTCTTGTGGCCCCTGTGGGGAGAACTTAGTGAGTTGGTTTAAGTTATTTTTAGGTGGCTTTCTTTTCTTAGTGGGTGGATGTGTGTGAGAGTATGGTGAACAATCTCATAATTTGAACATATGGATATCAGTGATCCTTTACAAAAGTTCCCTAGTTAAACTATGTGGCGTAGTTCCTTGCTCAAATAAAAAGCATTTGCGGATAATGGGCCGCTTCCCAAACCTCCTAATTAGTCTATGTGAGTGACTAAAGGGAGATGGTGAATCAAAAATATAGAGTGTTCATATGCTTGTCTAGGGTCACCCAATGGCACAAAGACAACAGAGATTACTTACTCTAATTTGTGATTCAATCCTAGTCCCGCAATTTCCTAAATGCAAAAATTGAAATTTAAACTAAACAATTTCTACACTAGCTTATGCATGTGTAGTTATGAGCCACTTACTTAGACTAGTTAAACTAAGTGTGCATACCAAAATTTTCAAAAAACATAAATTGTTCGGAAAGCAATGGTTAATTCGCCCCCTATTTAAACTATGTGAACACTTTTTGCAAAAAATCAACTTAAATGAAAACTAAATGCCTACAAAAAGCAGAAAAAAACAGTTCTCAGAAGTTGTGGGGTATCAACATAGGTTTTGACAGATATATTAGGGGCTGCCCAACACACTTACAAGCAGAAAAAATGCAGAAGATAGGGAGAAAAAATCTCTTTTCAAATTGTGCGCAAAAACCTTTGGCAAGTGTGCTTTCTTGCGCGTAGGTCACTCCTGAACACGCGCCCTGTGCGCCTGTGTGAAAAAAATACGCACAAAATTCCTGCAAGTAAAAAAATTAGGAGCTGCCTTCTTTGGTCTGTCACCTCAGTGAGTCTAGAGACTGCAAGATGGGTCGAAGGACTGTCAGCTCCACTCCAGCATAGACTAAGGGTCTCTTGCAAAAGATGGCACAACCACATAAACTTGAAACACGTTAGTGGAGTCGCCAATCCTCTTGTGGTGGATTCAACAAACCGGTGTATGAAATCTCACAAGTTTAGAGAGTGTGGTCTACCCTCTAGACTATAGGTAATAGGCAGTATCTGGGGGGAGCTCAAAAGCATAAAACTTAAATGAAGTAATACAGTAAAGTATGCTCTGTTAAAAAACTAAAAATAAAAACACAAAAGGAGCTAAAAAGAGAGTTCCAAACAGTAACAAGGTAAGCAATGGCTCGATGGCCTCTTCTTATTGAATGCTTGGAATGAAAAAAAATATTACCCACTTTCCAAAGGGCCCCTAAGAAATGGCTCTAGGTCCCGATGCAAGGATGTTTGTCCTTCAAGTTCTGCCTTGTAACGCAGTCTAACTCTGTCTCTCTACTGTAGTGGACTAAGATGTTGGGTGGCTAACCATCGAGTCCTCTCTTACTCCAGCTCCTTGGGTCACACATGATGCTGGTGTTGCTTGGGCAACGAGCTAGCATAACTTTGTGATCACCCTTTGTTCATCTCTTGGTGGATTTATATAGGTGAGCTTCAAATCCTCCTTCCCTCCCTTGGTACATGATGGATGGTGACCCAAGGGAGGGATATGATTCCATTGTGTGCTCAAATATGCTTTTGTGTGCTCACACAATGCCTAAGGGGGCACTGGTGTTGTCCATAGGTGGCTTTCACATAAGGAGAAACTGTCCTTTGCTTGCTTGTGGTCCCAGAAAGTGATTTATTTCTACTTCCAGGAATGCGTGCTTATCTGGCTCTAGTGTGCGCAGAAGGCGCTCTTTTCGAAGGCAAAAGCGCGCATTTGAGCATTTATGACTAGTTCAAATTAGATTTTCTCAAAACCTTAGAGATTTTAAATACTTCTTGATTCCATAATGTATCCCTGTCATGTAAATCCTTAGGCTCGACATTAATTGATGTCGTCTTCTGCTGTATGATTTTCCAGTGTTAACAGTCATCAACAACCCTCTCTTGTTGTTATTCTCTTCCTTTTATAAGATAGAGTCCTTGCAAACCCTAAACCATCTCAAATAAATTAGCCCTGTTCACATGAACAGTCTCCAACTTCATCTTTGATGTTTATCTAGGAGGTCACGTTGACCCAGTCAAATAGTTCAATCCCCTTCACACATAAGGGTGTTTTAATGTAAATAGCCCAGATATGTCTTTGTTCACATGTGGCATTGATTTATTCATAGCTTTAGGAGTTGTAAATGTCCTCCTTTGAATTTTTTTTCATCAACATGAAAAGAAAAGAAAAACAAAGCAAAATTGAATATTCCTATTAGCTTGGGCTAATTTTGGAATATTACAGTCCTCCCCTCCCAAATGTTGCTTGTCCTCAAGCAATTTTAAGGATAGAACTAAATAGCCTCTCCTCTTCTTCTTGTAGCATCTTCAAATGATATGTTCCTCCAAAGAACAAGATGCCTTCTCAGCAATATGCCCTTAAGTTGTTCCTCCCATGTGTATAAGCATGCCTTTGGAAAAATTCCCAAATGGCTCTCATCATGAAAAAGTAGAACATACATGGAAACAACAATATGTGATCTAGAGGCCTTCTTGAGGCATGGAATCAGAAATATGTTGGGAATCATCATCCTCATGTGAAAGCTCCATCCCCAAGCTATCATCCACAAAAAGTGAGTTACCCTCCAACATAGTAACTCATACAACATCTCTTCCACCTTAAGCTCCTGCAAAGAAGGTGGGCGGCATGGCTGAATTTGTGGGATCAAACTGTCCATCCCACTCTGCTTCTCTCTCCACTTATGATATGTGTGGAGCTGATGCTGACCTTTGGCTGAAAATAACGGTCCTCAAAGATGACCCAAGTCACTCCATCAAATAAATCACCCATGAGTTGCCTCCTCAAGCAACTCAAGATCTCCAGATGGTTCCTCCCATAAGAAGACAAGAGGTGTAGCATGGAAATCATGGTCTGCGCATTGTTTCTCCTTAAACATAAAACATTTGAAGTATGGAGAATCATACTCTCAATGGGCACCTTCATCTCTTGTGCCACTCCCCCAATAGAGCTTCCCATAATCATAAGAACATCATCAGTATATGGAAGCATGAACAAATGAAAACAAGTTGCCATGTGACAACCAGGGGGGTGGAATATTTTTCCATATGTGGAACCAGCGCAGTGCATCCCTCGCCTGCCTTATATCATACTACAACAATTTTCTTTTCAGCCACTTGTTTGCTGCCACATTCATCTTACATTATGAGATCATGAAAGTACAATTTGGTGCCAATGGTGCACACCATAAATCATGTGGCATCCCCCCACAAACCACAAATAAAATGGCCAACATCAATGCTGCAAATGGCCTCAAGTACATCATAATACAATAAAAAATAAGGAAATACCCTCCTTGGTACAATATGCTGCTCAAAAAGGTAAAGGAGTACAAATCATAAAGCAAAAATATACATCCTCCATCATGTACTTTGGTCATTGAGCTGAAATGGCTCAATTGCAAGTTCTCCCTCACTTCAAATGAGTAGGGAAGTGGTTGTGCCAACCTCTTCACATCCTCCGGGCTATGCATCTCTCCATATGCTGATATACATCCATTTGGATGCCCTCCCAAGTGAACTCATCTAGTAAAGAATGGTATGCATTAGAATGCATAGGAATAAAGCTCACCAATGCTGCATGTGGATCTCCTTCCTTATGCTTGAAAATCGAAGTTAGAAAAATAATAGAAAATAAGATCATAATAATGTAATAGATGTATCCATCCACTACTCCGTCATACTCCTCTCCTACATGCCTCCATAGTGCGTCATATGTGAAGTGATATTGGGAGCACTCCATCAAACATTCCAAGCTCCCAAGTGACAGCGTTATTGGCTCTTGCATTAAAGCTTCTATCATCTCATAGCTTCTCCTTTTGACATCCCATATGTCAAAGTCATCATCAAACATAATGTTGCTATATGTGAGAGATTCCTCCCAAAGCAGAAGTACCTCCTCTTCCTCCAAGGTCAAAGAGTAGCCCCCTTGCACCATGATAGTGCCATCTCCTACTCTTGCAACATCATGTAAAGTATGGAATGAGATCAGCCCATACTCTCTCAATAACAACCAAAGAAACAACAACTCTAATTTCCTCCTCACACCATCATCATATAGATCATGGAGCAACAACATAGTAAAAGATATGAAGGAGATCACATCACTCCAATATACCCAAACTCCTTGCTGCCATATGATGTAAGTGTCCTGTCACGTACCCTTAGAAGGAGGATGACGACCAAACTCTTTCAAGAGTAACCAACATACCCAAGCCTCCTACTGCCCAGTATCATAGATTTGCAAGTAGCTTTCCAGCTCCTTGCTCATCATCCACACCCATCCATCCATATGTGGGTGCCTTCCATCTGGTTCTTCCTTAGCACTCTCCTAAGGAAGGCTATCATTCTCCCAAATTAGATCTCTACTCTTGCATTTCATGGAATGTTGAAATAAAATCTCCTCAAGGATCAATTTTATCCCATAAGGACCCAACTAGGTGGTAGGCAAAAACCTCCCATCATGATGTGTATGGCTCAAGAAGTGTCCAACACAAACACGAGAGATGTTATCCATTCGAATATGTCCTCCATCATCTATCTGCTCCTCCTTGAATCCATGAAGATACAAGTGTGAGAAGGAAAGAGCCTCCTCAAACTGTTGAAGAACCTTGCACTTAATGATGTGTTGAAGTGCACCTCCAATGAAATCTCTCCATGAGATTTTCTCCTCATGCATGGCCTTCCAAAACCAAAGAGGCCTTGGATCTGTTGTAGGTAGAAGTTTCTCTTTGAGCTGGGGAGTGCTCATTAAGAAAGTGTCATCTAGAAAGGAGAAAGGGTTTCTCACTTAAAGATGTCTACCATCTACCATTCCTTCCTCCATTGCTTCATGAATGAAGCTGCCATGTGAATGCTCCCATGAGGGATGATTCCTCTTTTCTTCATCACTACTCTTGTACAGCATAGTGCAATTCTATTGCTCTAAGTCGACAGTATGCAGTGATGTGGACCCATCCATAATGTTTTCTGAAATGAAAAGATATGGACATTTAAGCATACCTTGGTGAAATTTGGAAGCTCCTTGCAGGGCTGCAAGAGTTTCCTCTTCATATGTGTTGGCTTCCAAAACTACTGAAGATGAAGGCTGCTCCTCCATGGATACAATAGTGCTGGTACATGCCTCTTCAACTGGTGGTGAGGGCTCTTCCCTCCTTTTGCAAAATCTCCTTATCATTATTATAGAAAACTCGGCAAGAGTAGAAACTCTTGCATGGCTCAAATGGCTGAATCACCAAATGTTTGCTTCACCTTCAAGGTGCAGCGCTGAAATTTCTACAGCCTTTCTGTCTACTACAGAATGTATCAGGAATAAATCCTCTAGCTTCATCACCCAAGCCTCTGCTGCACATGTGAGTGATCCATCAAAAGTGGACAATAGAAATCCATTGCCTCTCATCATCCCATACCTGTAGGGTCTTCTCTCTTCCTTCAGCTGAATAAATTGTGGTAAAGCTAGAGTCTCTTTGAAGGCTCTAGGTTTAGCTCAGTATTCAGCAAGGTATTCACTTAGAATTTCGAATTCCAATTGTTACACATGCTTCAGGTATTCTTCTTTGTGAGAGTAGGAAGTGCATGGTCCTTCCTCTTCTCCTTGTTCCATCTTCTTAACCTCCTTGGAGAGGTCTTTTCTGGATCTGAAACTGATGAGACTAAACTCATCCTCTTCATCATCTTGATCTCTTCTTCTTCTTTTTATTCTTTTGATAGCTGGATCTCACAGGCTGAGCCAGAGATCATGCTCTGATACCACTGTAATATCCCCAAATTGGGATTGCTAGCAAGGCATGCCTAAAAAATGCATTTTTCAGGAATGGCTGCTATAGGATTTGAAACAAGCACTTAGATCCCATGGATCTGAGTATCTAAGTCATAAATATAAGATGATATCAAAAACAAATCCTTCTAAGTGGAGCAAACATGCCTCCCACACCTAGTATGGCTTGATAAATGCCCAAAGAGGAACTACAACAATATATAAACTCAGTAATGGATATGCAGCATCAAATAATCTCATATGACATGTTAAAAACACATATCCATAAATCCAAGCTACAACAACAAACTATACTTCATTTTATGAGCCAAAAGTTGGGGAAAAACAGTGACTTATGCCCTAAAAAGATTAATTTAAGAGATGTGCATAAACATAAGGGCAAGTGATGGTGGGATATCGTATCTTAGGTCATGAGGGACTTACATACCAAATTTGAGCTGAAAATAATTACTCTAGCTATGTTAAACAGATATCCCACTCCCGATACGGCTTAAAAACACCCAATCCCCATGACTTGTGGTATGAAAAAATTACTGAAGCTTATGCAGCATGATTTTATAAATTTGATAAATGAAATATGGTATAAACATCAGCAAATCAGATTCATAGTGTTTCTCATACAGTATAAGAGGAAGAATGAAGACCTTTATGAGAAAAACCCTCTAAAAGAGGTGTTGCAACAATTGTATTTCACTGTAAAACCTTGACAACGTTATTTTCTGAAGCATATAGCAGCTGGTGATTACATATTAGATCTAGAGCAGATCTGTGTACAAAAATTTAGATCCATATCAGATCTGTACACTAGAAAGGCTCCTCTTCCAGATCCCCTTGGGGTTTTCAACAAAACATGAATGTACAAGAGTAGATATGAGATCTACTGCAGCAGATCTGCAGAATGATTCAAAAATTCTAAAGCAGATATATCAATAAACAAATCAGATCTGAAACATACATGGATTGGATGCCCAAACCATGGATCACCACAGTGTCAGGAATGATCCTTAACACCAGAGATCTCTCCTCCAAATAGTTGCCAAAACACCTTGTAACTTCTCACTTGCAAATAACATAGTCTAGGGATATAAATTGCGTTGTAGGCTTGATGCATTGTTTGGCCTGATGCCAAGATGTAGATCTGAAGCTCCAATCAGCTAATACACTCTTCCGGGAGGTTAAAAGACACACTCACTGAGAAGAGGCACTAGTATGGCCTAGATCCGAATAGATCTAGCCTCCACTTGCTGTTACTTACAAATAAAACCAAACCCTCAACAACATATATATTGTAGTTGGAAGAAGATATTGGCCAAATGCCTGATAGTGGACAAGAAATGCAAGGCTCCTCCAAGAGCTACTCAATGGAAGAGGTGGGATTCCCGCCCGGGAACACCCAGTGCTAAACAACACTATTCTCTGCTAAATAGCCAAGAGAATAAGAAATGTCTAAATAGACAAATTCTTCAGAAATCATATGGTCATCAACAACCCTCTCTTGTTGTCCTTCTCTTCCTTTTATAAGATAGAGTCCTTTCAAATCCTAAACCATCTCAAATGAATTAGCCCTGCTCACATGAACAGCCTCCAACTTGATCTGTGTTGTTTATCTAGGAGGTTCAATGAATCTAGACAGCACTGTGATTTTGTCATGTTGACCCAGTCAAATAGTTCAATCCCCTTCACACATAGGGGTGTTTTAATGTAAATATCCCAGATATGTCTTTGTTCACATGTGGCATTGATGTATTCATAGCTTTAGGAGTTTCACATGTCCTCCTTTGAATTTTTATTCATCGACATGAAAAGAAAATAAAAACAAAGAAAAATTGAATATTCCTATTAGCTTGGGCTAATTTAGGAATATTACACGGGAAGTACATTAGATAGTGCACTGCTTGCACCATTCCCAAACCAACCATGAAGAAGCAAGGGCTCTATACTCTGCTACCTACCCCTAGTCGACCTTGGGAATCCATCTCCATGGATTACATGTGAGGCCTTCCTCCTACTAAGCATGGAAATGACTATGTTTTTGTGGTCATCGACAGATTCTCAAAGATGGCCATTATGGCTTCCTATAAGAATAATATCACAACAGAAGCCACTGCTAAAATCTTCTTTGAACGAATGTGGGTGCACTTTGGGATCCCACAGTCTATCATATCAGATCACGACAGCAGGTTCCTCAGCACATTTTGGTCCAGCCTCTGGTCAATGTTGGACACCAGGCTCACCAAGTCCACAGCTTTCCATCCCCAAACTGATGGCCAAATAGAGGTTGTCAACAGGATGATTGTACACATTATGTGCATGTACAATTCAAAGCATCGACACACATGGGATGAGAGCCTTCCCTATGTACAAAATAGTTATAACCGGGCTCTCCACAGCTCAACCGACCACAACCCCTTTCAAGTGGGCTTGGGATTCCAGCCATTATGTCCCATTGACATAGCCATGCCATTTGCAGCTACTCAGGCCGATTCAGCTCATGTCCAATCTGAAGCTGACAAAGCAAACAACTTCATTGAGCACATTCAGCACATCCACCAGTAGGTTCATGACATATTGGACAAATCCAATGCTAAGTACAAGCAATGACATGATCAACATCAGGTGCCACACAACTTCCAGGTGGGTGAAAAAGTGTGGCTACATTTGCAGAAGGAGCACATCCCTGGACCCCACCGCAAGATTCGCCTGCTCCGATTGGGTCGTACACCATCACCAAGGTTGTAGGGAAAAATGCCTTCGAGCTCAGTATTCCACCATTCCCTGGTCTGCACCCAGTATTCAATGTAGACCGCCTTTGTCCCTACTTCCCACCTCTATTGGACACCTCTGACATTGCAGAAGAACTCACACCAAAAGATTTAAACCTAGTCTACATGGAACATCCACCACAGATTATATCGTGGACATGCAAATCAAGAACACTCGCTGACAGAAGATCCAACTGTATCGGGTTGTCAAAGCTGGCCAACTCCTGCACCAAAGCAAGTGGTTCACCAGGGACCAAGTTCAACAAAAGTTTCCTCATCTCATGGAGGAACTCAACACAATAGGGACCATTGCTTCCTAAGGGGGCAGGAATGATCCAAGTGGATATTGGTGGCCACCCGCCTATTCCACTTGGGGCCCCACTTGTCTCTTTCAGTTTTTTCACAACTTACTATTTTTAGCAGTTTTTTGGGTCTTGAACTTCTGAAGCCATTTTGAAGCCCCAAACGGAGATAGTATGCTGAAGTTACGTCCCCAGGAAGTTGAAACACCAATTTTCCCAAACGGGGCTCATATTTTTAGTGCTTCATCTCCTAGGGTTAGGTTTTTGGACATTTAGAGTTCTCCATTGTTTCTCCATAATAAATAGGCCCTCAAGCCTCATTGTAACACAGTTCAGAGGTCTGTAGCCGCCACATATCTTCTAAAATATTCACTACCAGCACCATAGTTGTTTTATTTCCATCATGTTTGTAGAATATTTCTGTGATTTGATATTAATGAAATGAAGCCTTATTTCTGCTATATTTCTATGTTTATGGTTATTTCTGTATTCTGTTGCATTCCTACATAAATCCGGATCACTCCAATATATCATAATATATATATTCAATGCACATATAAAAACCAACTTATTGTTGCACTTTGCAGAGGTTTCAGGGTATAAACTCACCAACCCACACACATGTATAATTTTAGCCCAAAAGACTCATTATTCAACACACAACTCACTTATCAACTGATATGATATACCAACAGTAAAAAAATTCACAGAGCACACTTGATTCATTCAATGATTAAAAGGTTATGAATATACCTTATATCTCAGTGAAATGAAACAAGAAACTTTGACAGAGGCCAAAAATATGTGGCTTTCTTCCATTGATGGTGTTCAACCTCGATAGAAAACTATTCCTTCCATCGGCTAGGTCCTTCCTTGATTTCCAATTTCACTTAGATGTTGTATAGGAGAATATTTGTTCCACATAGATATTTCCGATTCATACAACGAATGTTCTATTTGGAATAATCCCAAACTTCCGATTTATCATTGCTAGTGCTTTGATAGAGGCGATGGTTTCACACGTTATTTCTTAAGAGATTTGGCTCGAAAGTTTGATCAAGTACCTTCAAATTTCAAGTATCCTCCTCGTTGTTCCTTTTTGAACCCTAGAGCATGAGTGATAGCAACAAAGGGATCACTACCTTTCAAATGGTACATTCGTGCCCAAACAAAGAACAAGGTAGACAAAAAATTTTGATATCTTTCCAAAAAATGGCCATATGTCACACAATATTTAGATCATAAAATGTTTCATTGTCTTCTTCAAGATATACCTTAAATTTTTAAAATGAAATTTTACAATCGACCCCTAAACCCCTTGGTAACTGCAAATGATTTGTAGGGCCTGGAATTCACCACTAAAAGGTTGCAAGCTTCAAAATGAAAGGTGTGTTTATGATATTTCAAAGAAATACAAAATTGTGGTCTTCGTCTCAAGATGAATGGATATCCCTTGGCTTAGTTGCAATTTTAAAGGAATGAAACATGGATTTTATATGAAATAGTGTTAGGCCTCTTAAGCAGAGGAAAATTAGGTCATCCTCTCGATTTCCACAGGTTGGATGTCCATCCCAAGACAAGCATATAGGATCCTACGTACAGGAGGGAGGGAGTCTGTATCCCAAGAAGGGTTAACACAGGTGGGGAGCATATGTGTATATGGAGTAGTGCATGGATATGCCGACTAGAGGTGCCATGTTATGCGTAGAGTAGGCCATATTGCGTAGAGGGTAGGATATTTATGGTTCCATGACACACACAAAAAAAATGCTATGATGCTTAAAATCTTGAGAGATGAGCGATATTGTGCTAAGCTAAATGATAAATATTCTTGATAAAATGGTTTGGCCATGCAATATAAAAAATTTTGAATTCCTGTCAGATAAAATGATACGCACCTGCAACAACTCTGTTAATAAGAATTTTTGTGCACAGAACAAAGAGCTAATATTGTAGAGACAGGAGGGGCAGGAAAACCAAACGAGCATTGATAATTCATGCATAGATAACAAAGATAATTCAGGTTGTGATCTAAATTAACCATTGCGAAAGAATATGAAATGTACAAATGGAGGGAATTTCATGAGATGAAAGAACTTTTGTGTAGTCGAACCACATTCTGAAACTCATGATTGAATGCGTTGAGGAGTAGGTGTGAAATATAATGTAGAGAAGGCCTGCAGATGGAAATTTTTACTGGTTTGGGTATTGATTTCTAATGAAATGCTCAGGAATATCACCGATAACAATCCTAAGAGATAGAAGGTAGGTTTTCATTTCCAAACCATGCCTCACATGCTGACAAAAATAGGCTCTGACAGTGTAGTGATATTACATAACTGACAATATCTGCATGCAAAAATAGTACCATGAATGACAATGATCAATGTAGACTAAGAAACCCAATAGTTAGATATGCATTAGAGTAGGATCATATTCCCATGTAAAATAGGTGTTGTCAAATGTAAAAAGAATAAAGTGCTACACACTGCAATAGATTTGATGAAGGGCATAAACAGACACAAAACTAAACTAATGGACCAAATAAGATTGGGTAGGTAATGAGATCGAATGCTCAAATTCATAAATACCAAAAAACAAGTGGCTCACCCAAGAATCGTCCACTTTGATACCATGTCAAACACAAACATGGTAAACACACAAGAGGATAAGATAAACGTAAGATGCAATATTATTCATAGTGATATACATTTATAGTACATTAGGTGTGGTTGTTGGATTCCATATTCCAAGGTCACTTAGACTCCCTATGACCATTCATTTCCCACACCTTAACCCTTAGCGGATTAGGTGTCCAACAAGTACATATCAAGGTCATGTCATAGTATCACATATAGAAGAACTGATCAATTATTTCGAGAAAGATATCTGATCACTGAAGTTATATAACTGAATCTCCAAGTACCAAGTCATAAACAGTGGAATAATGGTACTGCATGAAACTCGGGTTCCAACATATAAGGTTTTGTTGTCATGAACTGCAACATATAAGGTGGATGGTGTCACAATATGGGAATAAATGAGTTAAAGTTGACCATGTGAGAAATTTTTTGATTATAGGTCATTAATGTATACTGTTAATAAACACGAGACAACTCATCGATAATGATGATGAGAGTCAAGGTACCCCAGTACAATCGAACAAGTGCGAATAAATGAATTGAAGTCGAACACTTGAGAGAATCTACCAATCATGAGACATTGATGCATTCTCATTGTCGATAGCGAGGAGTCTGCCACTGACGACTGCAAACCCTAAGTTACTGAGAAATGACTCTAGACCTTGTTCCCATAGCAATGAGTTGAAGTCGATGGGAAAAGATATGCTAGAAGGAAAGAATTAATGGATCCCACATTAATCCTGCATGAGTGTAACCCACAAGCCAATAATGTGGAAGGAATCATATAAATAAATATGAAGTAACCAACCCGAAGTACGTTTTCGGCGTACAAAAAATGTGGATAGCGCACAATAGAAACCCTTTGAACCAATCAATAATGAAAGCTAACACAGAGGCGAGGAATTCACCAATAGGGTCAAATGGAAACCAAGGTACTACACGAATCCTAATGTGTGATAATGAAAGTTGATTTTGAAAAAAATGGAACCCACTCAGTCAAAGACCCATGACGTTGATCGATGATGAGCACAACGTCACCTATCAATGATGGAAATAGGGCCAGGGTGCGGCTCTAGGAATACTCTCAGAGCAATTTTTTCGAAGTCGATAAGAGAAAACCCGCTACCAAGAAGTAAATGGAGATCTTCTTAACTAGCACAAGAAAAGGATCAAATAGCTGATGTGATAGAACATAACTCTGACAAACTGGGTATGGCCAACTGAAAAATGAGTCAAGGGACACCGCAGAAAGGCTGACTCAATTTTACCTCCTTTGAAGAAAAGCACAACTCAAATGTGACTATATGGTAGCATATGATAAATTTGTATAGTTTTGTCACGTAGGAGGCATAAAAAAACCCTCCATATGATTGGAAGAGATAGACAACCGGGGGAGTACTAACTTAATAACAAGGTTATGGCTCTCCTAAGTCAAACTAAAGCCCATCCCAATGGAGAAAAGACTTTTCTTTTGAGTTCTTTGTTCAAGGGTGACACAACTTACTCTAGATGCCATCAATTATGGAAGTAATATCTCATTCCTTCTCTTTTTGGAATATATATCTTTTTGTATTTTTGATATTAAAATCGTGGAAAACTAAAATAACTCCTATATTACAGTGGAAAGGACAAGTGTCGGGGTACATATACACTATTTCCAGGGATCGGAACATTCCTATGCTCAATCAAAGGTAGCAAAAAAGGTCAATGACACTCAAAGGAATGTTCTCTCCATGGGAAAAGGACGTCAAGTTGCATAGGCTAATAGATTGAAGGGTTGATTTTGTAGAAATACATGGTCAAAAAGTGCCTTATACACGAGTCCAAGTGAAGTCGGCTTAAGGCCAAAGGATACAAATAGTCAACATGAAATGCAGCAGAAAAACTCAACAAGAGGGAGCTTCTAGGGTATAAAACCAGAAAGATAGCGAAGAAGTAGGAGAATGAAGCTTCATCGCGATGGTCGTGGGAGGACTAAAGAGGACTCTTGAGCCTACACAATTTTTGCAACATGAGCAACATATGCTAGCGAGGATATAATTAGGAAGCCCATGTAAAGGGTGGCTCTACCATCATGTCATTATTTTATAAGTCGATGAGTGAAAATGGTTTAAAAATCATAACATTATGGCATCGACCCTATGTCAACATATCGTATTATGGAGGTTATAATGCAAAATGCAATGGAAAAGTGGTTTTCTCTAACCTATATGTGGGTGCTGAAAATGATACCTAACATGACGAGTCAATGGTCATAGAATCAAAGTGGTAAAAAAATGTCTCAAAGTCTTCAATTTTTCCTGAAAAACAACCTATCCCAGCACTTGAAGCAAAAAAGGTCATAAATTAGATAAATGTCTTTTGAATTAATCACATCATTAGGATTAGGTCTATGTTTCGAACCATCTAATGTGGTTCATCCTCCAGATAAAACACATTAGATGGTTCAAAACATAGACCTAATCCTAATGATGTGATCAATATGAAAGACATTTATCTAAATTATTGATCACAAAAGTCTTAGATCTAACAAAGGTCATAAAGTTTAACAAATTCTAAAAAATAGACATAAAATTTATAAAAGTTGGTTTTTGAAAATTTGAAAATTTGATATAAATGCACCTTTTTGACATACACTTGTCATTTGTGTTTTGGACATTTGGAGAAAAGAGAGATCAGAAAAAACTAATAACCTCAATCCACCCAATTCTTGATCCAGATCAACTATGAATCTTCCAGAGAATCCCCTCAATCACTTTATTAGTGAATTTTTTGATCATTTCAAGTTATTTCCATGCAATTTGACCATAGAAATTTACTTTTTGGATTTAACCTCTGTGTATACGTAGGTTGATCATATTGAAGTCATGTGTACAGAAGACTGTGTATGAAGGTAACCAACGTATGCGCAGTGTAATTTTTTTGAAACACGGTTTTAGTGAAATGAAAAATCTTGAATGATATAGTATGTCTATCAGCTAGAGGGAAAGGAAACAAAGTGAAATTGACAATGATGTTATGGAGGATCCATTGGCACTGGATGCCCTTAGAGGATGTGGTTTATTGAAATGATTCAAAATGCCGAATATGAAAAAAATACAAGGTTGCTAGAAATGCTTGTAAATTACTAGGATCCAAAAGAGGATGCTTTTATAATTGATTAGATACCCCTATGCATCGAGGTAGAGGATATATATTTCATCACTGGACTTTCTAGAAGAGGAGAGCCAGTTAATTTGCAAGGGAAGGCCCTGGGAGGTCTTAATGTGGATGACTACATTCGCCTTTACTATTCAGCAGATACCCAAAAGGTAGGGACACAAATCCCAATCAAAGATGTAGAGGGACTACATATGAGAATTCTCATTTTCACAATTGTCAAAGTAGCTTGATTCAACATCTTTGCATCAAGCATCACATGCTACATTGATTTTGGTGACAGATTGCCTAACCACATTATATGACTGGTACACATCTCTACTGACCAATCTAAAATAGAAATTAACTTCTATTCAAAAGAACAAGACCAAACACTTTGGATATGACACAATAATTTGTAATTTGTTTTTTGAGATATTACCAAGTCTTCAACCCAAGTTGATTTATACCACCAGCAGCCCAAGAGATCTGTGCATAGCAAGGTGGGTTGAATTTATGAAAAGACTAGGGGGTGACAAGGTCCCTAGAACTACCTTTGATGATGATTTTTTCCTTTGGTGGGGAGAAAAAGTAATTTCCATTGAGGACTATCCCTATGCAGGCATGGACTTCAGATCAAATCCAGATCTGCCACTTCCATCTGGTGTTGCGTGGGGAGCCATTGGTAAGATTGTTTTTAATATTTTGATATCATTTTATTTTTTTGGCTTTTCAAAAATACGAAATGAAATTATTTTTGATGAGAAAATATTCTTACAAAATTTTTGATCATGACACATATGACACATATGTGGGACCAGTAATACCTAAGGGTCTGCCTAGGCATAGGCACCATGTAAGAGACATGGAAAATGTCATTGTTGAAACAGAAAGAGTCCTTCATGTTGTAGAGAGGAACCTGCAGGGTTTAACTTGCCAAGTGCCTATGGCAGCAGTGGACGATCTACCAGAGGCTATGTAGAGGCGTGTGGTTGGTGTAAAACGGGAGTGGGTGCAAATTTTCATACATATGGCAACTTCCATAGTTGTTTTTTGTGATGCACATCTAGGGTAGTGCCCTCATACATAGATTAAGGATGACTTGATCTTTTTTGTGATAGACATGATCGGGCATAAGCCCTAATTTTGTACGACATTTTTATCCCAATTTTGTATAATATTTGGAGCATATGAATCCTATCTATATATAGATAGTTTCGTGATGTGACACACATATATACAAATGATATTGATTATTTTTTATTTTTAATGTGATGAATGATTTATATGACACCAATGCCCGATTATCTATTGAATCAAAAAATGAGTTTTATGATCGTGGAATATGAATAAATGTGATAAAATTAAATGATCTCTATAATAAACGCACTCTCAAAAATTTGTGATAAAAATAAGGATCTCTGACATGATAGATGTTATTTAATTGAGACACCACTAGTTGTGAGTCCAAGTATACTACTAATGAATCAACGCCAAGAGATATTGCTTCAGGTAGTAGATTAACAAAAACAATATATTCAACAACATTATTTGAAGTAGGATTGATACATATACCCCTTGAAACTAACAACTAACTGCATGGATAGTAATTTACCGAAGCTGCGGAAGCCAAATTTTATGTATGTCGACAAGAACCATTGGCAAATCCTAGATAGATCATATCATCCATCGATACCTGCCAAGGTATATCAGAAACATTGATTTCGCAATGAAACCTATAGACATATATGCACAAAATATACAGTATGCACAAAACCTATGTAAATGTTAGGCACAAGCCAAGGCATAATAATTTTTAAGATAAAACACATTTATGGGCTCCACCAACTCGTTTCCATTAAAATTGACCAATTCGTAAGCTCCATTTTTCAATACTCTTTTAATGATGAAAGGACCATACCAAGGCATCCTTGTCTTGGTCATAGACCAAGTCAAGGTTGCCTTCAAAGAAAACCATAGGGTTTATAGCCTTATCATATTGAACCTTCACCCTATTCTTATGAGATTTGTTAATCATCGCTGCATCTTGATGTTTCTCATCAAGACATTCCTAATAAATGAGGTTTTCTTCAAGACTGGTAGTGTCTGGAATAAGTTCAAGAGCCACCTTAAGAGAAAAAATTTCACATTCCAGAGGGAAGATTGATTCCAATCTGTAAACTAGTTGAAAAGGAGTGAAACCAGTTGCAGCCTTAACTGACATCCAGTATGCCCAGAGCATAGGATACAACATAATGTGTTAATTTGATCGAGATTTATTAATTTTCCTTTGTAGGATAACATTCAGGGATTTATTCACAGCTTCCACTTGCCCATTGGATTGAGGATAATAAGGATATCAATGCTCTTGCTAGAAACCTAACTTGAGAGCCAACTCAGTTATTATCTTGTTCTGAAAATGACCACCATGGTGAGTAGAAATATCTTTAGGAATACCAAAATGAGTAATGACTTGGTTGAAAAGAAGCAAGGTTGTTATTTCACCATCATTTGCAAAGGTAGGCATACCCTCAGCCCACTTATTGAAGTAGTCCACTATTATAATGATATACTTATTACCCTTTGCCTAAGGTGAATTAGAAGTTTTAAAATCAATTCCTCACTTTTTGAATGGATCAATGGTAATAATAGGAAAGAGCAGAGTTGGATGAGCGCACATCTTCTAGGTATAGACTTGACAAGGATGGCATTTATTGACCACTTCAACACAATATTTGAAGATTGAAGGCCAAAAACAACCAACACGCAAATTTTTTTGGGCTGTAGGTAGCCCAGATAAATGAACACCAAAATCTACCACTGTTGCAATCATTCAACACTAACTCAACTTCTTCTCAGGTTAAGCAATGTCTAAGGATTGCGTCAACCACATGACAATATATAGTGTCACCAATGATAACATAAATTTTAGCCAAGTGATGCGATTTTCTTCACTCATCATTCGAAAAAGTGAGGGGAAACTTAAAATTATGAAGATATATAATAATATCCCCATACCAAGGATCTTATGAAGAAATAAGGAAAATATTTTTATAAGGAATGACTCATAAAATATTTCTTCTTCACAAGGCAACTCCGATATTAATTCCACGAATATCAAATATATCATGGATTTAGCAGACAATAAGTCAAGTTTGGATTCTTGTAGAATAAAAATCCATATGTTATATTTTCCTCCAATCACTTACCTACTAAGAACAAACTGAACTGGATTGACAACTACCAAAATAAATTTTTTTTAAGCATAATGTAATGTCTAAGTCATTGGACAACATGAACAAATTCCAAATCTAATTTCTCCATAGGAGAATATCATAATTCAGG
The DNA here is from genome assembly GCA_034641835.2 of Pinus albicaulis. Classification (NCBI taxonomy): domain Eukaryota; kingdom Viridiplantae; phylum Streptophyta; class Pinopsida; order Pinales; family Pinaceae; genus Pinus; species Pinus albicaulis. The sequence goes on along the minus strand of CM076573.1, from coordinate 422,263,859 downwards.
ACCTACCAAGCCTCAGCTTAGATAATAAATCACATGCTCATAGAGAGCATCGTCTTCCTGAACCAGAACCATACCTATCGTTGATACTGTTGCAACGAGATACAAGAGGAAATCCCTGCTATAATCATGTGGGCTCAGTAAAGGAGAAAACGTTAATACTTTTTTCAAGGCATCAAATGAACATTGAGTGAAGTTATCCCATAGAAATAGAACTCCTTTTTTCAACAATCTCATAAATCCCTTCATATTCTCGGCATAATTGACGATAGATATCCTCAAGAAATTGGCTTTTTCTTGGAGACAATGTGTAATATTCCTAATTTATATTTTAGCTAATTAGAATATTAACTTTTGTCTTCCTTAATTAATAGATGAATAAGAGGGTAGAGGGACCCACAAATCCCTTTAGTAGGAATAAAACCACTTCTTAATGTGAATGTGGGTCAATGCATCTAGATGGGGTCAAGATGAATAAACCACTTCTTGGTGTGAATGTGGGTTAATGCATGTGGATGGGATCAGTTTGACCAAATCAACAATGCAATTATGGAGGTAGTGGAGAAAATGGAGGACAACACAGTCATAAGGGAGGTTAGTGGCCATGAGAGTAGCATCATTATTGTGTGGGGCCAAGGGGGTGAGGGCTCACAAGCATATAAGGAAGGGGGTGGAAGCCATAAAGAGCATTTTGAATATTGTTTATGTATTGTTTTTTATGACTTTCTGCATGCTTCAGTTGTTTAGCAGAGTTTGTTGTGATGTTTAGGACAAGGGTGTTTCCGAGCAGAAATCCCACCCTCATCCTTGAGGGACTTCGAGTGCCCACTCAATAGAGGTTCTTTGAGATACATTTCATCATCCATCATCAAGCCAATCTTCATCCTCCTTTAGCAATGCAGTCTCCTTCAGGAATTGCGCAATCCCGTAGGGTAGTTTCAATGGAGGGTTAATAACCCAAGTTTTTGAGCTTATCATCTAGTGAGGGGAGCAACCCTTCATCCGGAAGTCATTACGGAGGAGTAGAAACTATTTTCTCATCAGATCAGCCACCTCCCAATAGTTACCCAGCTATAGAGCATATTTCATCCCTAGGGCTGCATTTTTCATAATGTTCATTTCCAGAAACCCCTTTTGTGCTATCTTGGAATTGTGTTAGAAAGCCCAGATCTCTGATCTCGACATTTTCTGATCACCCTATCACCATATCTATGCATTCCTGGTTTCCAACAACATTTATTTCCAGCAATATTACATAGTCATAGCCTCCCAGCAGTTTATTCAACAAAAGTGTTTCATGTGTTGATGTTTTGGGTCATTTCAAGGTTGTTTTCCTAGCTTGAGTGCCTCTTCCTCAAGTTATTGTACTTCATTTCTGCTATTACATATAATAAAATGGCTCAGTGATCTACTCATTTATTTGATGTGTTGATGTTGACTGCATTTTCCAGTTTTATGTTCAATATTCCTGTTTTTCCTATTTTGGGATATTACAGTGGTATTAGAGCTCATAGACTAGGGTCAGCCTATGCAACAACTGGTCTATGACACCAATAGATAGAGAATACATTATAGACTAGACAAGGAGATACAAAAACTGAGAACAAATAAATTCGTTGGGATAAAAAGTGATAGTTTTGTGTTAGCTGTTTTGGGCAAATGAAGACGAATCTCAAAAATCCGAGACATGGGTTTTGTGCAGAACGAAACAATTCTATTTCCATGTGATTACTTTCTCCACATTTTTTTTTGTATTGAGAGAAACAAAAGGTTCTATAAAAATTATTTTCTTAGATTTGTTTTTGTGGTCGTTTTTCAAATTCCTCCAATTGCATTACCAGATTCAACTTGTTTTAGAGTTCACATCTGTCAAAGAAAATTGTGTTCTAGTGGAGGAGGATAAAGAGAGTCTTCAATGGTAGAAGAAGTTTATGGGAAGGAGTTTGGAAATATCCTCCTCAGAACTATGCAGGATCTTGCCACAGAGATCAAGGAGATGAGAGTAGAAAGACGAAGGGAAACCCCAAGAGGGTTGCAAAATGGAGAAAGTTCTGGAACTTCACATTATTGGTATGAGCAATTGGTAGTGCAGAAATATTCACAATGATACACTATGCCTACCTTCCTAGCAGTTGGAAATGGATTTGGAGGACCACAAGAGCAAGAGGCTCTCAGTGATTATTTTTTGGAATATGAATCTCAATCTCAAAGATTCAAAGAACATCTGACTTTCAAGGAATTTTTCCAGATTAAGGAAAACCGAAGACCTCACAGCTACAACAGAGGAAGAGGGTACACACAGGGCAATGACCTGCAACATACCGTGGGTGTAATATTTCTACCTACTTTTGATGGGTCATCAAAGAGTACGAAAAAGACATGGGATGAGGCAGATGGGCATACACTCATTGATGAGATAGCACCCATTGTTGAGGTATCAATTGATGGGGTATTTGGGGTTGTGACCGGGTTATTTGATGATAGAAGTGCATCACAAGTTAATGATATGTCGAGAGACAACTCCACCATTGTTAAGGAGCTGATAGGTACAGAGGCCTCTAGGTTTATGGCACAATTGTTGGATGAAAATCACATGTATTTGACTAGTTTGCATGCCTTGCATATTGGAGTATCTATGGAGGAGGGTGTGCAGCCATCCTTTGGGCTAGCCCTTGAGGAGGCGCTAGGAGATACAGAGGTATTGGACAATGGTCGCACACAATAGTGCCATTAGTTTCGAGTCGACCTTCTAGCTTTGAAGGTGAAGGCCGCATTAGTACGAGAGGCTATCCTACGACAGGATGAGGAGCTGGAGGGCATGAGATTGGTTTGTACTGAGTCAGCAGAAAATTTGGTCCACATTGGGGAATGGTTGGATTCCCTAATGGTGTATTTAGAGGGCACATTGGAGTGTCAGAGCACCCCCCTTCAAGCATACATCGACAGGGTTCAATACTCGCATGATGGAGGGACTATTCTATGTACGGGGATTCTTTAATTTGATTATTTTCTCGAGGTTGGATGGTGGGAGGTATTGAGCTGGTGCCCCATGGAGTAGGCTAGGTAGCTAGATACATCCATGGCCACATTTCAGTAGAGTCCATGGATTACCATAGGGACACAAGGGCTAGATTATTGTTGGGATCCAGGTGGGATTTACCATCACAAGATAGAGTGAGTAGGTGATGGTAGTCATTGTGCGATGGGTCTGATGTTTGGGTGCACACACATTTTTAGATCTCTATCAGAGCCCCGTACATCCCTAGTGATAGGATGGTTCGAGATGATGGTATATCCTTTTCAAGAGCTATCTCAGCATATTGAACGTGCATGGATTCAGAAGGTCATTAGCCTACTTTGGCAAGAGCTAGTCGGAGGAGGTGGCATCGACAGGCCACCAGACATGGAAGTATGGATAGACGGTGCTCTCTCATGGGTATATGGTACACTTGAGCTATGGATGATAGGAGCAGTGATTTCATTGTCATTTTCATGTGAGGAGTCGAGCCGCTCTGATCCTTTAGAGCAGATGGGGAGATGTAGCCCACCTCATGGGGAGTCTACTAGCAAAGTGGTGGATATTTAGGCCCATGCATGATAATATACAGTACATGATGGTATATCCATATCCGGTAGTATCCGGTGGTGTATAGGGGCAGGTTGCAACATATAGTGGCATGATGAGGAGTGTAGAGACACTTGGTGGTATGCAGTGACCCATGATACCGTACAACGTTTCCTCCAAGGGGATTTATGGACAAGGGCATTAGGTGTACCCTGGGATGCCGCTCACCTAGGATTGATGATGACATTTTTGAGCATATGGTGACACCAAGTTTAGCAGAGACATGGATATGAGGGTTTTATCGACGGATCTGAGGCAGAGGGAGTGTCATCCAGAGCATTACTCTTGAGCATTCAGGTAGAAAGAACGAGTTGAGAAGGAAGGGACTTTGGTTCATCTACAAATAACCTTGGAGGTCTGATCACTCATGCTTTAGTGATGCAAATGATGTGGTAGAGGTAGAGCAGAATGACATTTATTCTGTATGCCAGGACAAGGACTCTTCTTCAGATGAGTCCATGGGGTCATATGAGGATGCTTCTATAGAGCATGAGAAGTCATGTGGAATTGATGACAGTAGGTCGGATTTTTCTTCTAGCATGTAGGTTGAGCAGTAAGAGGGCTCGATGAGAGATATTCAGGATGATGAGTCACTTATGATGATTCATCTTGAGAAGCATATGGTGGAGCATGGCGCAGATTAGAAGGAGGCTATGCACATCATGCATGATAGTCCTTTGGGGGAGAACTAGATGGAGGCTCATCGTAAACCAGTGTTAGATATGTGCCTAACCCTGGGGTCAACCATGGAGGAGGAGATATTGGAGATGGTGGTGCATCCATCTTTGGGCCGACCCATTAATGAGGTACTGGTATATGCATATACAGTTAGCAGGACTGTAGTACTTTTAGGGAGCAACACTCTCCAGGAGTACATCGATGGGGCTTTCAGTACACCTTGCCCATTTGAGCCTATTATAGAGAGAAGGGCCTTCCCTTTGAGGAAATTCTCATTGACAAGCAGGAAAAAGAAGCATGAGTTAAGTGTGAGTTGGAAACCACACTCTAGATATGTTCTGTATGCATATATCAGCACATTGGATTCTTCGACTGAGATATACTGGCAGGAGATCATGAGTTGGTATCCTATGGATGGTATGATCTTCTTAGTCAGGTGCATAGAAGAGCAAGCACCCATAGAAATGATAGGTACTACAATTTACAGTTGGAAGTGGGGCACACGTCAAAAAAATCTTTAGCATTCCATCCCAACTTCGGTAGAGCAGGATCAACATTGGATTGAGTCAGGGGAGAGAGGTGATGAGTTGGTATGCAGTTGGTGGGGCAGCTTATACAATCATATCTAAGGCACAATAGGGGCCATGGATTATTGATGAATGTCGGTGGTATTCACCTTATAAGTCATTAGCTATAGCCAGATGTAGTGCACAGTCTGAGCTAGGGGACTTGGGTGATGATTGGCCATGGCGGCATTGGGATCCGAGAGGATTGATTGATGATAGGTATGGTGAGAGATCCATTTGGGATCCTGACATTAAGGGGTCTGTTCCAAGTAGCCTCACACAGGGGCATAGACGTGCTAAGGGGTTTGTATGGGATTCGAGCATTGGTCTCAGTTGCATCGGGTCCATAAGGTGGCCCACATTTTTGCAATTGCTTGAGGACAAGAAACGTTTTGGCGGGAAGGACTGTAATATTTCTAATTTAACTTTTAGCTAATTATAATATTAAATTTTTTCCTCCTTAATTAATAGATGAATAAGAGGGTAGCGACACCCATAAATCCATTTAGTAGGAATAAAACCACTTCTTAATGTGAATGTGGATAAATGCATCTAGATGGGGTCAAGATGAATAAACCACTTCTTGGTTTCAATGTGGGTCAATGCATGTGGACAAGGTCAATTTGACCAAATCAACAATGAAGTTATGGAGGTAGTGGAGACAATGGAGGACAACATTGTCATAATGGAGGTTAGTGGCCATGAGAGTAGCATCATTATTGTGTGGGGCCAAGGGGTTGAGGGCTCACAAGCATATAAGGAAGGGAATGGCAGCCATAAATATCATTTTGAATATTGTTTATGTATTGTATTTTATGACTTTCTACACGCTTTAGCTATTTAGCGGAGTCTGCTATGTTGTTTAACACAAGGGTGTTTCCGAGTGGAAATCCCACCATCATCCTCAGGGGACTTCCAGTTCCCACTCAGAATAGGTTATTTGAGCTACATTCCATCATCTGGCATTAGTTCAATCTTTAGCCACCTTCAGCAATGCAGTCTCATTTAGGAATTACGCAATCCAGGAGGGCAGTTTCAGCAGAGGGTTAATAACCCAAGCTTTTGAGCTTATCATCTAGTGAAGGGAGAATCCATTCTTCCATAAATTCAATGGGGAGGAGTAGCATATATTTTCTCATCTTATCAACCACCTCCCAGGAGTTACCCAGCTGCAGAGCATAATTCAGCCCTAGGGCTGCATTTTTCATTATGGTCATTTCCAAAAACCCTTTCCGGGTTATCTTGGAATTGTGCTAGAAAGCCCAGATCTCTGATATCGACATTTTCTAAGCACCTTATTATAAAATATACACATTCCTAGTTTCCAACAACAGTTATTTCCAGTAGGATTACATAGTCATATCCTCCTAGCATTTTATGCAGCAGGAGTGTTTCATGTCTTGATGTTTTGGGTCATTCCAGGCTTGTTTTTCCTAGCTTGAGTGTCTCTTCCTCAAGTTCTTATACTTAATTTATTCTATTACATATAATAAAATGGCTCAGTGATCTACTCATGTATTGATGTGTTGATGTTTACTGCATTTTCCAGTTTTATGTTCAATATTCCTATTTTTCCTATTTTGGGATATTACACTCTGAAGTTGACGAATGGTAGATGGGGGAGGAAACTGAAGTATTGCCTTAGCCTTGGAAGGATCTACATGAATCCTTTTAGTAGACACTATGAACCCCAATAACCAACAAGATGTGACTGCGAAAATGCACTTATTCTGATTCAACTAGATTTTGTAATAACGACATCTCTCGAAAATCAACCAAAGATGATGGGGATGATTAGTTATTTTTCGAGACCGAGCAACTAAGTCATCCAAATAAGCTTTGATGATATGGTTGATATTGTGGAAATCATAAGACATGGCCCACTAAAAATTCACTCCATCATTTTTAAGACCAAAAGGCATCTTTCTATATGCAAAGGTACCCCAGGGGAAGATAGAAGTTGATCTTTGACATAAATATTAATTTGGTTATAACCTGAGAAATCGTCCATGAAGGATAAAATATCATTTCTGGCACATTCATCGATAATATGATCGATAAAGGGTGTGGGGAAATTATCTTTAGGACAAGCCTTATTTAAATATCTGAAGTTTATGCACACACAGATCATTCCTTGTTTCTTATCAACCGGGACTGGGTTTGAAACCCACTCAGTCAAAGGATAGGGGTATATAAACCCTCCTTAAGCAAATTCTCAACCTTGACTTTGATAACTGCTACTTTCTTAGGGTTTACTGGCCGAATATTTTTCTGTATAGGCTTAGCATTCTCATAATTCTTCATCTCATGCTAGAAAATTTATGGATCAATTCCAAGCATTTCTTGATAAGACCAAGCGAACACATCACAAAATTATTTGGAAAGATCGGTATATATTTGAATTTCTTCAAGGGAACACTCAGCTCCGATGAAAACATTCCCTATTATATTGGTATCCCTGGAGATGTTCACCGAAATTGTTTTCGAAATAGTAGTACAAAATGGCTGATTAGTTACTAAAAAAATGACTAAAATTTACATATAAAAGACTATTTTTGGTTAGTGACCAATAGTAGCTAATTTACAGTATCTTATAACGTGACCAAATTTTAGTGTTTTTAGCTTAGTCATTAATTATTTGTCTCAAATTTATGTCTAGTAGTATATTTAGTCATAAATTTTGTCATTAATTTACTCATTGATTTAGTCATTAATTGTCACAATTAATGACAAAATATACAACAAAATATATTACTAAATGATCACCCTAGAAAACCAATTAATGACCTTAATATGACCAAAATGTTGGTCGTGTTATAAGATACTGTACATTGGCTACTAATAGTCATATATATGCAAATTTTAGTCATTGTTTGAAACCAATTAATGACCAAAGAAATATGACTAAATTTTTCTCGTGTTATAAGATACTGTAAATTAGCTACTAATAGTCATATATATGCAAATTTTAGTCATCACTTGAAACCAACTAATGACCAAAAAAATATGGCTAAATTTTGGTCATATTATAAGATACTGTAAATTAGCTACTAATAGTCGTATATATGCAAAATTTAGTCATCATTTGTAATAAAAAATGTATCATTTGTAGTAGTCATTTATTTTTATTTGGCAATTTCATATTCATTATATTAAGGAATACTTTAGTAGTTTATATTCATTTCATTTAATTTCATTAACAATTATTATAAGAAACTAATTTAGTCGTATATTCATTTTATTTGTGTTCATTAATAAGCATAAACTACTAATTTAGTAGTTTTAGATTTATTTTACTTGTTCATTATAAATCAACATAGATTAATTAGTATGATTTTGCAACTAAATTAAAAAAAACTATCATACAATGTACATGTTCATCTAATATGAAAACGCAAAGTTACATATGTTAATTACAATACTAAATAATATCAAATGCAACTATAAATAATTTCAACCACATAAATTATATTATATTAAATATCAAGTATTACAATATGAGTTTCCAACATAATGTTGGTTGGAGTACAATTTACACATGAAATATTGTTTCATCACTTTAAAACATTATCATTGTGTTGCCAAGGCATTGCAGGTGAATTCATCAACTCTGAAAACTTGACCATCAATCTTTATGTGTGTCTCTTATGTGGGATATTGACTCTACATTTACCACTAGACCAATTCTCTTCTCTCTCTCTTTAATTTTCATTTTGTCGCTTCTGTGGTATTTTTCTCCTCTTTCTTCAATTCCTACTTCTTACCATCAAGACTGAGTTCCTTTTCTAAAAAATAAAGAAGATACAATGCATATTATAATACATGAAATATTATTAACACTATACTATAAACTAAAATATACTATAAAGGATTTATATGATATATACCTCAACATCAACAATATTGTCAATGCGATTTTCCCCCATAAAAGCAAGAAACTCGAACTACTTTTCTTCAGTTGGGCAATAATAGCTTCTATATGGCCAAATGACCTATATAAACAAAGAAAATAAAATGTCACCATAGAAAATAACACCTTGGTAAAATTAGTATTCAACATTCAAGTAAATATTAAGCACAATCATGCCAACTAAGTTACATGCTAAAAATATCAAGTTGTATATTACTTATAGAATGTGGGAGTGCAAACAAAAGTCCTAGAAAATTCCAAAGCTATTTCTAGAATAAAATGAAATGAAGTAAAAAATATAAAATAATAGGATAGCCTCGTATACATGTATATAACTAGATAATTAAGAGCGCTAAGTGAATAAGTCCAAGGCTAGAGGTCAATGATGTCAAGAATCCCCAAGTATGATGAGCATTTCTTCAGATACGAACTACTATTTGGGTCCATTATCACATATGAATACGCTGACAAGTATATATCATATTATTAATGTTTTTCTTATATAAATATGGATCACTACAATATAAGTGTATAAATTGAAAATGCGATTCACTTCCCATTGTGTTCTTCACCTGTGGTACAATATATTAGCTATGATTTGGAGAAAATTTACAACATCGGAATATGTGGCAATCACCACTAGTAATCCCCCAAAATTGTTTATTTTAGAATGTAACTTTCATATTCCAATTGCTATATGATTGTTGAATGGAAAGTCCACACTGAATTCCAACTCCAAACTTCCAATTTGAGGGAACACCTATGGCCATCCTCAATCACTCAAACTCACATCAGTGATCATTATAATGAAAAGATAAAATAGGAGTAGTTTTGATATGTTTTGTAGATTTAAATGCAAAGCACTAATAGTTTTCCCATATTTAACATACTTGTAATTTCCAATATATAACACATTGATTGATATTTTATAACAAATACTTGATTCAATACAAACAAGAATTTAACATGTTACATCAATACCACCAATGTATTATCCTCAATTACACTACAAGAAAAAATGACATTGGTGAGAGTTGAAAAATGTCACCATAAGCTCATTGGTGACGGTCAAAAGAGCCTCCGTCACCAAAAATTGAACGTCATAAAAGGTGGCGTCACCAAAAGTATAGGTGTTGTGGTGACATTCAAGGTTCGTTACCAATAATGGTTTATAATGATGGATAGTGACCATCACCATTTCATATGAGACATGGTGTGATGGAACTTAACCTCTGTCACCAAAAAGGTGAACGTCACCAAATGTGGCATCTCCAAAAGTATAAGTGTTGTGGTGACATTCAAGTTCTGTCATGAATAATGATTATAATTACAGATAATTATTGTCACCATTTCATATGAACAACATTGATTTATGGGGATGGACCTTTCATGGTCATCACTATCGATGCATATATATATATATGGTGGTGTTCATTTATCGTCACTATTTTATATTTTGGTGAGGGTCTAAAAATGTCACCATCAACTCATTGGGGATGGTTAAAAGAGTCTAGGTCACTAAATATTGATTGTCTTCATTCAATATAGATATCAGGGTATGATGGAATCAAACCACCAACATTCTTCTTGTAAATCAGGTGTTGTTCCATTGAGCTAATACCCTTTAAATTACAGTTTGGAGGTTTCTTTGGTGTATATTTTGAGATGAAAAAACTCGGAATATCCATAGTCTTCATTTTTAGTCTACGTTTCGAGTCTAAAACAAGACTCATCTTCAGGAAAAAACCTATCAAGAAGAGAAGAAAATAGGGTAACTAAATAAAGGATGGAAAGAAAGATGAGAGGGGAAGAATCGACCAGCTCGTAATATTTAAATAATTTTAGTTAATTAATTAATTATTTTTTTAATTTTTTAAAATAAATTTAATCTTATTTAGAATTATGCCAAAAATAAAATATTTTGAAATTGGTTTTTATTAATTTTTTATAATTATACTAAATAAAATTTTGATTATAATGCCATAATTTCATTAATTAATAATAATGGTTTTAATTTAATAAATTTTTAATTATTAATAGTAATTCAATTATTATTAGTATTTTTTATAATTTTTTGTAATAATGTAACCTAAATATTAATAATACTAGATTTTAAGTTATGACGAGTTGGTTGGCTCTTCACCTCTCATCTTTCTTTCCATCCATTATTTATTTACCCTTTAAATAATTAAACTGTAAAAAAATAGATTTTGAAACTTTATAAATTGTAAATTCTACAACTTTCAATAAATTATAAAACTTTGTAAAGTCATGGAAAATATTTTAGTAAACAAGCAAACTAGGATCGAAGTTTGTACCTAATGGTTATGGAAGTTATGAAAAGTGGGCGGAGGGAAAAATAGTCATGTATAAGATACTCAATATTTTCAGTTAAATACTCAGTTAGAAGTGAAAATTTAAAGAAATTGATAGCCTATAAACGACCTACAATTATCAAATATGAAATATGCAATTACACCAAAGTTTTATTTCTCACCTTGTGAATCATGTAAATACGTTGTGATGACATAAAAAATCGTCTCTAAAAGATTTATTTCCATGCCAAAAAGACAAACCAATGAGTATATATGATGCAATTATAAATAATGCGCTACATGCTTGAATCCTATTGGTTATGGGGTCTAGAAAACTAATTGGGAGTAGTTCTCGTTATTAATTAATTAAAGATGTCAAAATACAACAATCAATAGCAATGATCCTGAAACGTAACCACTAAATAGATGTTAAAATTTGTAAGTACAAATTTTGGCTAATATATGTTACACCAACAAAATATCAAAGGGGCATTCAGACACTTTCAAATCCACACCAAGCATGAGTATCCAAAGATATAATTGTATGGATACAAGGAAATCAATGTCTACCTCTCAATGATAACTATGTCCTCCCACAATTACTTCAACTAGAAAAGGGGTGTGAAGACAAGAACCTTAAAGAAAATAAAGTTATACATTACAAAAACACACCTCATCCCCCCTCTACCTCTATATAATAGATCTAGGGGAATAAAAAAAAGATCCATAGAGAATACGATTAGAGTGGGAAAAATAAAGATGATAAGAAAAAAATAACCAACAATGAAAATCTACTAATTTGAACACGTTTAAAGTACATTAAACAAAGATGGAATCCATAGTACATTAAAGTGATATTGGTCAATTTTTGGATTGGTAAATTTTCAACTATCCATAGTGCCACCAATCTAATGAATTGTGATAGGAGATTTCCCCATTAATGGAGCAACGTGTTTAAATCTCACATTGTTTCTTGATAACCATTGTCTTTAACTTACAACCATGCATAGTTCAAGCACATAACTGCAAAACATGGACATGAAAGTGAGCATAAAGTCCAGAAGCCCAATCTACCTTAATGGAGAAAAACAAGAAATCAAAAATTACGTACAATGTACCAACAATTGAAATGATAGAAACACGAAATAAAATGTCATGATACTTCTCATCAAGGACAAACAAACTCATATCACCTGCAACGATGAATTTATAAACCTTTTTAATAAAATGGTGTTAATACACTAACTATAGTGGGTTGGGAAAAATAATTCAAGGATATATCTAGTTGGTTGGCAAAAATTCATCCTAAAGGAAACCAAGACTATACTAAAAAACTTAACCATTAGAGAGTACCATTTAGATATGGGTTTTATCCTGTTGTGGGTCACTTTCACTTAGCCCAATATTTGAGGAAATAACCAACCAATTGAGGGTACACAATTGTTTTTTATTTAACTATATTAAATATATCATCTAGTAACTTAAAGAATTTCCTTCATCCAACCCATGTATCTTTTCCAATAATTATTGAACCTTAAAATCATCAATAAAATAAGCCAATATGATTAGAGAATAATTTTTTTAAGAACCTACGTCATTGGGGGAATAAGGGGGAAACCAGTGTTGCATAAAAATACCATTATTATTGAAGAACCATGGAACCCCCATTGTACTTGTTTAAGATACTCCTGTAGTTGAAATTCCAAGCTGAAAATTCCTTTCATTTTATGTTCAAAGATAAATCTTCCCTTTAAAACTCGTTTTTGAAGTAGATATGTATCTCATCATTCCATCACATAAGGCGGAAATGCCACTCCATTGAATTCTACAATTAATGTTCTTGCATGTGCATACATGTAAATAGTATCTCCTCAACCAAGACCTCCAACATGATTAACACACTAAGATCATAGATTTTCTTAGGGAGACTTGATAGCTTATCCAAGTTGATACAAGATTGTTTTAGAGGGGTAATACGAGACCAAAATAGATCATTTATTGGCAATTTTTCAAAAGAAAATAATTCCTTCAGGGCTTAGGGAATATTGACCTCTTTTTTTCAAGTAATCCCAATTCCTGTTGTCTATTATAGATCTGCACCTTTTAGCATGCACCTACTTCATAAATATATCTATTAGTATGATGAGTTTATTAGACAAATACAACTAAGCTGAAAATAAAGAATTTGAGATTACTCCACATCCCCCCCATCCCCCACCTAGTCACATAGCAAAACTAAAGCATAAGAAAAACATAAACAACTATGTACCACATATTTGAGGTTCTAACTTATAATTTTTATATTGAATTTAACTTGAAGGAATATTTAAAAAACCCTTGAGATATTATATAGTATGTGTTGAGAAAACCTGTTGAACAACTTCTAGAAAATATACTACAATATTTCTTTCAATTTTCCTTTTACTACAAAAAAAAGGGATATGTAGGGAGACCATAGTTTTGGAATTTCTACTAAATATTTGCAACATATTATATATGTTCCTCTCATTATTTGTTTCTAGAATCCTAATGGTCAAGAATTACAAAAAACAATAGTTTCAAGCATTTTAACTATATACTTCTTTGAAGTAAATTTAAAAAATATAGATGTTGCCCATTCTATTATATGGGTGAACAAAAAATTTAGTAGTATTTTATCTATACTTCAGCAGATGTTCTTCTAATTTTTAACAATGCATTCATAGAATGTTTCCATCACTGAAAATTTAGAGATGCAACCAAGTTTCCTACCAATGTAGAGAAACAAGTATTTTCGTGAATAAAGGTATTTGATTTGGGCTTCCATATCATGAGTGAATGATTGTGTCATGGTTTACAGTCTAAAGGTTAGAGAACAATAATATAATTTTTAGCTTGTTCAGTTGAAGAGCACTCCTCAATCATACATGTCATGTTGTAGGAAAATAATTTACATTGCTTAAAATAATAAGCTTCGATGTCTCGAGGCCTATATTTTTACTTATTTACCATACCTATGAGTGTTCTTAACCCTGTTTATATTTTAAATTTATAGTGTGTTTATACATAATAATAATTATATTGATTTTTTAAATAGGGCAACATTAGATTAAAAATGTTAAATATTTAAGTGTTTCATTTTTACTTGATATCTACCGCATATTGGACTAGAAAATCATAATAATGTTTGTTTAGTGAAATTTTTAATGCAAACCCTTACACATTTTATGAATGTACTTCCAATTTTAAAATCCTTATTTTTTATTAATTAAAAATTTGATAAATGGTGTTTTTTTTTTTTCATTTTCCCTCCTATTGGATGTTGGCAAATCTAAGTCCATTAAAATTTTTTCACATTAAGATAGTTTTCCTCCCTCACGAGCTCAACATATATAGGTAATATTATTTTAGTACATTTCTGCATCTAAAAAAAAAAAGATGATAATTCGTTTCTTTGTCAGGTTTTCAAAAATAGAATTCTCAGGAAGATGCCATGAGGTTTTGTTGTTGTATTTTTTGAAATGACAAATATTAAATCATTGATTTTAAGTATAAAGCTTGAAAGAAATGATACATCAAGGCTACTACAATGGCGAGGGGAGGTTTTGATCCAGAGAACCTTTTGCAATTTGATATCCCCACTGAGGTTTCGTGCATAAAACTTAAATCTTGGATTTTTTTGTGCACAAACCCTACATCTTGGATTTTTTTTACTTGCATATAATTTTATTACATAATTTTTGTATAATAATTATTTTTGTGGTCAGTAAAAAAACCCTAATTGATTTTTTCCTAATTTTGGCCTAATTGAAATTTTAATTGTGCTTGTTTTTTCCTTCAGTAAAACCTAATTCTACTTGGTTGCCATGAATACAAATTTGATTTAGTTTTTTCCTTTGAACGTTAGTTTCCTGTTATAGTGAAGAATCAATTTCGATGCTCTTTACAAATTTTTTACTCAAATTCTTGAGTAGCATAACTTTTTGAGGGAAAGGAAAATATTCACACACAGACAATATTTTTTTGAAATTCTAGAAGAAGGAAATTTTCCTTGCTGAAGATATCATCATTTGAACATTAAGTCGCTTAAATGAGTATGGTTGATTTCTCACCCCAAATCCATGGAAATTTATCTCATAAACCATTGATAAATCACTGCATGCAACCAACGTATTGTAAGCATTTGATCACATTTGGAGATAACTCACTTTAGTGATGCATTGATGGCCCATGGTTTGTTGAGTATTTTTCCATGAGCATTAAACCCTCAATGTATTTTTTATTCTTTTTTTGTGGGTTCACTTCTTAGGAGCATAATACCATAGTTTACAATTTTTCTTCTTTGTGTATTCTTCTCAAATACATAGAGTATATTGAGAATCCAGGATTTAAAAATATTGCATTTCTTTCAACTGAATATACGGAGATATTTGTGGCTTATAACCTTTTTGTAGTTTGGTTTTTAAGAACATGTGTGCTTTTCCTTTTGTGGAGACATCGAAGCTTGTTCTTTTAAGAAATGTAATTTATTTTCCTACAACATGACATGTATGATTGAGGAGTGCTCTTCAACTAAACAAGAGGTTTATATTTACTCCATAAACCTTTTTATATTTAAGGAAAATCAAACAAGAGGTTTTATTTAGGTGAAGCCTATGGGAAAATTACCATTTTAATACCATGGGCTAAATACCATGGGCCAAATACCATATTTATAAAATATGTATGGTAAATAAATAAATATAAAAGAGGTATAAAGAAGTATGGTAAATAAATACAAATATATCAAATAGGATTAGAAATTAACATCTAGTTATATACCAAGACCATGGGCCAAATACCATGGTAAATAATAGAGGTATGGTAAATAAATTAAATATAAATAAACCATAAATATGGTAAATAAATAAAACATCTTTTTATATATACTCCATAATCCTCTTTATATTTACGAACACTAAAAAAAGAGGTTTTATTTAGGTGAAGCCTATGAACCAAATGACATTGGCCAAATTATTATTAATACCATGCAAAAAAACAATATTAACCCTAATATTAATATTAAATTATTATTATTACTATTATTATTATTAATTATAATATTCATATTAATATATTATAATATCAATATTATTAAATTTAATAAATTTGGATTAATACAATATTAAATTTTGTATATTCTAATATATATTAATATATGATGATATATATTAACTCTATATATATATGAGAAGAAAGAACAAAGACATAGAGTGATAGAGGTGGGGAGATAGGGGGAGTTACAAAGGAGATATGGAGATAAATTGAAGGAGATGGGAGAGAAGGAATGGAGAGAGAGAGAGAGAGAGAGAGAGGGAGAGGGAGAGGAGTGAGAGAGGGAGAGAAGGGTAAGAGAGGGAGAGAATGACACAAATATGGAAGGGGGGGGAGAGATAAGGAGAGAGAGAGGGATATAGTGAGAGGTTTGGATGGTAGAGAGAGAGAGAGAGAGAGAGAGAGAGAGAGAGATGGGGGAAGAGAGAGGGAGGTAGGAGATAAAGGGAGGGAGACGAAGGATGAGAGAGAGGACTTCAGAGAGAGGAACCAATATCATAGAAGAAAGAAGATCTAACCATATTACTCTATAGGGAGATGGGATATAGGGGCACCCTACCTACCTAAGTAAATGTATAAACCAAATGTGGTGTAATCGTCTATAATGACCGTCGATTATATGAGGCAAGGGTTTTACGAGGAGGCACTATATTTTTAATGTGATATGCAGAAAACAAGTACCGAACCTAACCATTTCACATTCACCAATGTTCTCTTTGCATGTGCTAATTTGGTAGATTTGGAATATGTAAAAAGAGTATTTTTTCTGATCACCTCCCACGACGATTCACCAATTGTGAGAACACAACACTTGTGGTTTCGTCTTCTAAATCATCATCACTTCCACCAACACGTCATCCAATAACGCTAGTATAAGAAGTCTCAGGCTTTGGGCAGCGCAAAGGAACATACTACATGTGCCCTCAATCTCTTCTGCATACTTGTAAATCTCCTCCCAAACCAAAGCCACTAGTGTTGTGTGTTCACTTTGCTCTAAATCTTGTGCAAACATACTAAGTTAAGGAACTATTGCACTAAGGTATGGATCCACTGAAGAAGAAAATGTTCCAAACAATAGGTAAATTCTCACAACTATCCCTCTGTGGGATGTTAAGAACTCTAAAATTCCACAGGCTCATTAATGAAATCTATAAATTGAGAAATTTCGTATAAGACTTGAAGTCATACTAAACTTGGACCAAAAGGCTCAAGCTCTGGGTACCGCAAAGGAACATCTGCAATATGATTTGTACTATTCTCACCTATATCATTTTGCATGTATATATCTTGTAGTTGAAATGCATAATCCATAGAACATCTCCCATGGAAGGCCTGTCGATGCCCTTCTCTTCGAAGAACTTTTCGGCAGTCTCCCTAAACGTTTCAAAGAACCAGGGTTGATGGTCTCAACAAGGTGAGGGTCAATGAATTTTTCCAGCTTACCCTTTTTCTACCAGTACATTTCCCACTCTGCTACATTAAATTGTTCTCTCAGAAAAATAAGATTAAGATTTTCCCTTGCACACAAGACCTCCATTAACACTACTCCAAAAGAATAACTAGATTTCTCTGTCATTTGTTTCCTTCTGAAGTATTCAAGATCAAGGTACCCAAGGGAAAAAAATAACTTTCATTGCAGTACTTACATCAGTCTGATCTAGAGTGGATCTAGCCTTTGAAATTACAAAGTCCCCCACCTTTTCTTGTGAGCCTGCTATCCTGGATATCTCTGACATTTATATAAGGGAAGAGGATTCATGACAATGGAATCAGATTGCAAGATTGACCATATAGTGGAGCTTCATTGGTATCTCAACAGTCAAATAGTTTTCCAACAAGTCGAGGGAGTCTAAATTGGTGCAGTTGAAAATGAAAGGAAATATTGTTCTGCCTAGGCCAAATCCCATGATGCTAAGCTTGAAAAACCTCTCATTATTATAGGTCACACCTTCAAGGTCCGAGATGGTGATGTTGCAGGGTTTTTGATATTATCTCCGATCCACAGTCACACCTTCGAGCTGTAAGATGGTGACATTGCAAGGGTTTTGATCTTGTCTTTGGTCCACTGCGTGAGCTTGGGTCCATAAATTGGGCACCCTGTTGGGTTAAGGGGTATTATCAGTTTTTGTCAATAAATATCAATAGAGAAATGAAAATTCTAGAGACATTGGCTATCATACATCTTTGGTTGCCTCCGTCAATGTATCAAAGTCGTTGGTCCTCCAAAAGGAGCCTTCTTCCCATTATTTCTTATAAAACTAGGGTTCATTAGTGCTGCCATATATGCTAATAAACCCCCTTCAGTGTCTGCCCCATATAGAAATCCAAGCTTTCAAACACAAACGCGAAGCTCAAGCTCTCCATTATCGAGGGTTTTATGGCATGTCTTGTAATTGTGCAAAGGATATTATTTTCAATATATTTCTAGATGGTGGTATGATTCATGTATCACATTTAATGTTTCTCGCTCACCTTATTACCAAGCTATGTGGGACTCTATTATAGCTAAAGGAAAGGGCTTCAAAATCCCTACTATGCATGACTTGAGGGGAGCTCTTTTGCAAAAAGAGATTTACTACTTCGATTATTAATCCAATATAAAACCAATAATATTGTTTTATTTAAATCTTAATTTGATATAATCATGTAAATTATGTATTAAATGAAATAAATATATTTGTTGGTACAATTATCATAGAAATTGATAAAACTAAACAAATTTATCCATTATTACACAATAAACCAAACTTAAATATTTTGAATTACATATTTATAATCATTAATAAAGTTTTATATATTATTAAAAAATTAAATAAAGTTCATACATAGCCAATTAACAAGAGAAAATTCAACTCTCGTCTTGAATATGGATTTCCATTGGGAATTGAAACGTCGACAATTGTTTTATAACACTGTGGAAAATCCAGATATTTCTTCAATAATTAACAAAATTTCATAATACCATTAAAAATTAACCAAGGTTCATATCAAACAATTAATAAAATTCCATACACCATTAAAAAATTAATTAAGGTTCATATCTAAATTAACAAAGTTTCATACAATACTCCCTGATGGGGGTGAGGTTTGAGCAACACATGGAATTCATATCGCATGGGTAAATACAAGTGGAATGAGGGTGAGGGATGGTACTCCCGGTCCCTTCACAATAACGCATGCATCAGGAGAGATATTGGCTTCACGTTGAAAATCTGTGTGAAAAATAGTTGTGCATTGTAGTTCATAGGTGGTGAAAGGATAAGGTGAGGGAAGATGAGGGAGCCCGATATTAGACTGCTCACTCTAGTTTGGTGCTAGTCCTAGCGGTGGCCTTCGGAGAGGAAGCGTAAACATCACAGGAAGGTTTACGGAGGGAGTGGTTTGTGTGTGCTTGTCGTGGGAATTTGTTGGTGTAGTGTGTTCAACCAATCTATACTTCTCAGTTTATTAGCCATTAGCTGTGTCTGGGTTGAGGATAATAAGTTGAAGGAAAGTGAGCTCACTCATTTCCATTTTCTTGGATTTTGGTGAGCCTATTTTTTCGTGTTGATAGAGGAATCTAGAATCCCCACTCTAGGAAACCTCAAGGGTGGTGGTAGAAAACTATTTTCTTTTCCCGATTTCGTGCCCTTTGGCATGGGTGCGATGGTGTTTGGTGGATTGGTGTGTGGTCTCTATGTGGATAATTTGGAAGTTGGTCTTTTCCCTGGGGGAATTTACGCTCAAGTGTCAGCTACTTTGTCATCATTTGTTGTTTAATTTCCTGTGTTGTTTTGGTGGGTGATGGTATTTGGTTTTCCTAGTGGTGGCGGTCTTTACCTAGTAGTGGGAGGTGACACTGTTCTTCCCTATGGTGGTGGGCGACAACATTTGGCTCCTTTGCTGGTGGTGTTTGTTTTCTATGGTGGGGGGTTTGGTCTCTGGAATTTTCACATGGCGAGGTTCCTCAACGTTGGCGAATTATGAATCCCTCGGTGCAGTGTGGGTATTCTCCCTCCCATGTCATCCATGGCCTTGTGGGAGTGACATACTTGGAAATAATCATGGCGGCTCCATGCCAAGGTGGAAATATTTCATGGTGTGCGTCACTTGACAGTGTGGGTGTGCATGTGGGCCATGAAGGAGGTAAGCGGGGGAATAACAGAGGTGGGAATTCGAGGGTTCAAAAGTAGAGTTGTTGGGGTGGAGGATCCTGTGGTGGCAAGGGGAATCATGGGTCTAATTGATCTAAGGTAAATGAGGGGCAGGTTATATATCATTTATTCCTGGAGAACTGTCATTTCTTCCTAGAGAAATTAGAAAGTATAAACGCTGGAGACCTGGTTAATGGCACACTTTTAAGGGCACGTTCAATGTGACTTCTATCCTCCACTACCTCCAAGAACAGCCCTGGACAAACCTGTATCCATCACATCGAACGAATAGTATTTTGTTTGGTGTTATTTATGTTTTATATGTGTTTTTGTGCCTTTGGTCCAACCATTTATGGACAATGTCCCTAGTCTCTCTTTTGTATTTTTGTCATCTGGTCAAAATTTTGGTCAACAAACCTGATTAGGGTGAGACGACTTGTTTTGTAAGCGGTTATATGTACTTCTTTGTTCCTACATGAATATAACATTGAATTAAAAAAAAAAAAATTAATACATCATTAAAAAATTAACTAAGGTTCATACCTAAATTAATAAAGGTTCATACCTATTTACTAAATAGGTCTATATATATAAATTTTAGGTTTATCTATTTAGTATTTATCAAATTTAAATATGACAATTTAATACTATATTTAAATGAACTTACACGTTTAACATAAGAAATGTTATATTTATATATTTATTAAATGTAAATATGAATATTTAACCTTAGAATTAAAACAAATCACACTTTTAACATAAATAAATGAAGTTTCAAAATTAAACTTTATGGTCAAAGATTAAATATAAATATAAATATTAATTTGACTATCTAAATATTACCTTTACTAAAATTATAATGAAGGCATTAGTGTAAAGTCGATATATGATATATGAAATTATGTTAACTATAGATGAATCCATTTGCAATGTTAAACTTTAGAGACAAAAGGGTATTCATAATTTTAACACTGTAAATTCAAAGACACCTATAGTGAAATGTAACACTTCGGTAATTTACAATTTTCCATTCATGTAGTGACAATTAAAAATTACTAACATAAATGACTAATTCATATATTTGTTGTACTTATTATTTGGTCATATTTTTATTGTTGGACTATAATAGTCATTTACATTAATCATTACTAATTTTGTCACTTATTATCTAGTAATATATTTTAGTCATAGAAAAAATTAGTTATTTAAGTTAGTCGCTTTCAGTTTAGTCACTTATTATCTAGCCATATATTTTATCCCTAGACTAAATTAATCATTTAAGTTAGTCAATTTTAATTTATTCACTTATTATCTAGTCATATATTTTATTCCTAGAGTTAGTCACTTTTAGTTCGGTCACTTAAAATTGCTAAAATTTAGTAGTAACTCACTTGAAATAATTGCAGTGACTAACATTTTTTGTCACCTGGTCATTAATTTCATCATTTTTTACTAGTGAAATGATAGACAT
The DNA here is from genome assembly GCA_034641835.2 of Pinus albicaulis. Classification (NCBI taxonomy): domain Eukaryota; kingdom Viridiplantae; phylum Streptophyta; class Pinopsida; order Pinales; family Pinaceae; genus Pinus; species Pinus albicaulis. Next base: position 422,242,091 of record CM076573.1, on the reverse strand, counting down.
ATTACCTTTGACAAAAATTTGTGATGGATCCAAAGGATTTAGAATTGTGTGAACATTACCAGTTGACAGAAGGCTAGACAAACTTGACTCTACTTCATGCAAGTCCGGGAGAAATTATGACCAATGATGCAAATCATCCCATGGTCTTTCCACACTCCTCATCGCTTCTAGGATTTCCGCCTCAGATGGTAAAACAATATCAAGGTAGTCTAAAGAAGAAGTTGACTTAAGAGTCCAAGTTAGAGCCACATCTCCATCCAAATCCTTCAGCAAAAGAGGAATTGGATCAAAATATACAATGTTAACAATAAAATTATAAGAAATTTGAGTAGCAAACATAGGACATGGAATTCCACCCACTTCCCCTTATTCTAATGTGGTCGTAGAAGAGGGTAAGGGCCAAGGATCTAAAAAAAAAGGGTTGTGAAGGACTCTCTTATAGAAGGAGCCCTGGATGATGAAATACAATTTATCCTCGCAATAGGAGATAGAAGATCAAACATACCCATCAACGAGGAATACATACTGAATCCTAGCTTCTCAACTAGCTGCTTGGCATTCTTCACCAAGGAAACAACAAAATCGAAGGATGCATTTGAGTCTTTTAGAGAATAATCCATCTGAACAACAGTAACGATTATCCCTTCATGGTGAAAGCATATGATGCAAAATAGTGATGATACAATGGCATTCATTTCATAGATCCAATTTCATCCCAACAAAAGGTTATATTCAAAATCAGCATCAACTATTTCTACTTCGATATTTACCACCTTTCCCCCAACATAGATGGGCAAAGCTGGAACAATGCCATGTTGCCTGTGAGAATGACCATCAAATGCAATCAAGAGAGTAGGTGAAGGTACAACTTGAGGGGATCCAATAGCTTTCCAACATGAAATGGACAAACACATGTGGAATCTCCTTCATCAACTACTATTCAAAAAATATTCATCTTTCAGTATGTAGATTTAATTTTAAAATCCATATGATGAGGAATTATATTATTAATATTTGACATGTAAAATGTAATCATAAGAGATTTTTTTTGGATCTATCTCCCTAATCGTAAGGAGTAGTGCACTCTTTTGTGTTGGGCACAACTAGAGTACCTCTAACATAGACATCACACAAGGACTTTGAGCCAAATATTCTACAATGGAGTAGTTACGGGCTGCCTTGGCATTAGGTTTAATCGTTGAACATTTAGCAGAGCTTTTCACCAAAATGAGGTATAGGCTCAAGTACATGCATCTCAATATGGAGTGGCTCTAAAACATCAAGAGTGGCCTTATACTTACAGGATTCTGATTAACCATAATCACGTGACCTTTTTGCAACATCAACATCAACACTCAGCATGTATAGATTTGATGGATTTTCCCCTTCTTGGTTGTACCCTGTGGGAGCTCCAGTATTATCATTCGCACAATCAATCATTTGCTTCCCTTGGGGAAAAGGGTTAGTCAGGACAACCTGGGAGCTATAATAACCCTGTTGAGCTAGCAAGTGTTGAGCATCCTGAATCTTTGGGAAAAGATGATTTTGATGGTCTCTAGTGGAAAATCCAATGAAAGTTAACTTCCTTTTTCGACTCTTTTTTACCCTCCCAAGAATTATTGCTGGGTTTGTTTGCATTATCCTTCCAATCCTTATCCTTTTTCTTATTACATCCTTTCTTCTTCCTATCATATTTTTTGTTTCCTTTGGGTTTAGAGGAATGGACAACATTAACATTTAATGGTTGGGAAGGCATAGACATTGACAACGATGCCTGAATCGAAGAAATAGTTTGTAAAGACAATTGTTGCAATTGATTTAAGAGGTTGGCCGTATTTTTATTGATCGACCCAACTAGCCCATATTAAGAATATATAAGTTCTAATTTATGGGCTCTGAAGATAGAATTCTCTTCGATAAATACCCCAGGAAGTGATAAATCCTTCGATATTTCTGGCTATAAATATTTCAAGAACCATTCTAGAAGGAATTAATTAGGAATATACGCTTTAATGAACCTCTTCCTTCTTCACCATTCTTGAATATGGTCAGAAATGTAAGTACTCAATCTTGCTGTAAATTGGCCAATAGCTTAGTTCCAACATCATACTGAATGGGAAACTGAAAATGGTTCAAGAACATAGTAGCCAATTCGTCAAATGAAGCAAAGGTGTTCCCAGTAAGCTCTATGTACCACTTGGCAGCATTTCTAATCAAGGTGCATTGAAACAATCTCAACCTAATTGAATTGTCAATAAGGGAGTTAGATGAACCCCATAAATAGAAAGTTTTTACATGGTTAGCTGGATCCTCTCCAATATTCCCTTCAAATTTTGGGATGTCCGATGGAACCTTGGTAGGAACTGGAGGAAAATCCAGGCTATATTGAAATAGATCGTTAGTCAGTTTTGAAATATCTATCAAATTTAGAGTTTCCAGGAATGGTAAGCGTAGAGGAGCTTGAGAATTCCATCTAGTATGAGAGGTATTCCTGACATTTTGAAAAGAAGAACCTGGATTAGCTGAGGCACCAAGTTTCCAAGGATTATTTGTAGAGGACATTAAACCATAAGGAAAACCTTGTGCTCTATAGAAATTCGGAGTAGTACCTCCTCCTGCCAAAGGGTTACCATAACTAGGAATGTTTCCCCCAATCGAAGTATTAAAAGGAGATGAGAGCCCTTGGTAAGGGTTCCACTCATTGGTGAAGGGAGAAAGACCCTAAGAGGTGCCTATGGAGGAGAGAGGCATGTTCCCCTATTGACCAGATACAAACTAATTCCCAGTTCCTAAACCACCAAAAGCATGGTTCCATCCTCAAAATCATCCCTCAACCTTGAAAGGATCTACACGAATCCTTTCAGTAGACACTATGAACCCCAATAACCGACCATATGTGGCCAGAAAAATGCACTTATTCTAATTCAACCAAATTTTATAAAAATGACATCTCTTGATAATTAACTGAATATTATGGGGATGATCAATTCTCTTTCAAGAATGAGGAGCTAAGTCATCCAAATAAGCTTCGATGATATGCTTGATATCATGGAAAGCATAAGACATGGCCTGTTGGAAATTTGCTCGAGAATTTTTAAGACCAAAAGGCATATTTTTATATGAAACGGGCCCTAAGGGAAACTAAATTTTTTCTTATGTTCATCTTCAGGATGAAGAGTAATTTGATTATAACTCGAGAAACCATCCATGAAGGAGAAAATCTCATTACCCGCACATTCATCGATAATTTTATCAATACAGGGTGTGGGGAAATTATCTTTAGGACAATCCTTATTCAAATCTCTGAAGTCTATCCATGCACGGATCATTACTTATTTCTTTTCAACCAAGAATATATTTTAAACCCTCTCAATCAAAGTAACGAGGTATATAAAATCCTCCTGAAGAAACTTCTCAACCTCGACTTTGATAGTTGTTGCTTTCCTAGGGTTTACCAATCGAAGATTTTGCCATATAGGCTTAACATTCTCATAAATCTTGGTCTCATGCTGGAAAATTGAGGGATCAATTCCAGGAATTTCCTCATAAGACCAAGCAAACACATTACATAATTCTTTGAAAATATCGTTATAGATTTGAATTTCTTCAGGGAAACACTCGGCTCCGATGAAAACATTCTCTATTATATTGGGATCCCTGGAAATGTTCACCAGAATGGTTTCTGAAATGATAGACATATTACCTTCGGAAAAAATCTGTGTTGGAGCCAAAGGATTTAAAATTGGGTGAACATGATGACTTGATGGAGAGTTAGAAAAACTTGACTCTACTTCATTCAAGTCTGCGAGAAAGTAAGGTTGGTGATGCAAATCATCCCACGGTCTTTCCACACCCGTCATTGATTCTAGGATTGCCTCCTCAAATGGAAAAACAATATCAAGGTAGTCCAAAGAAGAATTTGAGTTAAGAGTCCAAGCTAGAGCCACATATCCATCCAAATATTCCGGAGAAAGAGGAATCAAATCAGAACCTACAATGTTAACAATAAATTGATAATAAATTTCAGCTGCAGAAATTGGATATGTCATTCCACCCACTTTCCCTTCTTCTAATGTGGTCATAGAAGAGTGTAAGCACCAATGATCCAAAAAATAATGAGTTCAAAATAACTCTCTTTAGGAAGGAACCTTGGAAGATGAAATAGTATTTATATGAGAAATAGGAGATGAAATATCAAACATACCCATCAATGAGGAATATGTACTAACTCATAGATTATCAATGGGATGCTTAGCATTCTTCACCAAGGGAACAGTAGAATCAAAGGATGCATTAGAATCTATCGGATTATAATCCATCTGATTAACAATAGTGATTCTTCGTTCATGGGGAGAGCATAGGATGTGGAATCATGGTGATACAATGGAATCCATCTCATAAATCTAATTTCATCCCAATAGAAGGTTATAGTCCAAATTAGCATCAACTATTTCTACCTCGATATTGACCACCTTGCCCCTAACACAGATGGGAAAGGTTGGAAAAATTCCATGTGGCCTATGATAATGACCATCAAATGTAGTCAAGAGAGTAGGTGAAGTAACGCCTTGAGGATATCCAATCGCTTTCCAACATGAAATGGACTTGACACATGTGGAAGCTCAATCATCTACTATAGTTTGAAAAATGTTTATATTTCTGTATGTATATTTAATTTGAAAATCCATATGATGAAGAAGTGTATTCTTAATATTTTACATGTCAAATGTAATCATAAGAGATTTTTTTGGATCTATGACCCCGATCACAGTGATCAAAACACTCATTTTTTTTGGGCACGACTAGAGTACCTCCAACAGAGACATCACACAAGGAATCTAAGCCAAATCTTCTACAATGGAGTTTTTCTTGGCTGCCTTGGCCTTAGGCTTAATCGTTGAACATTTAGCATATCCTTTCATCATCCGAGATATAGGCTCAATTACGGGCCTCTCAATATGGAATGGCTCTGAAACATTAGGAGCGGCCTTAGCCTTAGATGATTCTGATTCACCATAATATGGTGACCTTGTCACAACATCAACATGAGAACTCATCATGTATACATTAGATGGATTTTCCCCTTTATGGTTCCCCCTGTGGAAGCTCCAGTATTCGCATTTGTGCCAATAATCATTTGTTGCCCTTAGGGAAAATGGTTATTCTATACATCCTAGGAGCTAAAAGAACCCTATTGTGCCAACAAGCGTTGAGCATCCTGAATCTTAGTGCAAAGATGAGTGAGATGGTCTCCAGTGCAAAATTTTCAAGGAAACTTAACTTTTTTTTTCAACTCTTTCTTACCCTCCCCAACATTATTGTTCGATTTGTTTTCATTATCCTTCCCATTCTTATCCTTTTTCTTATTACGTCCTTTATTCTTCCCATCGAATTTTTGGTTTCCTTTGGGGTTAGAGGATTGGAAAACATTAATAACTAATGGTTGGGAAAGCATAAAAACTAAAGATGATGCCTGAATTGAACAAGAAGTTTGTAAAGACAATTGTTGCAATTTATTTAAGAGGTTAGCCGTATTGTTATCGATTGACCCGACTAGCCCATTGGCATGGGGACCTAGCTTCAATTTGGATAAATCTATCTTGGATCGAGGAGCATCCAAAAAAAATCTTATTAAGAATCCAAGACTGAGAATATATAAGTTATAATTTTCGGGCTCTGAAGATAGCCTGCTCCTTGGCAAATACCATAGAAAGTGATACATCCTTTGAGATTTCTAGCTGTAAATATTTTAAGAACCATTCTAGAAGAAATTCATTGAGAATATAGGATTTAATGAGCCTCTTCCTTCTTCACCATTCCTGAATATGGTTAGAAGTGTGAGTTGCCTTATCTTGTTGGAATTTGGCCAATAGCTCAATTCCATCATCATACCGAACGAGCAACTGAAAACGATTCAAGAACATAGTAGGTTATTCGCCAAATGAAGCAAAGGTATTACCAGTAAGCTCTATGTACCACATGGCAGAATTTCTGGTTAACGTATGTTGGAATGATATTAACCTAATTGAATTGTCAATAAGGGAGTTATATGAGCACCATAAATGGAAATTTGTTACATGGTCAGTTGGATCCTCTCCAGTCTTCCCTTGAAATTTTGGAATGTCCAATGGAAGCTTGGTAGGAACCGGAGGCCAAGCGAGGCTATATCTAATTGGAATGTTAGTTAATTTCGAAATATCTAGAAATTTTAGGGTTTCCAGGAATGGTAAGCATGGAGGACCTTGAGAATTCCACCCACCATGAGAAGGATTCCCAACATTTTGAAAAGGATAACATGGATTTGCTGAGGCACCAAGTTGCCACGAATTTTTCATAGAAGACACTAAACCATAAGGAAAAGCTTTTGGTCCAAATAAATTCAGAGTAGGACCTCATCGTGACAAATGGTTACCATAACGAGGAATATTTCCCCCAATCGAAGTATTAAAAGGGGATGAGAACCCTTGGTAAGGGTTCCACGCATTGGCGAAGGGAGAAAAACTCTATGAGGTTCCTACAGAGGATAAAGGCATGTTCCCCTGTTGACCAGACACAAATTGATTCCCAATTCCTAAACCACCAAAAGTAGGGTTCCAACCTTGAAAAGGATTGAAACCTTGACCTCCTTGAAAAGGAATGAAAGCTTGACATTGAGTGGAGAAAGGCAACGAACCTAAGGAAGGGTTAGAATGAGGGATATGACCACTTCCAAATGGAAAACCCTGAAAATATGTTGAACCATTAGCCATAAAAGATATATATGTGGAGACAACAGATGAAATGGTGAAAGGACCTGAGGGAATTTCACTAGAAGGCATTGAAAATTAAAATGAACCAGTGTGGGAAGAAAACACTTTGCTGCCCCCACTCGAATATGGAATGGAGGTAGAGCCAACTATTACAGTACTAGGAGTGATATTTGATATATAAATTTCACCTCCTCCTTCTACCTAAAGAGGAGTATGCACACTATAAGTACTAATGGCCGAAACCATGTTCCTAGAAATGGTCATCTAAAGAAAAGAAGTAGAAATAGCAGGGCTTGTTGGCCTATGGTTCGAGGTCCCAAAGTATAAGATAACGTTGTCGGGAGTTTTAATCGATGAATTAGTCCTCCTAATATTGAATTGTCAACTGGGACTCATAAACATGAGTTGTATTGTGCTTTTGGTTCGCCCAAGACATATTTCTCCTTTATTCTACGTGAGTTGTGGGGAGAACCACCTGAAGATATGAAATAATGATAGTCCACTAGCTCATATATATATATATATATAAGATAACGTTGTCGGGAGTTTTAATCGATGAATTAGTCCTCCTAATATTGAATTGTCAACTGGGACTCATAAACATGAGTTGTATTGTGCTTTTGGTTCGCCCAAGACATATTTCTCCTTTATTCTACGTGAGTTGTGGGGAGAACCACCTGAAGATATGAAATAATGATAGTCCACTAGCTCATATATATATATATATATAAGATAACGTTGTCGGGAGTTTTAATCGATGAATTAGTCCTCCTAATATTGAATTGTCAACTGGGACTCATAAACACGAGTTGTATTGTGCTTTTGGTTCGCCCAAGACATATTTCTTCTTTATTCTACGTGAGCTGTGGGGAGAACCACCTGAAGATATGAAATAATGATAGTCCACTAGCTCATATATATATATATATATATATATATATGAGCTAGTGGACTATCATTATTTCATATCTTCAGGTGGTTCTCCCCACAGCTCACGTAGAATAAAGGAGAAATATGTCTTGGGCAAACCAAAAGCACAATACAACTCGTGTTTATGAGTCCCAGTTGACAATTCAATATTAGGAGGATAAAAAGAATCAACTAGAGGAACCAGCAAGAGGCTGGCCATTTTCATGAACTAGCTCTATTCCTGGATCTCTTCAAACTTTCTACAGAAGTTTCTTTCGAGAGAGTCGTCGATGATAAATATTGAGTCGATGACCATTCATCAAAAAATAATTATGACTATCATCAATTGTCTTAATACGGACTGAGCCATTATCAAATACTTCAGCTACTTCATAAGGTCCTAACCATCTAGTTGAGAATTTACCTTTGAAGTTTTTGAACTTACTGTCGTAAATCAAGGCCCAATCACCTAGTCGATATACCTTCTTCTTAATAAACTTATCATGAAAATGATCTCTCTGGTCCTGCACCAATGAAGTTATGTGGTATGAATCTTCTCTAATCTCATCATGCTCATTTAGCTGCATTAGTCTTTGTTCTTGGTCTCATTGAGATTCATTCCAGTTTGAGTGGTTGTTTGAAATGTCTTCACTTGGAATTCAATAGGCAAGAGCACTTGCTTGCCATAAAATAACTCATATGGGGTATGTCTTGTAACATTCCTCCAAGTTATGTGGTAAGCCCATAATGCCTCTAACAACATGTCTGCCCAATACTTATGTTGTAACTGAATATTCTTTATCAGGATGGATTCTAATACTTTGTTTGTGGAGCTTGGGGGTGGTATGGAGTAGAATTTTGATTTTTCATACGATACTATTCTGTGAGAGCCTTAACAATTTATATGTGAATTGGGTGCCTTGGTATGTCACAATCTCCCAAGGTACTCCAAATCTGGTGAAAATTTCTTCAAAAAGGAATTCCACTACTGTATTTTCAGTTGCAACATACAAATTCTTAGCTTCCACCCACATGGTAACATATTCGGTGAAAACTAAAATATACTTTTTCTACTTAGACATGGGAGAGAGAGGTCCCATTAAATCCAATGCCCATTTCTCGAAATGCTTTATTGCTATTTGTGGCTGAAGGGGAATCTCATAAGAAGGAACCAAACTTCCCTTTTTTTGATAAGTATCACAACTAGATACAAACATTTTGACATCCTTGAAGAGCGTGGGCCAATGATATCCAGTGCAGAGGAATTTGTATGCGGTTATTTTGTCCCCAAAATTCCCTCCACAAGGCTCATTGTGGGAGGCTCTTAGCACATCCATCATCTCATCTTCCTGCATGCATCTCCTCATGATAAAATTAGGTCCAGTGTAGAATGAGTCTCCATCAATCCAGGAATAATTTGCACTGTGTTGTACGAATAATTTGCACTGTGTTGTACAATGTTTTGGTTTTCCCTGTCAGAAAAATTCTAGGAAAACTTCCCTGAAACCAGGTAGTTGGAAACATCTGCAAACCAGGGTGTAATGGTCAATACAAAAAATAATTATTCATCAATAAATTCATGTGGCACAGGATTCGGCACATTATCCTACAAAATATTCATTCGAGACAAAAAGTCAGCTGCTAAATTATCCCGACCAGGCCTATCAATCACAATTATATTGAATTATTGTAAAATTAGTAACCATATAGTAATTATACCATTAGTGATTGCTTTGTTCACCAAAAACTCGATGGCATAATGATTAGTATGAACAAAGTTCTCATAACCAGTTATGTAATGCCTAAATTTACCAATGGCATGGTCAACTGCTAATAGTTCTTTTTCGGTTTAATTCGACAGGGGAGATATTCTTCCTAACAAATTAAATAGCATAAGGATTATGATATTCCATTTGTCCCAAAACTTCTCCAAGTGCAGTGTCTGAAGCATCCATGTAAATATTAAAGGGTAAGGTACAATTTGGTCCCCTTAATACTGGAGCAGTGGAAAACCTGTCTTTCAATACTTAGAAAGCCTGTTGACATGCATCATTCAAAAAAAAATCAGCATATTTAGTTAATAATTTAAACATAGGTGTTCTAATTCTTGTAAAATTTCCAATAAATCGACGATAGTAACTTGCATGTCCCAAAAATATTATTACCTCTTTTTGCATACTAGGAATGGGGATATGCGAGATTACCTCAAATGCAACTGAATTTCATTCATGGGGATGGTAGTGATCGTGTATGTCGGGAAAGTCCGGATGTTTATGTTCTGTGCAGGTTGAGGTGGTCTATTGTGATTTGGGTTAGGTACGGATTGTGCAGGCAATAATGTAGGGCGAGATGGGTATTGAGGTGCTTGCAAAGATGATGATGGGTCAGATGGTGCAGGTAAAATTTGATGCAAGGGAGGGGTGGTAGGAATGATTGTTGATATGTGTGAGGGTTATACGCTTATTGATAGGATTGCATGGTTGGGTTGTACGAGGTGCTTGGCATATTTGGATAGGGCGCATAGAACTGCTTCGAGGGCTTATAAGGGTTGGCATAAGGGTTTTCTCTCTAGTTCGGGTTCCATGGAGTGTTCTATGTTTGAGGGGTACCCTAAGGGGGGTAAGCTAGCTGGAAGGTCGAGGGTTGATTTTGACCATACCCTTGGTGATTAGGTTCCAGGAACATGTTTTGACTGGGACTTATAAAAAAAGGTTTCCTATTTGCTTGTGACAGATCATTTGTTTATTTATTCCCTTTATAGATAGCCTACAGGCCAGGAAGAGATGGACACTTGTTGGTTGCATGTTCTAAGGTGTAGATTCCACAGAACTCAATAACATTGATGGGACACTCTCTTTCTATGTGCTTTTGCCTACATTTGGGACAAAATATTTCCAAAGCAACCCTTTCATCTTCTTGTTTCTTCTTGTGTTTCATTATGTCGAGCTGGTTGCCAATGGTGTTTAAGATGTCAGTTTTAGAGTTTTCCAGTGGGTTTCCTAGTTCGACTCTAGTGACAGCAGTGGTAGTAGGTTTCTGGTTGCTAGATATAGCATCTCAGAGATTGTCACGAATCTTCTTACCGACTTTAGCCTGGCTTCTAGAATAGGTTGGAAAAATTTTGGCTATTTAAGCAAAATAAAAATTGTAAATGTCCCCACCACTTAAACGGTTTAGGGTTTCGATGCATTCGTCTATTAATCGTTTTAGAAAGATGGTTTTGACTGTTTTCTCATATAGATGGGCCCCTCGAGACCTGTGAAAATGATACAGGAAGTGCTCAAGATATTCTTCCAAGTTTTCATCCCTTTATAGCCCATTTACTAACCCTATAATAGTTTTTCAAAATCACTTACGGTTTTGGAGACATCCAAGGGGCGTGGATATTGCAATTCGATTTTTGTAATCAAGACTGAAGACTATGATTTAATTCTCCATTAATGAAGACGAGGCTGTAATTTTCCATGCTGCATTATTAATTTGGTTTAGAGTGTTGTGGATTTTTTATGAGTTCATGAGGTAAATTTGATGAAGCATAGCCAGTATTTGTAAATCCTAAGCTTTTCCGGGTGTGGCAAGGGCCTACCACAATTGTATCAGCTCCTGTAACTATAGCTAGAGGTAATTTTTAAGTGCGTTGATTAATTTCTTATTTTTTTACAGTTATGCTCAACAGATTGATTTTATTTTATGCGTTGATGATTGGATTGTGTCTTTATGAATGATTTCATGTGTTATTTTTTAGCCGGACAGATTGATTGTTTGCGTTGAAGAATTACATAGTGAAGGTTTCAAAAATCATTTTTGTAGGTGTGCATTTAATTCTTTTTCAATTTTTTGAATTCAAACTTTGCCAACATTTCTTTTAGACAAGAATTCCACTTGCAGATCTCAGTTCTTGAATTAGTTTTGAACTTGAATGAATCTTCTTGTATCTCCCAGCAAATGAGTTGAATAAGAAAAAACCTTTGTGATCGATCAAGTGCAAATGGACAGAGTATGGTTGAATGCATCAGGTTTAAAATTTTCACTGATTAATCAGGAAATAATGGAAGCAATTCAATGATAGACTCATAACTCTATCTGCCATGACATATGAATTGAATTGAACATGAATATAAATTGATGTTGAGAAGAGTTTTTTCGTCTTGTTAATATCATTTCCTAAATTGTCACCAAAGGTAAGCATACCAATACAACCATAGGCATAATTATAAGATTAAATCAAAAATCCAGAACTATTATTCGAACTTGATATCAGAATTGGTTTGTTGATTTCTTGAATTAGATTGGAATTCGAATTGTTTTAAAAACATAGTGTGAAATGAAGGATCGAAATATATCTCCACTCATTATAAAAAAACAGAGTCTTGATCATTTTTTGTGCATAATTAAAAGTAGGATCAAATAAGATCTGCCTTCTTTCACTTAAGCCTAGTAGTAGGATATTATTAGTGCTAACAGTAAGCTTGCAAAAGGATTTTTAGATCATGTTTTCAGTGTGTTAATTAAGTCAGAATGTTTTGATTATTTCTCAAGTGCGTGTGTTCATTTTCGTTATCAGTAAAATCATTGTGTCAATAGGAAAGCTAGTTTAGGGTTTCATTCTAAATGAAATATTGTTGAACTGTGCATGTGTGAGCAAGGTAGGTTTTTAAGGTCTTTTCTGAATTTGTAAAATAGATCAGAATTTTTTGTCTTCTATGTAATTTGGGAATTTCCAGTTCATAAGAGTGAAGTATGATGAGTGATTTTAGCCTTTACAACTTAGTTCAGAAGTAATTGCTGGTTTGAGACTCTAAAGCATTGTCTAAATTAGCTACATTGCAATTTGATTGAAGTAGGTGAATGAATGCCCATTGAGATTTTCATTAGCTTGTTAATCAAAATCTTAGTTTCTAGGTTGAATAAGTTCTCATTACTATATCATAGAATAGTGTGTGTGCTTTCTTATTTTAGCATATCTTATCTTGTTATTTAAGAAAGTAGAGTGTTGATTTCTGAAGGATTTTCGGTAAATTTGGTAGAGTTCGGTTTCATGATCTGCCTGATGACAACTGTAATTTCAATCTGATTTTGTGAGTATAGTTGCATGCTTCAATAGTGCAGGTTCATCTCAATTGACTTTGAAAAATGGAATTAGGGTTTGTTGAATAAATTGTCATAGAGTAGATCATAAATCCAACATGAAATACTTATTTTTCCATTGTGGTTGATAGGTGTGTGAAACAATCATTTCAAGCATTTTTAATGTTGCAATCTCTTATTTAATGTCAATTAGTGAAATTGGTATAAAGTGTCTTATCCTAGGGCTTGAGTAAGGAAGTCATTAGTGACTGTAGAATTCATTATGTGAGCATAATATCAATTGATGGGTGCATCTAGATTAATCTATTTCCTCCAAGTATGGCCTTTGAATCCTAGAATTAAGGTTTTGGAAATTTTGCAAAGAAGTATTGAATTGTTAAATTGAAGCTTGTTGAAAGATTAGGTATTTTCTTTAGAGTAATCAGGTTTTGGTTTCAGTTCAATCATGAGATAAATTAAATAAAGGGTTAAGTGCTCGAGTCAAATTCAATTATTGATCCTAATTATAATGATGAACTGATCTCTTTTCTGCAGTTTGAATTTTTATGAGTATTTTTGTGTCTTCACTCTTAATTAATTATCATAATGAATCATTAAAACTCTGACCTACAACCTGAATCTAGAAGTACAGTGCAGCTCATTTTTATGAGCCCGGATTGACAAATTAAATATTAAGAGCTTTAATTCACCAATTAAAAATCTCAAAATTTTGATTGTCGAATTAAACCCCCAATATTCATATGTCAATCTGGGCTCTCGTCATCTAGTTGTTTCATTCTCAGAATATCATTTAGGTCGTTGGAATTCTCTTCATTGTGATGTTCCTGGTGATGTTAAGGATAGGGAACCCAAAGGTAGTTTCTTCTTCGTCCTCATTTGATCCTCTTCGTGTTCCATTAGTGTTTTCTCTCCTTGGCCCATGAATTTTTTCTCCCCTTCATCCATTATTATTTCCTCCAAAGAAAGTTGGTCCTTCCTCTTCTTCATGATTCTCCCCATTGTTTTTTTTTCTCACCTTCATCTTTTGCCATATTGGTGATGATGTTAGTGGAGAAAGATCCAATGGAAAGCCTTACTACTTCTTGAATTTCAAGTTCCCCTTCTAAAGTTTCCTTTCCACTGGTGTTCCCTTTTTCATATTTAGTACCTGCGTAATTACTAGCAGGGTTAGTTAATGGAGTTTTTATCAAACCAAATTTTCAGGAAATTGAGAACAGGAAATAAATCTACCTTTATTATCCCTAGGTCTACTTCTACACATAAGGAAATAAGAATTAAGTTTGAGAAAAAGTAGTAATTGATCAGACATTGGAGCAACCCCACAAAAGTGGATATGTGGCTCTTCACTCACGTCTTACTGTACTCGCTCTGCCCTCTGACATCCCTGAAAAATCTCTAAAACTCAAACAATAATGATTACCTAAATCTAGAAATTACAACTTCCATGGCAACGATGCCAAAAATTTTCTGAGAATTAATTGTTGAATTAAACCCCCAATATCCATATGTCAATCCGAGCTTGTAAACATGAGTTGCACTGCGCTTTTGAGATCCAGTTTCTAAGTCAAAGTTCGAATGATTCCTTATGATAACTAATTGAGAATTAGGGCACACAAATACTCATAAACACACAAAGTTGCAGAAAAGAGATCAGTTCACCATTCCACACAAGATTTCTAATTAAATTTCACTGGAGAATTTAACCCTTTTCTTAATTCATCTCGTGATTGAACTGAAATAAAACACTAATGCAAATACCTGATCTTTCAACAATCTTCAATTTAACAATTCAACACTTCTTTGCAAAAGTTCCAAAACCCTGATTCTAGCATTCAAAAGCCACATTTGGGGAAACTGATTAATCTAGATGCACCTATCAATTGATTTTATGCTCGCATAACGAATTCTATAGTCACTAATGACTTCCTTACTCAAAACCTAGGATAAGAAATTTTAGACCAATTTCACTACTTGACATCAAACAAGAGATTGTAACATTAAAACTTCTTGAAATGATTCTTTCACACCCTATCAACCACAACGGACAATTCCATCTTTCATGATAGATTTATCATCTACTCTATGACAACTCATTCAGAAAATGCTAATTCCATTTTTCAAAGTCAACTGAGATGAACCTGCATTATTGAGGCATGCAACTGTACTCACGAAATCATATTGTAACTACAGTACCATCAATCAAAGCATTAAACCGAACTCTGGCAAGTTTACTCAAAAATCTTTCAATAGTTAACACTATGCTCTCCTAGTCAATAAGATGATATATACCAATTGAAGGAAGTGCACACACTGTTCTAGATCTCGTAATGGGAACTAATTCAACCTAAAACAAACTAATATTTTGATTAAAAACCCAATGGAAATCATAACTAGCACTCATCTACCTATTCCAATCAGTTTGTAATGTAACTAATTTATGTAATGCTCTAGAGTCTTAAACCAACAATCATCACTTAACTAAGTTGTAAAGGATCAAATCACTCATCACACTTCATTCCTATGAGCTAGAAATTCCTCAATTGCATTAAAAATTACAAACCCTAATCTATTTTACAACTCAGAAAATACCTTAAAACTCACCTTGCACACAATTCACCAATTTCACATTCAGGTTGAATCCCTAAACGAATATTCGTATCGACTCAATACCTCTACTGGCAATGGAAATTAACACTGGCACTTGAAAAATAATTGAGAAACCTCGACTCAGTTAATTCAAAGAAAACACGTTTCTAAAAAATCCTTCTACAATCCTACTGTGGGAAAATAATAAGATCCTACTGATCGACTTAAATGATGGAAAGAAAATCCTATTTAAAGTTCGAATAGAAAATGGTGAAGACTGTTTGTTTTTTATAGCAAGTGCAGAGACCTTAGTTCACACTTAGTTTTTTTAAATAAATCGAATTCCACTCTAATTGAAGGAATCAACAAATCAATTTCAAGATCAAGTTTGAATAATGGATTTGGATTTTTTTTCTAACTTTATACTTATTCCTATGGTCTGATTAGCATACTTACCTCTGATGTCAATTTAGGAAATGATATTACAAGACCAAAACACACTTCTCAGTATCGATTCATCAAGGTGAAATTGCATTATGTTCGCACTCAGATGTTTAAAAATATGGGATTATCATTATATCGTTGAATTGCTTCCATTAAGCAACAAAACTATGAAACCTGATGCATTCAATCCACTCTCTGCCTATTTGATAAATCTTAGAGGTTTATTCTCATTTTATGCACTTGCTAGGATACATACAAGATTAATCAAATAACAAGATCAGAAAACATAATTCATGCCAACAAAAATAGCGTTGGTAAAGTTTGAGTGCAACTCTTAGGGGTTAGCACTTGGAAAAGGGATCAACGCAGACCTACAACACTATTTCAAAAACCTACACTATGCAATTCCTCAACACACACACTTAATCTATCCAGATACGTGCCAACACATGAAATCATTCATAAAATAAAAAACACAATCCAATCATCAATGCATGAAGTAAAATCGATTTTCTCAGCACAACTGTAAAAATTTTGGAAAATAATCAAATGCACCTACACATTACCTCTATCTATGCTTACAGGAGCTAATCCGATTGTGTTGGGACCTTGCCACACCCAAAGAATCTTAGGACTTACAGATGTGGACTATGCTTCAGCAAATTGACTTCAAGAACTCACAAAAATTGACAACACTTCTGAAATCAAATTAACAACACAACATGGCAATTACAGCTTCGCCTTTCATTGATGGAGGATTAAATCACAGTCTTCAACCTTGATTACAAAAATCAAATTGTAATATCCACACCAGCTAAACATATTACATGTCTTAGCCTTTATAGGCATCATGGTTTCAGAAATAGCATCAGTTCTGTGCATTGAAAACCAATTGATATGAAAAATCCCTAGAATCATGCACACTTAGCATTACAATCTTCTATATTTTAACTATCTTATGTCTAACAAAACCACATACTGATATAGCATCATGCCTCTCTAAATTTATCAATTTAACCCATCTATGTGGTTAATGTCCATCTAGTCATTCCATCAACAAACTGAAACTATTGGAGCATAGGCTGGAACATCAAGCTTCTGGAATGCTAAGTTGGAGCTTCAGGTATGCTGGATCAGCATTGAATGGAACATTGAGCTGTTGGAATGTTGAGCAAGTCCTGTAGGAAATTCCACACTATACCCATAATGATGAGTTTACAATAGGCATGTAACTCAAAATACCTAACTTAGCTATAAAATAAAAAATAATTTCACTTGTAATGATTTTTACCTCATATAATAGTTGATGAAAGTTAAGCTATATTGAGGGTAAAGAGAGGAAAAACGGGTATATATTTGTTCAAAAAAAAGTCAAAAAGGGCTAGTAAGATAATGAAAAGAAGACAAAATAAGGGCTCAACATCTCCCACACGCTTAATCTGATGCATGCCCCCATGCATCCAAGGCATCAATGTTTGGTCAAAAGGCAGTTGCTTTGGCCAACTCCTCCAATTTTTTTTGAATGGGACTGAGCATCTTGTAAACTATATAGCCAATCTTTGAGCACTTTCTCTCCTTGTAGGACAAGGGCTGGATGTCTTCCATGTTCTAAGCCTTCTATCCTTCCTTCTAGGGTCATCATTCTATGCATACAACCTGAGGGTTTTCCTCTTTCAACTGATCATTTTCCATACTGACATACTGAAATAATGTCTCAAATTTGTGGCCCTTGTCTCTTAATTTATCAATTTTCTTCTGAAGCTTGACTGATTTGATCTTAAAATTTTCTTCATTATTAGGAACAGGCATCTTTGTTGGAGCTGATGACTATTGAGAACAGCTGCCTTAAGGCATATGGTCCACACTCTGTTTTGGAGAAGGATCTTGTTGTTCTGGGCTTGCTGAAGGTCGAGTGGGAGTGAAAGTGTGAAAATATTGGGCAATATTAGATGGAATTTGAAATTCATGGGGCAGTGAAGAAAATTTGGGAAAAGATGAGGAGGATGGAATGGCAAAGTTAGGGGATGAGGCCACAAAAACGTGTTGAGGATCATCAGTGGTGTGAGGAGACTTACTCATGCTCCTGGTCCTTCTTCTCTTTGGTATGAAAGTTTCTAAAGTTGGAGTTGAGGTTTTATGGGCATGAATTGAAATTTTTCTAGACTTGGGCTTGTAATTTTGTTGAACTAGGGAATTGGAGGGAATTTCAGGCAACTCTTCAATAGGGAATAAGGCCTTTCTTCTTCATTTTCCTGATTGCCTCTTTGAAGGTCCAGCTTCATCGATAAAGGAAGGATTTGGCCTCTTGGAATTCTTAGGGGGAAGTGAGATAGATTGAGAAAATGAAGTGAGTGGAGTGGTTTGGGAAGTGAATGTAGGGATCTCCATTTTTTATTTCACAAATTGACCTACAAACCTCTGTCTCCATTTCATCTGAGTTTCCTCTCCTGGAAAATTCTCTATGAGGAAGTCTTCCCAAGACTTCTTCCTCTTAATCAATTCAAAAACAACCAAGATTTTAACTAAGCTATGATGATACAATGTAGTCCCTAGTATCCTACTCTCAGATTGAACTCCCCTAGCCATTTTATGCAAACTCAATTTTAAGAAGTGGGGAATATCTACAGAGAAGTATTCAATAAGATGCATTAATAATTTTACATGATACAGATAGATGATCGCATGTCTACCTTCACAAGTTAAAAATCGTTGTATCATGGTTAACAATGACTGCCACTGATCTGGAATGCACCTTCATAAAATTCCCTTAGCCAAACTTAATGACTGATATGATGGCTTTAAAAATTTTGTGCAATTGGGTATCCTTAACTGACCTCCTTTGAAGAATTTTTCACCCCCTGTGGGTAGCCCAATTTCTCTACTTACTGATTTCTCCATGAATTCAAGGTCCAAGTTCCCAACCATTGCTCTCTTTTCATCGAAAGTCTGGGAAAATGCTAATGCCACTGCATCATTGTACCCCTAGAACCTTTGAAGAAAAACCATCCATCCCTCCTTTTCGATAACTTCTTTGCACAACTGATACTCTACAATTCGAGAAAATTGGGCAAATTTAGGCTCGTGCTTATCGGCTCCCATGATTAGATTAGATTCAAGAATTCCTGCAATCAATCTTATGGCATGTAATCACATCTGTAGTAACCCAAATTTAGAGAGATAGTTACATACGCAGGGAGTAATTTGAAAATAAACGCGGCACATAGAACATTTATTTCACAATTCGGGAGTGCCGGTGACTGGCATCCATACAATACATAGAGAGAAGCATACACAGATGTCTATGCTCTCTATGAAAACAAATCCTCACTTAGGCATCTCTCCTTTCCATCATAATCTTCCTCAACTTGCTCGGAGATGCCACATTGTCTAACCTGAAGAGAGATAATGACATGATCATGGCTTTGTGATGGAGAGATGGCCCAGTGATTAGGTTATGAGGATGGCTTCATTATGGATACATTTGCCCAGAAAAGTAATAATCATACTACCATGCCCACAAATTTTAAAATCATGCCCAAAAATTCATTTATCATAATGTTATGCCCAAAAAATTTAAAATTGTGCCTAATATATTAATGTTTAGAAGAGTTGGATGCGTTCATTCATCTGCGTTTTAGAGAATAATGACATTTATGCTTATGATTAAGGCTAGGACTGCATGAATTCTTGGTTCCTATCATGCCATCACACCCAAAATCATGTCCCTGTTTAGATGGTGCCTTCTCCTGTCCTCATTTGAGATTTCCTCCATCATAGGTTCTCCCCATCATCATTTTACGTAGCCTTATTTTCACGTGTAGAATTCCCAGCCCCATCCACTTGTAACCATATGGAGTTATGTGCGGATATGGACATGGGTGAAAATGAATGAAGATAATTTCAATACTAAAAGGGAATGGGTAATTATGAAATTAGGAGTTCATCTGGGCTTAGAATAGGTTAGTAGGAAGAAATGAAGATAGGGATATATAGGAAATTTCAGTAAATTTTAGTTACTTGTAGTAATCATTAAAACTACCTATAACCAAATTAAGTAAATTGAGCACATTACCTTTTCTACTTGAATGTTACTGGGAATAAGAATAGCATGAACATCCCACTAGTATAGGAACAGGTCCACTATTTGAGATGTTGCTCTTGCTGTAACAAATGATCATTAGGGCAACACTAAAATTTGCAGCAGAATAAGTGGCATCCAGACCAATAGAAATTCTAGGCTTAGGCTAAAATTTTCAAGCTAAACTACTATTAAGAACAGATATTTGGACATTTTATTAGTACCACATATATTTGTGACCGCACTATAGCCTTTAGATAGTATATTGTTAGAAGAGATTTACAGTCCAGTATTGGATGTCCAAGTATGCAGATGACAAATATAGAGTAATTCAAGCATAGTGCTGGTTATTATAAATAATAGAACATAAAATCTTCAATTTCTTTAAAAAACTGCCACTGAGTTCTTTTATGAAGTGGCACTGGAAACTTGTCCACCATCTCATGGATTTTGACCAGGCCAAAGATGATAGCTTCCTGGGGAATTTCTATTTAGGGAGCTTGAAATGTCCTGAAAGAAGGCTCCAAGGGGATTCTTTTCCGTAATTATTCAATACCAATTAGATTCATAGGCTACCACCACCTTATTGTTTTATTGAGCCTAAGGTAGTCTCTCCTCGGGGAATTCATGTTTAGAGAGTTTGAGTTTCCTGTAGAAGACTCCAAAGAGCTCCCTTTCCATAATTATTCCCTTGGGCATGGAAAATAACAATTCTACGCCCAAGGAATCCCTATACTACCATGGGTCCATAAATTTTACGAGCTTGGATCATTTAATTCTCTAGAGATTCACTTTTTTAGAGTTTGAATACATCTAAAGAAGACTCCAACATGCTCCTTTTCTATAAATAATCTGCCAGACCTGGATAAAGGAGTAAAATTACTCCCGACGAATTCCTCCTTTATTCTACATGGGCTGTGGGGAGAACCACTTGTAGATATGAGAAAGTAACAACCCACAGATTTATATATATATATATATATATATATATATATATATATATATATATACTCATAAAAAGAATCAATCAATCGAACCAGCAAGAGGCTGGTCATTTGCATGAACCAGCTCCAATCCTGGATCCTTCTAAACTTCTTGCAAAAAAAAATTATGTGAAAGTGGTTTGTGATAAAATTTTAGCCAATGGCCATTCACCACAAAATAAGTCTACTCATCATCGACGTTATTAATACGGACTAAGTCGTTATCGATAGGGCCTCAACCATCTAGTAGAAAACTTACCTTTAAAATGCTTCAACTTACCATCATATAACAAGGCCCAGTTTCCTAGACGAAAGAATTTCTTCTTGATGAACTTGTCGTGCCACTGAGCTATTTGGTATTTTACCAATGAGATTCTATGATAGGTATCTTGTATTATCTCATCTAGCTCATTCAATTACATCAATCTCTTCCCTTGGGATTTAGTCAAGCTCATGGCCAACTGCGCGACAGTTCTAAATGTCTTTACTTGGAATTCAATGGGTAAGGGTACCTATTTTCCATAGACAAGCTCGTATGGGGTGTGCTTTGTCACATTCCTCCAAGTAATCCTATAAGCCCACAATGCTTCAAATAAATTTTCCGCCCAGTCCTTATGGTGCAGTTGAATGGTTTTTGTGAGGATGGATTCTAGGAATTTATTCGTGGACTCCACTTGCCCATTAGCTTGGGGGTGGTAAGGAGTAGATTTATGGTGTTTAATTTGGTACTGCTCAGTGAGTTCCTTGACAAAATTTGATGTAAATTGTGTAGCTTCATTAGTGACGATCTCGCACGGTACCCCACATCTTGTGAAGATGTCCTCGAACAAAAATTCTACTACTTCCTTCTCTATGGCAGCACATAATGCCTTAGCCTCCACCCACTTGGTGACGTAGTCGGTGCACACCAAGATATACTTTTTCTTTTTCGACATTGGGGATATGGGTCCTACAAAATATAA
Organism: Pinus albicaulis; assembly: GCA_034641835.2. Lineage (NCBI taxonomy): Eukaryota > Viridiplantae > Streptophyta > Pinopsida > Pinales > Pinaceae > Pinus > Pinus albicaulis. Next base: position 422,220,292 of record CM076573.1, on the reverse strand, counting down.
TGCCCACTTCTCAAAGGGTTCAATGGATATTTATGGTTGAAGAGGCATCTCGTTGGAGGTAGCTCGTCTCTCCATCCACTGGCAAACTAGAAACAAACTTATTTGCATCCTTAAGGAGTGAAGTCCAATAGTATCTAGTACAAAGAACATTGTATGTGGTCTGTGTTGAGATTCAACAAGATGACGATCCTATTGAAAATTAAGCACCTACACTAGGTGGGGCCCGCAGGCTATTTTTAGGTGTATGACTATTTTTAGAATGTTGAACAAAGTTTATTTATAGCGAGAGTCTATTTATAGATGGTTGATAAAATTATATTTATATATGATTTTCTATTTTTAGATGCATGGGCGAAGTCTAGTTATAGATCGAATGTCTAAAAATAGAATGCACGTCGATTATTTTTATCTCTTAATAATAATTAGACAATAAATAATAATCTATTCTCTTGAAGCACTTGATTTCAGTTAAATGATGTGGCAAACCAGATGACTAAAGGAATTACGAGTTCTAAGGTTGGTTGGTGGGACATGCAAGTGGAGTTCATTGTAACAGAGTGATACAAAGTTGTAACAGAGTTGGATGTGTAGTTATGTGAGTTGTAACGTAGTTTAACTCAGTTAAGTGAGTTAAACTCAGTTGTGCTAGTTGTAACTAGTTATAAATAAAGATACACTAGTGAGAGATGAGTGAATTAAATATTAAATTAATTCACATGGAGTGATCTCACATGCAAATGAATATTTACTACTATTAACTACATGCATGTCAGATCCAGTGGAGACCCAGTTGAAAGATAGGTGAAAGGGATAGTTTGACTATCTGTGCAGCAATGCAACCACACACACATTGCAGTTGCTAATGAAGATTGCATAGCCAAGGCAAGGCAATATCTCATTCATTCAAGGATTTTGATCAGTAGAGATTGCGCAATGGAGGCAGGCTGTCAGGAGGAAGTACATTGGTGTCTGTATTAGCCAATTTTTGTATGACAGTGTGAGACGATTGTATATTGTATTGAGAGCTCTTGGATTAGATTTTTGTATGAGATTGTTTCATGATACATGATATATACATAATATATGATAGTGGGGTTTTTAGCTTGATGCTTTCTCAGTAAAAACATCTGTATTATGTGTGATTGATCTTTCTTCATGTGTTTGCTATTGGTGATTAAATTTCCGCAAGAATTTAAGTAGAAGGATTCTGTATTTAACAATGGAATATAATTGTTAGATCAGGATAATCCAAGCAATACATAATTTTATTAAAATTTCTACATGGTATCAGAGAAAAGAATATTTCAATATTGAAGCAGTAGCTTATTTTGTTGGTGGAAACAATTCGAATTTGCTGCAAGACTTTCTTGGTGTGATAGTTGAGTAAACATCGAAATGGATTTCAATGGTTTGCGGCTAGAGTATGTACTCGAGGGAAGCTTGAACTACATTGCATGGAAGGATAGGATGGAGGTGGTGCTTGAATATAATGACTTCAAGTAATTCATCGACATCGATGTTCCTAAGTCCACTTCAACGAATGTTGCATTACTTGATGCCTAGCAAAAGAAAGTAGTGAAGATGAGAAGGATTATGTTGGAAGGTGTGCGAGACCATATTGTCTCAAGCCTTCATGGGAAAGCCACTCCATATGCTCTGTGGAAGGCTTTGACGGATCTTTTCCAAAGCAGCAACGACCATAAGAAATTAGCGTTGAAGGATAAACTCAGAAAGATCAAGATGGAGAAGGGTGACAATATTCCTAAGTATCTCACAAATCTTGTCCAATGTTAGGATGAAATGGGGAGTGTGGGAATCATAGTTTTTGATGATGATTTGGTGAGCTTGGCTCTCTTGGGACTTCCTAAGAGTTGGCACAGTTATCAAGACTCTGTTAACGGACGAGAAAAACTGTCAGATTGGGAATGACTGTGGTCGGTTCTAGTGCAGGAGGAGTTCAGGTAGAACACCAAAGATGGCTCTTCATCAAAGCATGATGATGAATAGGATTTTTCTTTGGCTTCCAAGGCAAGGAAAGGGAAGGGGAAGAAATTCCACTTAAAATCCGAAGCTAAAGGTAAGAAGCTGGATTTTTCCAAGCTGAAGTGTTTTCATTGTCACGAACTGCCCACAAAAAAAGAAGAAAAATAAGGTTGCCACTAACTGCCCATAGAAAAAGAAGAACAAGAACGTTTCTCAAGCTAGTGAGGCCCTTGCTTCACAATTTGAACTTGATTTTTCTTTTATTGCAAGCTTGGTTTCAAGCGCAATGGGATTGGTGTGGTATCTTGATAGTGGTGCTTCCTTTAACATGACGAGAGATAAGGAGCTTTTCAATGACTTGGAGGAGAAATATCTCCAAATGCATATTGAGATGGGTGACTATGGATGATACAACGCGACTGGAATTGGTACCATTACCTTTGCGAGGGAGTCAGGCAAACCATTTCTATTGAAATATGTTATGCATTTTCTAGGTCTAAAGAAAAACTTGGTCTTAGTCGCGATGTTGGAGGACAGAGGTTATGACGTTGTTTTCAACGATGGAAAAGCTTTCCTGCGACATGAAACAATGGGTAAAACCAAGAGGATATTGATTTGAGTCAAGAATCTCTACAAGATGGAGGTAGATGGTTGTGCTGCAATGGTGGGAAAATAGGAAGAGGTGGTGAACTGGAATGAGGGCAAATTATGGCACAGGTGATTGGGCCATCTTCACCATGGCGCCCTGAATATTTTTCAAAATATTTCTACTGGAATTCCCAAGGATACACTTGTGCATTGAGATCAGTGTAAGGGATGTACTATGGGAAAGTTTTTGAAGACCACCTTTCATGAAAAGGAGAATCGTGCTTCGGTGATCCTGGAGAGAGTTCACACAGACGCATGTGGACCATTCTTGGTTGCTTCAACAACAAAACACAGGTATTATGTTTTTTTTTTTTATGACTTTTCTTTTAGATGTTGGATTTTATTCATACATAAGAAGGATCAAACATTATCAAAGTTTTGTGAGTTTAAAGCATTGGTGGAGAAAGAGTCGGGGAAGCAAGTGAAGGCTCTATGGACTGATAATGGTGGTGAATACATATTGAACGAATTCAAACAATTTTTTAGCAAAGAATTAATTTGAAGAGAACTAATAGAGCCTCATAACCCACCGCAAAATGGGGTCACAAAGAGGAAGAACAGAACGATCGTGGGTGTTGCATGAGCTATGCTGCATGATCATGGCCTACCAATGCATTTGTGGGAGGGAGCATGCAACACTACAATTTATGTGCAAAACCATTGTCCTCATATAGTACTTGGCATGAGTACACCTGAAGAAGCCTTTACTGGTAAGAAACTAGATGTTTCTCACTTTAATATTTTTGGCTCATTTGTTTATGTGCATGTGACCAAGAACGCCAGGAAGAAGCTAAAGCCGACTACTGAAGTTGGGATATTGTGGGGTACACAGAAACACCCCATAATTATCATGTGTGTTTTCCAAACAGTCGAATGACTGTGGCATGATGGGATATAAAATTCAATGAGGAGAAAGCCATGAAATTGTCGCTTGAGAGGGAGCTATACTTGCATGTAGAGGAGGAATTTTTGGTTCCCAAAGATGAGTCTCTAGATTTGAATTAGCTACAGGAGGAGGTTCATGCAGTGGAGGAGTCCACTCATGTAGTGCCAAACATCAGAACTGGCAGAAGGCATACCACAGAAGCTGAGAGGCTGAAGCTTGATGCGGCATAGAATGTATAAGTCCCTACTTCATAGCACAGATAGAGACAGTCTCCTGACTGATTCACTGGATACATAGCTCTCATGAGAAAATTTATTGTGACTGAGCCATCTTACTTTCATGAAGTAGTGCAGGAGCCCACATGGGTAGATGCAATGGTGGAGGAGTATGAGTCCATTGTCAGAAACAATGATTGGGAAATTGTTCCAAGGCCAATTGATAAATCAATGGTAGGTTCAAGATGGATCTACAAGGTAAAGAAAGCTACAGATGGGAGTGTTGAGAAATATAAGGCCATATTTTTGGCTTGGGGCTTCTCACAAATCGAGGGGATTGATTATGAAGAAACCTTTGCACCTGTCACATGGTATTCTTCCATAAGGACCATCCTTGCTCTCTCATCGCAGATGGGTTAGCACATTCATTAGATGGAAGTGAATATTGTGTTCCTTAATGGGATCATTGAGGAAGAAGTGTAAATTGAGAAGCCTAAAGGATTTTAGATCTTCAACAATGAGTCACATGTGTGCAAACTCAAAAGAGCGTTGTATGGGTTGAATCAAGCACCCTGTGCTTGGTACACTCAGATCAACAACTATTTCACTGGACTTGGCTTCACTAAGATTGAGGCGGATGCAAACCTATACCAAATTGTGGTGTATAGTAAGATTTTAATCATTGTTATTTATGTTGATTATTTAATACTGACTGGTGATGAGTAGCTGATACACTCATGTAAGGAGGATCTTGCAAAGGAGTTTGAGATGAAGGATATGGGTCTCCTTCACTATTTCCTTGGATTGTAAATATGGCAACGAGATGGTGAAATTTTTTTGTCTCAAGGAAAGTATGCAAGGGAGATACTCAATAAGTTTCACATGTAGGGCTGCAAACCCATGGACACTCCTCTTCTAGGAAACTGGAGGAAAGAGGACGCTACATCTTGAGAAGTAGTGGATGTTATTATCTATCAACAATTAGTGGGTTCGCTAATGTATTTAGTAAATACAAGATCAGACATATGATATGTGGTGAATCAACTTAGTCAAGTGATGGTTAAGCCTACCAAGCTCTTTTGGAAGGTGAGCAATCATGTCTTGAGATATCTCAGGGGCACATCTCAGTATGGCTTATGGTACAGAAAAACAGATGAGGTGAACTTGCATGGCTTCACAGATGTAGATTGGGCGGGAAGCCCAATGGAAAAAAAGAGCACACAAGGAGGGGTATTCAGTATCGGATCTACAACTGTTTCTTGGTACAGCAGGAAACAAATATCTGTGGCACTCAGTTCAGCGGAAGCGGAATACATGGAAGCAAGTCAAGCTGCATGTGAGGCTATCTGGATGAGAAAGATCGTGGTTGGTTTTTTTGGTTCTCTTTTAGATCCTATAGTGATTCATTGTGATAATAAGAGTTGCATTAAAATCTCGATTAATCATTTGTTTCATGATAGATCTAAGCATATAGATATTTGGTATCATCATATCAAATATTGTGTACAGCAGAAGATCATTTTGCTTCAGTACATTCCTATGGAGGATCAGGATATAGATATTCTGACAAAGGCACTCACCAAGATAAAATTTGAGTACCATAGAGGAAGGATCAGGGTGAAGGATAATCCGTTTCTTGTTGAGAGGGAGTGTTGAGATTTAACAAGATGATGATCCTAGTGAAAATTAAACACCTACACTAGGTGGGTTCTGCAAGCTATTTTTAGGTGTATATCTATTTTAAAAAAATTTAGCAAAGTCTATTTATAGCAGGAGTCTATTTATAGATGGTTGATAAAATTATATTTATAGATGAGTTTCTATTTTAGATGCATGGGCGAAGTCTATTTATAGATAGCATGTCTAAAAATAGAATGCATGTCGATTATTATTATCTCTTAATAATAATTAGACAATAAATAATAATCTATTCTCTTGAAGCACTTGATTTCAGTTTACTGATGTGGCAAAATAGTTGACTGAAGGAATTACGAGTTCTAAGGTTGGTTGGTGGGACATGCAAGTGGACTTCGTTATAAATGAGTGATACAAAGTTGTAACAAAGTTGGATGTGTAGTTATATGAGTTGTAAAGTAGTTTAACTCAGTTAAGTGAGTTAAACTTGGTTGTGCTAGTTGTAACTACTTGTAAATAAAGATACAGTAGTGAGAGATTAGTGAATTAAATATTAAATTAATTCACATGGAGTGATCTCACATGTAACTGAAGATTTACTATTGTTAACTACATGCATGTCAGATCCAGTGGAGACCCAGTTGAGAGATAGGTGAAAGGGATAGTTTGACTATATGTTGTGACATTAGTGGGTGCATCAATGCAACCACACACACATTGGAGATGCCAATGAGGATTTCACAGTCAAGGCAAGGCAAGACCTCATTCATTCATGGATTGTGATTAGCATGGATTGCGCAGTGGAGGCAAGTTGTCAAGAGGCAGTAAATTGGTGCATGTATTAGCCAATTTTTGTATGACAGTGTGAGATGATTGTATATTTTACTGAGAGAACTTGGATTAGAGTTTTGTATGAGATTGTTTCATGATCCATGATATATACATAATATATTATGGTGGGGTTTTTAGCTTTATGCTTTCCCGGTAAAAAATATGTGTTATGTGTGATTGATCTTTCTTCATGTGTTTGCAATTGGTGATTAAATTTCCACAAGAATTTAAGTAGAAGGAATTTGTATTTAACATTGGCATATAATTGTTAGATTAGGAGAATCCAGGCAATACATAATTGCATTAAAATTTCTACAGTCTGTTTATCGGAAAAGTTCCCTCCACAAGGCTCATTGTGGTAGGCTCTCAGAACGTCACACATCTCATCTTCCCGCACACATCGCCTCACGGTCAAATCTAGCCCAGTGTTGAACAAATCCCCCTCAGTCCAAGAGTAATTGGCATTGCACTGCACAATATTATGTTTTTCCTGGGTAGACATGCTCTGAGGTTATTTCCCTGACAAAAAATAATTTGCAACATCGGTAAACCAAGGAGTGATGGTGGAAATGGTGAATAATGCTTCATCTAGGAATGCATTGGGCACTGGGGTTGTCATGCTTCCCTATCCAATATTCAAACAAGGAAAAAATTCAGCTGCTAAATTATCACTTCCAAGCCTATTGATTACAGTTATATTGAATTCTTGTAAGAGTAGCAACCATCTAGTTATTCTACCATTAGTAATTAGATTATTCATTAAGAATCTAATATAAAAATGGTCAGTATGGATGAAAGTCTCATAGCCAGTAATATAATGCCTAAACTTCCCTATAGCATGTACAATTGCTAACAAATCTTTTTCCATGATAGTATAATTCAATTTGGCGGGGGAAATATTTTTGCTAACAAAATAAATAGCATAGGGGTAGCGATCTTCCCTTTGTCCCAACACTACTTCTAGAACAGTGTCTAACGCATCTATACAAATATGAAATGGTAAGGACTAGTTCGGTCCTCTCAATACTAGAGCAATCGACAAATTTTCCTTCAATGTCTAAAAATCCTATTGACAATTGACATTCCACACAACTTCAACATATTTAGTCACTAATTTAAATAATGGTGCTGCAATTTTAGTAAAATATTCAATAAAACGACGATAATAACCGACATGCCCCTAGAAATCCTTCACCTCCTTTTGCGAACTGGGATAGGGATATGCGTGATTACCTCGATTTTCGTCGGATCAACCTTAATTCCTTCAAGCAACACATGATGGCCCAAAAAAATTCCCTTAGTTTGCAACATTCTACATTTATCACTACTAAGGGCTAGATTGGCTTCCTAAAAACGAATCAAAACCTTTTCTATATTTGCCAAAGCCTAATCAAAATCATCTCCATAGACTGTGAAGTCATCCACATAGACCTCCACACAGTCATGGATTAAATAGGAGAAAATGGCAAGCACATCTCTTCGAAAAGTAGCTGGGGTGTTGCAAAGTCTGAAGGTGAGGACCCTATATGCATATGTACCCCTCGGGCATGTGAAGGTGGTTTTCTCTTGGTCTTCTTCGGTTATTTGTATTTGATTATAACTGTTGTATCCATCTAGAAAAGAAAAATACTTCTTACTTGAAAGCGTGTCGAGTACCTGATCAATGAATGGTAATGGAAAGTAGTTGCACACTGTGGCCTTGTTCAGTTCTCTGTGGTCAACACAGATATGCCACTTGTCGTTATTTTTCGGCACCACCACCAGAGGTGACCCCCACCTACTGTCTAAAATGGGGTAGATGAATTCCACATCCAAAAGTTTCTGAAGCTCTTATTTGACAATATATTTTAATGTTGGGTTCATTCGTCTTTGTGGATGTTAGACAGGTCTCATTTCTTCATTGGTGTAAATATGGTGGATGTAGGTGTCTGCATGGATGCCCCGCATGTCTAGGTAATCCCAAGCAAACGCTCGAGATTTATCACAAATCATGCCCATCAACTGCTGCTTTTTTTTTGCAATCAATCATGTACCGATGTGTAAGGTCTTTCCTTCAATGATTTCTACATTCTCTGTGGCGAGTTCATGGCTCTCTTCTATTGCTGCAAAAGATGAAAACATGGCTGGGTGGCAAGCCTCTTGGAACTCATCACTAAAATCATGCTAGTAACCATTAAAAGAAATAGGATAATCAATACAAGAACTATAAGATAAAAACTGGTGCAAGATATGTTCATCGGACTATTCCTGGAGACCTCTAGACTGTTCTAATGTCACCAAGGGAAACATACAGTCTTTATCTCCATACGGGCTCTCGAGCCATAATGGTACTTCAACAGATTTCTGAGCAAGGGGAAAATAGACAAGGTTTGGCTATGGGAACCATTGGAAATGATCATTTATCCATTTCTGCAACCTATGACGGCATCAAGAGTTGCCAAACAAGGGTGCCCCAGAACTACAAGATGTCCAGGTCTCGCGGTTTTCGGGGAAATGACGATAAATTCTATAGGATATTTCCAGGAAGCTATATTGACCACTATGTCTTCTAGAGTTCCCATTGGTTTGACCACAGATTTTTCTGCCATTTATAAAATCTTAAGGGTGAGTTTAAGGCCAGTTAACTGCAAAGATGTCATTGTCTCATATTTCATGGCATTTATTATTGCCCCTAAGTCTAAAAGTGTGTTCAGTAGAAGTACTCTGTTTATTTCAATGGTGACAATGGGATTCCCAGGGTCATGGTACTTCATAGGCAAGTCAAAAATCATGGTGGACATTTGGCTCATGGTCTTTATGCTTTGGTTCTTATGCCCCTTCCTACCTGGATTCTTGATGCACAGATCCTTGACAATTTTGGTGTAAATAGGGATGTCTCTGATAGATTGCAAGAGTGGAATTTTAATGCAGACATTCCTTAAATCATTTTATAGGTTGTATTCAAGAGGAATCTCTTCTTTCTTTACAAGGAGTCTTTCCAGGTAGGGTGGTTCGTTTGATTCTTCTTCTTGTATTTGTTTTTTTTTCTCATCTTGTATATGATTTTCGAATGATGTGGATGGAACCTTTTCCTCTATGACAACAGCTGATTTCCTTTTATTAATTTTCTTCCCTGGTCGTAACTGAATTTCATTCATGGGGATGGTAGTGATACTGTATGTAGGGAAAGGTTGGATGTTTATGTTCTGTGCAGGTTGAGGTGGTCTATTGTGATTTGGGTTAGGTACGGGTTATGCAAGCAATAATGTAGGGCGAGGTGGGTTTTTAGGAGCCTGCGAAGATGATGATGGTTTAGATGGTGCAGGAAAAATTTGATGCAAGGGAGGGGGTGGTAGCAATGGTTGTTGATATGTGTGAGGGTTATACCCTTGCTGATAGGATTGCATGGTTGGGTTGTACGAGGTGCTTGGCATATTTGGGTAGGGTGCGTAGAACTGGTTCTGGGGCTTATAAGGGTTGGTATAAGGGTTTTCTCTCTAGTTCCAGTTCCATTGAGTGTTCTACGTTTGAGGGGTAGCCCAAGGGGGGTAAGCTGGCTAAAAATTCCAGGGTTGATTTTGACCATACCCTTGGTTATTAGGTTCCGGGAACATGTTTTGACTGCGGCTTCTAAAAAAAGGTTTCCTATTTGTTTGTGACAGATCATTTGTTTCGGCATTCCCTTTATAGATAGCCTGCAGGCTGGGAATATATGGAAAATTTTTGGTTGCATGTTCTAAGGTGCAGATTCCACAGACCCCAATAATGTTGATGGGATACTCTCTTTCCATGTGCTTTTGTCTACATTTGGGACAAAATATTTCCATAGCAGCCCTTTCTTCTTATGTTTCATTATGTCGAGCTGGTTGCAAATGGTGTTTAAGATGTCAGTTTTAAATTTTTCCAGCACGTTTCATAGTTCGACTCTAGTGACAACAATGGTAGCAGGTTTCTGGTTTCTAGATGTAGCATCTCAGAGATTGTCACAAATATTCTTACCTACTTTAGCCTGGCTTCTAGAATAGGTTGGACAAAGTCTGGCTATTTCAGCAAAAAAAAAATGTAAATGTCCCCACCACTTAAAATTTTTAGGGTTTTCGATGCATTCATCTCTTAATCCTTTTAGAAATACCGTTTTGACCATTTTATCATCTAGATGGGCCCCTCGAGACTTATGAAAATGATACAGGATGCACTCAAGATATTGTTCTAGGTTTTCATCCCAGTATAGCCAATTTACTAACCCTATAACAGTTTTGAAAAATCAATTATGGTTTTGGAGACATCAAGGGGGTGTGGATATTGCAATTCGATTTTTGTAATCAAGACTGAATACTGTGATTTAATCCTCCATTAATGAAGCCAAGGTTGTCATTTTCCATGCTGCATTATTAATTTTATTTTGGAGTGTTGTCGATTTTTTATGAGTTCCTGAGGTAGATTTGCTGAAGCGTAGCCAGTCTTTGTAAATCCTAATCTTTTTCGGGTGTGGCAAGGGCCCACCAAAACCGGATCAGCTCCTCTAACTATAGCTAGAGGTAATATGTAAGTGTGTTGATTAATTTCTTAATTTTTTTTTACAGTTGTGCTTAGAAGATTTATTTTATTTTATGCGTTGATGATTGGAATGAGTCTTTATGAATGATTTCATGTGTTAGTTTTTAGCCAAACAGATTGAGTGTTTGCGTTGAAGAATTACATAGTGAAGGTTTCAAAAATCATTTTTTTAGGTGTGCATTTAAGTCTTTTTCAAAGTTATACTCCTAATCAATTGAATTCCAACTTTGCCAGCGTTGTTTTTAGACAGGAATTCCACATGCAGATCTCAGTTACTTGAATTAGTTTTGAACTTGAATGAATATTCTTGTATCTCCCAGAAAATGATTTGAATAAGAACCAAACTTTGTGATCGATCAAGTGCGAATGGAACAAGTATGGTTGAATGCACCAGGTTTAAAATTTTCATTGATTAATCAGAAAAGGATGGAAGAAATTCAACGATAGACTCATAACTCCATCTGCCATGACATCTAAATTGAATTGAACATGAATCTAAATTGACGCTGAGAAGTTCGTTTTTGTCTTGTTAATATCATTTCCTAAATTGTCACCAGAGGTAAGCATACCAATACAACCATAGGCATAATTATAATATTAGATCAAAAATCTAGAACTACTATTCGAACTTGATCTTGGAATTGGTTTTTTGATTTCTTGAATTTGTTTGGAATTTGAATTGTTTTAAAAATAGTGCATGAACTGAAGGATAGAAATATATCTCCACTCATTATAAAAAAAACAAAGTATTCATCATTTACTATGCATAATTCAAAGTAGGATCAAATAAGATTTTCCTTATGTCACTTACGCCTAGCAGTAGGATCTTATTAGTGCCAACAATAAACTTGCAAAAGGATTTCTAGAGCATGTTTTCAGTGTGTTAATTAAGTCAGAATATTTTGATTATTTCTCAAGTGCCAGTGTTCATTTTCATTGTCAGTAAAAGCATTGATTCAATAGGAAATCTAGTTTAGGGTTTCATTCTGAATGCAATACTGTTGAACTATGTGTGTGTGCGAGCAAGGTAAGTTTTTAAGGTCTTTTCTGAATTTGTAAAATAGATTAGAATTTTTAGTCTTCTATGCAATTTGGGAATTTCGAGTTCATAAGAGTGAAGTACGATGAGTGATTTTAGCCTTTAAAACTTAATTCAGAAGTAATTGCTGGTTTGAGATTCTAGAGCATTGTCTAAATTAGCTACATTGCAATTTGATTGAAGTAGGTGAATGAGTGACCATTGATATTTGCATTAGCTTGTTAATAAAAATCTTAGTTTCTAGGTTGAATTAGTTCTCATTACGATATCATAGAATAGTGTGTGTGCTTTCTTAGATTAGCATATCTTATCTTGTTATTTAAGAAAGCACAGTGTTGATTGCTGAAGAATTTTGGGTAAACTTGGAAAAGTTCAGTTTCATGATCTGAATTATGACAACTGTAATTGCAATCTGATTTCGTGAGTACAGTTGCATTCTTCAATAGTGCATGTTCATCTCAATTGACTTTGAAAAATGGAATTAGGGTTTTCTGAATAAATTGTCATAGAGTAGATCATAGATCCAACATGAAAGACTGATTTGTCTGTTGTGGTTGATAGGTGTGTGAAACAACCATTTCAAGCAGTTTTAATGTTGCAATCTCTTGTTTGATGTCAAGTAGTGAAATTGGTATAAATTGTCTTTTCCTAGGGCTTGAGTAAGGAAGTTATTAGTGACTGTAGAATTCATTATGCGAACATAACATCAATTGATGGGTGCATCTAGATTAATAAGTTTCCTCCAAGTATGGCCTTTGAATGCTAGAATTAGGGTTTTTTAACTTTTACAAAGAAGTGTTGAATTGTTAAATTGAAGCTTGTTGAAAGATTAGGTATTTGCTTTGGAGTAATTAAGTTTTGGTTTCAGTTCAATCATGAGATAAATTAAATAAACGATTAAGCGCTCAAGTCAAATTCAATTATTGATCCTACTTAGAATGATGAATTGATCTCTTTTCTATAGTTTGCATGTTTATGAGTATTTTTGTGTCTCGACTCTTAATTAGTTATCATAAGGAATCATTAAAACTTTGACCTACAACATGAATCAAGAAGTGTAGGGTAGCTAGTGTTTACGAGCCCGGATTGACAAACTAAATATTAAGAGCCTTAATTCACCAATTAAAACTCTCAACATTTTGATTGTCGAATTAAACCCCCAATATTCATATTTCAATTCGGGTTCTCGTCATCTAGTTGTTTCATTCTTAGAATATCATTGAGGTCCCTAGTTTTGCAGAAATCCTGGTATTTCTTAAGGAATATAGATTTCATGTCATCCCAAGTGTATATGGTTTTCTCCCATAAGCTCATAAACCATCTAAGTGCGGCATCTTTTAGGGTGGTTGGAAACAATTTTAGTTTGTGTGCATCATCTTATTAATTATAGCTTCTGCACAAAAATATCAAATTCAAAAAGAAAACCATCAGGATCCTCAGAGGATTTACCATAAAAGAGCGGTAGGAAGGTCATTGGAATGCTCTTCATTGTGACGTTCATGGTGATGTCGAGGAGAGGGAACCCGAAGGTAGTTTCTTCTTCATCTTCGTCTGGTCCTCCTCGTGGTCCATCAATGTTTTCTCTCCTTCGCCCATCAATGTTTTCTCCCCTTCTTCCACTCCTATTTCCTTCAAATAAATTTGGTCCTTCCTCTTCTTCATGATTCTCCCTGTTGTTTTTGTTCTCATCTTCATTATTCTCCATATTGGTGCTAATGTTAGTGGAGAAAGATCCAATGGACAACCTTACTTCTTCTTGAATTGCAAGTTCCCCTTCTAAAATCTGCTTTCCATTGGTGCTCCCTTTTTCATATTTAGTAACTACATAATGATTAGCGGGATTAGTTAATGGATTTTTTATCGAACCAAAATTTTCAAGAAATTGAGAATTGGAAATAAATCTACCTTTATTATCGCTAGGTCTACTTCTAAGCATAAGGAAATAAGAATAAAGTTTTATAACAATCAGTAATCGGTCAGAATTTGGATCAACCCCACAAACGTGGATGCGTGGCTCTTCACTCACGTCTTATCATACTCTCTCCGCCCTTTGAAATCCCTGCAAGATCTTTGAAACTCAGACAATAATGATTACCTGAATCTTGAAATTACAACTTCCCCGGCAATGACACCAAAAATGTTGTGAGAATTAATTGTCGAATTAAACCACCAATATTCATATGTCAATCCGGGCTCATAAACACGAACTCCATTGCGCTTCTGAGATTAAGTTTCTGAGTCGAAGTTTGAATGATTCCTTATGATAAATAATTCAGAATTAAGGCACAAAAATAATCAAGAACATACATGTTGCAGAAAAGAGATTAGTTCACCATTCCACATAGGATTGCTAATTAAATTTCACTGGAGCATTTAACCCTTTGCTTAATTCATCTCGTGATTGAACTAAAATAAAACTCTAAAGAAAATACTCGATCTTTCAACAATATTCAATTTAGCAATTCAACACTTCTTTGCAAAATTTCCAAAACCCCGATTCTAACATTCAAAAGCCACACTTGGGGAAACTGATTAATCTAGATGCACCTATCAATTGATTTTATGCTCGCATAATGAATTCTACAGTCACTAATGACTTCCTTAATCAAACCCTAGGATAAGAAAATTTAGACCAATTTCACTACGTGACATCAAACAAGAGATTGTAACATTAAAACTTCTTGAAATAATTGTTTCACACCCTATCAACCATAATGGAAAACTCCATCCTTCATGCTGGATTTATGATCTACTCTATGACAACTCATTCAGCAAACCCTAATTCCATTTTTCAAAGTCAACTGAGATGAACCTGCACTATTGAGGCATGCAACTGTACTCACGAAATCAGATTGTAACTACACTTAACATCAATCAAAGCATTAAATCGAACTTTGGCAAGTTTACTAAAAAAGCTTTCAACAATTAACACTCTGCTCTCCTAGTCAATAAAATGAAATATACCAATCGAAGGAAGTGCATACACTATTATAGATCTCATAATGGGAACTAATTCAACCTAGAACAAACTAATATTTTCATTAACACCCTAATGGAAATCACAAATGGCACTCGTCTACCTATTCCAATCAGTTTTCAATGTAACTAATTTATGCAATTCTCTAGAGTCTTAAACCACCAATCACCATTAAACTAAGTTGTAAAGGCTCAAATCACTTATCACACTTCATTCCTATGAGCTAGAAATTCCTAAATTGCATTAAAAATTAAAAACCCTAATTTGTTTTACAACTCAGAAAATACCTTCAAACCTACCTTGCACACAGTTCAACAATTTCACATTCAGGTTGAATCCCTAAACTAATATTCCTATAGAATCAATACCTCTACTGGCAATGGAAATGAACACTGCCACTTGAAAAATAATTAAGAAACCTTGACTCAGTTAATTTAAAGGAAACACGTTCTAAAAAATCTTTCTACAATCCTACCATGGGAAACTAATAAGATCCTACTGCTCGACTTAAATGACGAAAAGAAAATCCTATTTAAATTTCACACAGCAAATGGTGAAGAATATTTTTTTAATAGCAAGTGGAGAGACCTTAGTTCACACTCTGTTTTTTTAAATAAATAGAATGCCACTCTAATTGAAGGAATCAACAAATCAATTTCAAGATCAAGTTCCAATAATGGATCTGGATTTTCGATCTAACTTTATACCTATGCCTATGGTTTGATTGGCATGCTTACCTCTGATGTCAATTTAGGAAATGATATTACATGACCAAAACTCACTTCTCAGCATCTATTCATCATGGCAAAATTGCATTATGTTCGCATTCAGATGTTTAAAAATATGGGATTATCAGTCTATCGTTGAATTGCTTCCATTAACCAACAAAACTATGAAACCTGATGCATTCAATCCACTTTCCACCTAGTTGATCAATCTCATAGGTTTATTCTCATTCCACGCATTTTCTAGGAGACATACAAGATTAATTCAAATAACAAGATCAAAAAACAGAATTCATGTCAACAAAAACAGCACTAGTTTGAATGCAATTCTTAGGGCCAACACTTGGAAAAAGGATCAACGCACACCTACAGCACTAATTTCCAAAACCTACACTATGAAATTCCTCAATGCACATGCTTAATCTATCCGGCTATGTGCCAACACATGAAATCATTCATAAAAAAAATGCAATCCAATCATCAATGCATGAAGTAAAATCGATTTTCTCAGCACAACTATAAAAATTTAGGAAACTAATCAAATGCACCTAAAAATTACCTCTATCTATGCTTACAGGAGCTAATCGGGTTGTTTTGGGTCCTTGCCACACCCAAAGAAGCTTAGGACTTACAGAGGTAGACTACGCTTTAGCAAATAGACTTCAAGAACTCATAAAAATCGACAACACTTCGGAAATCAAATTAACAACACAACATGGAAATTACAGCTTCGACTTTCATTAATGGAGGATTAAATCAAGTCTTCAGCCTTTATTACAAAAATCAAATTGAAATATCCACACCAGCTAAAAAAATTACAATTCTTAGCCTTTATAGGCATTGTGGTTTCAAAAATAGCATCAATTCTGTGTGTTGAAATCCATTTGATATGAAAAGTACCTAAAATCACACACACTTAGCATTACAATATACTATATTTTAATTGTCTTATGTTTAACAAAACTGCATATTGATATAACATAATTCCTCTCTAAATTTATCAGTTGAACCCATCTGCATGGTCAATGGTGATCTGGTCATTCCATTGACAAACTAAAACTATTGGAGCATAGGTTGTAACATCAAGCTTCTGGAATGATGAACTGGAGCTTCAAGTATGTTGGATCAACATTCGCTGGAACATTGATCTGTTGGAATATTGAGCAAGTCCTGTAGGAAATTCCACACTATACCCATGATGATAAGTTGACAATAGGCATGTAACTCAAAATACCTAACTTAGCTATAAAATAGTAAAAATAATTCCACTTGTAATGCTTTACCTCAAATAATAGTTGATGAAAGTTAAGCCATATTGAGGGTAAAAAGAGGAAAAAGGTGTATATATTTGTTTAAAACAAAGTAAAAAAGGGCAAGGAAGATAAGGAAAAGAAGACAAAGTAAGGACTCAACAATCTACCTTTACTATCTCTATGCATACTTCTACTTCTATGCATAAAGGAAAGAAAAATAAAGTTCAAATATATGCAACATCGATCAGGATTTGTAGCAACCCCACAATAGTGGATGCATGGATCTTCACTCATGTCTTACTGTACACTCTCTGCCCTCTGATAGTCCTACAATACCCTTGAAAAATCTCTAATAATAATTTTCACCTCAACCAAAATACAACTTCCCCAGAAACGGCGCCAAAAATGTTGGTAGTTTTAATCGATGAAATGATCCTCCTAATATTGAATTGTCAACCTGGGCTCGTAAACACGAGTCGTACTGCACTTTTGGTTAAACTTAGGATCAAAGCATACAAATTCTTTAATAATTATGAACTAAGTATTGGAATGACAAATCAGGCTGCTATGAGATAACACACATCTCACCTTCGGACTTAATAATCTTAAAACATACTTGACCTAATTCACTCAAGCCACACAATTCAAAATTCTTGCACTTATGGCGATTAGGTCCAATCTTCTTGAACATAAAGAAATCTTCCTAATTAAAGAAGAAGAATCAATAATCAAATTCAATTGACTTGAAATTCCTATTTTAATCAATTCATTATGTACTGAAGGATAATTTGCACTTCAACTATATCTAACATTCACTACAATTCTCTCACTGCAACAAGACTGTAATATGGTACAAAACAAATCAAATCATTCTCACACTATAACTGAATCAATCTCAAAATTCTATATTATACTTGATATCCAAAATCCTTCTATGATATCTTAGAAACCATAATCTATTTACTCCTTATATTAACCAATCTCCTTATGTTAACATATAAGCAAAACACTAAAAAGAACACACACTCCTCTTAATCATGAACTCAAAATTCAAAGTAATTAGAACACTTTGTCTTGAGGAAAACACACACTAATAAATTCAAAATTCAAACCAACAGGGAAAAATCCTATTTGTTGCTGGTCTTAAAACCAATTCACTTCACACATCGACTTTTATCAATTCAAAACCCTTTAATAGCAATAAAATTATTCTAATCTAATTATGGGATTGAATTTTCGCTATAGAAAACACTCTAAATCCAAAAAACTTGCTAATTAAGAAGCTCAACCTAAACTTCTAAAATGGAATTCAATCAATTTTGAAGATCACGTTGCTATTCCCATTCACAATTAAGAAATATAATTCACACCACTAAACTCTCATTCCAATAATGAAACCTACTACAAAACTCGCACTAAGTGAAATTCAAACTCACACTTTTAATAAATCTAACTTACTCTAAAAATTTACACTACCTAAAGAGTTAAACACCCAATGCAATTAATACTCAAACTCACACTGAGAATGAAACTGACACTGCTGGTAATAAAACTATACTACCAATAATGGAGCTTATCCTATGAAACAGTAACTCACTCATAAGTAGTTTGATTCCAAATGTAAACACTGATATTCTGGAAATGCAACTATATCGCTTTAAGAATGAGCTACCAATGTTTGTTTCAAATTCACACCTGGGATTCTAAGGCCAGCTTCCAAACACACTTACAATACTCAATGACTTGGCTTCAAACATACTTGCACTACTTGCTGATTTAACTTTCAAAAACACATTCACTGTTGAATGATCTCAAGGACTCAAAATAAATTTCCACACCAAAGTAAATTCAAAATATGAATTTTATTCAAGGGAACCAAACATTGTGTGTGTGTGTGTGTGTGTATACAATCACACACGCACACTACTCGGCATATAACTCTTCGAATTCAAAATTTTCATGACAGTCAAACCCCGTGTTATAAATCAGAAACACGCTCAGAGAACTCACATTATTAAATCACTTTTTTAACACACGCACATAGTCATTCAATATAATTCCTCCTGTAAGTACTTCAGCATAACATAGCACCTTAAGAAAACAGTGTAATGCTCTGTAAAAAGGATCAAGAACGATATGAAATGAATTCCAAAATTGAAGCAACATGAGACCAAATATAATTGAAATCTTAATGGAATCGAATCATGATCTGCTTAATCACACTATAGAATTCACAAGTTTTGTAATGAAAACAAACACAATTTTATTCAATCTACCTACGAAAAGAACTAAGTCCCAGATTGTGGTGGCCCCTTGCCAAACTTGGGAAGGTTAAAACTTATATTGAGAAGAATATATTCACTTATTCAAGCTAGAAATGCATCGCAATGGTACTCATGAAAATTCAAATCAACACACACCCATTATATTACTAGAACATGTCTTGAATTAAGATAGTGAAAGTATACAATAGCACAAAGTTCTATGTACACACTGAAAAATTCAATCTTTTTCTCTCTAGCTAACTCACTTAACTCCTCTACTACCTTTATAGGAAAGACAGTTAATCATAAAATAGAAAATTATATCATTACATGGAAAATCGAAGGATCTGGACTAATCTTAGTCTTTTACAAATCCTCTCTCAAATACATGTCTAGTTCATTGCTAGTTGCTTCCAAACTACGTACCATCCTTAGGCTACGTGAATAATATGTTGATACAGAAGCTAATCTAGAAGCTTCCTGCATAGATATCATTGAGCTTAGGGATCTTGAAACTAAATTATGGAATGATGGAAGTTGCATTGACCTCCTAGAAGCATTCAATTCTAATAAGCCTCTCAGACTTTAAGTACTATTTCAGGACCTGTGTTTTAAGTAGAGAAATCAAAAGTATAACTTGATACCAAAATTCTCTTCCATATTTAGCTATGTAGGCACTGTTGCATTAAACTTCACATCTAAACCCATAAGGATTAGTTGGCAGACTAGGAACATAACTTAACTACTTAATTTTAATCAAAGAATAGTAAAAATGACACTATTGCAATGCTTTATCTATTATTAAGGATTTGGCAGGGTTTAGGAAAAAATGGAGATGGAGGATAGGAAAAAGGGAACTTCTTTGAAAAATTAGGGCCAAAATAGGGATAATGAGTTGAAAAAATGAGTCAAAACAGAACACCGAAAAATGCTCAGAAAATCAGGAGGAAGAAGTGAAGAAGGAATGACAAGAGGTTCAGAAAACTCTTCAACCTCAACTTCTTCCGATGGAAAGAGAACCCTAGAAAGGAGTGGAGTAATCTCCAAATTAGGACTTAAATTAGGATCACCCTGTGAAATAATATCGCCAAGCAGAGGATCACCCTCAGATGCATTCGTTGCTACTAATTGAAAATAACCAGCAGCATTGCTCCTATGCCTTCTAGGATAAGGCTCAGCACTCAATGGTGAGAGCCCACAAAGCCTACTTGATCAAAAAAATGATCGATCAACCACTTTTAAATGTTAGTAGAACTTTTATAGACTCAAAAAATTATAAATCTATGGCAATCTAGGAGCAAAGAGTACTCTTTAAAAATGTCCCTAAAGATTCAACCAATCAAGAAACTCTCAGGTATTTATGCTCTGGGTGATTAGGATCGAACACCAAAATAAAAGAAAGAGAATCTATAAGGACCTTCCAAAAATATTCTGGGGTAATTACATCCCAGGACTACTAGCAAAGGTAATACAAGTATCTATGTTGACCTCCGAACAAAATTATTTATCAGTGTAAGTACCTGATCTTTGCAAGGGCATCCTCCAGAAGTAGTAATGAACATGATTCAACGTCTTCCTTAGGTACCATGGGTATTTCCCCCCGAAGTCACCTATGCAATACCTAGGAATGGGAACTAAGGTCACTAGTTAGTATCGGTAGTCAAGCGGAACAGTCCTTAGTTAGGATCTGACAAGTAGGAGAGGGGGTATCTCTCTTCCCTGCTTTCACTTGCCCTTGTGCTTGACTCCCTTTTTAGGATAAATTTCTTGGACAGCTTAACGACACTACATTTCACTATTTTAATCAACTTCTAAGTTTAAATTCAGAGTAGCCTTGGAGAGTTAACTCTCCACACACCTATTCCAAGGCCTTAATGACCTAGACTAGTTGATGTACTTAATGACAAATCAAAAAATTATATTTCATTTTAGTTTTTATCACTTGATTTTAAAGGTTATTCTTTAAGTTAGGGGTGAGATGAAGGTGCAAATTATGGTGTTATGGATGCAAGAAGAAATCAATAGAAACCTGGCTACATGCAAAATGAAACTTTTTCTTCGATGAAAAGAGACTTCTACAAAGGGAACTACGAAAAAAATAATGAAAGAAAAAGTATTTATTTTTCTTTTTCAAAATACACGCTCACACACTCAAAATATACAAAAGACTAAAAATTCTTACAGTCCAACTATTATAATGCAAACTACAAATGTTTAATGCAAGATTCTAGGATTAATCTAAAAACTGTAGAAATTTGAATAATTTGCTGAATTATTCTCCGAGATTATCCTAATTACACACTATTTAAGCTTCATGCATAATGCATAACCTCTTCTACAATTGATCATCAATATGCGGAAATAGAAATAGTCGCATGCGCACATAAACACAATAATTCAAGCACACATTTAACACAGGATGTACTGGGGAAAGAAATAGCTGAAAACCCCCAACTATCTGTATATTATAATGATATATAACATGTAACAAAACATAGCACAAAGCTCTCACAGCTCTCAGCACTATCTCACATGCTACACACAAACTAGCACGGAAGCTAAACAAGTCTCAGGTTCAAATCTCCTCCACAAGTCTGCTTGCCTTTACTGCGCAATCCAAGATGAGAATAAATTGAATCCAAGTTCGTTCACCAGCTTTAGCTACTTGCAATCCTCATTGGCAATCTAAATCCATGTGTGTGCAAATCTCATGCACAGTTATGGTCACACTGATAGTCACACTCACCCTTTCATCCACCTCTAACACTGGTCTCCACTAAACTGTCCATTCATTGCAGTTAACTGATGTGTTCATTAGTTGAATTATGAGTTAATAATTAGTGAATTAATTATTAATTAATTCACACCACTCATCACTAGTGTATTTTCTAGTTAGACTAAATACAACTAGTTCAACTAAGTTAACCGAACACAACTCCACCAACTGTCTCATCAACTCCACCAAACTCCGCCACTTGAGTCCTGACTGAAGTCAACCATGCAATAGCTCAACTAACCCATAGGAAATTCGAATTTTCTTCTGCCAGCTGCATGTGCCACATCTGTAGCTCAAACTAAAGTGCTCCAAGAGGAAACGATAATGTTTATAGTCTAAATATTATTAAGGGTTAATAATATTTGATTGTTCTATTTTTAGCCCGGCAATCTAAAAATAGAAACCGCCCAATGTCTAAAAATAGAGGTCCATCTATTTTTACCGACTCGACCAATCATCCATAAATAGCATCCTACAACTAATATACCATGATCCATATGTCTAAAAATAGACATAGTCTAAAAATAGACTTTGCGACAAAAATCACTTGTGTGGCCCCCACCTAGTTTTGGTGATCACTTTCCAACTAGGATCAGGAAAGATGTTTCAGGATGCCTCCTTCACTGTTTCTTTTTGCCATATTCAACACTCCCTCTCAAAAAGAAAGGAATGTATTTGCATGCGACATGCAACTCCATGCATTCACCCTGCAACCTTCACAAGCGCCATGCAACTCCATGCATTCGCCATGCACCCTTTGCATGCGCCATGCAAACTCATGCATGCACCATGCAACTCCATGCATGCGCCATGCACCCTTTGCATGCAACATCTCCGAAACAGAAAGGCCTCCAAAAAACTCAATCAGTCTGATGCATCTATCATCAAAGTCTTCGACTTCTGCTTGGCCAATTTCACATGTCATCAGGAACCACTGCACTGTTGATCTCTTGCACCCATGCACTCTTGCACTTGCTGTCAACTCTGATCCACGCTCCAGTATCTAACACTGTCACTTTGATCTGCTTGCATCGATCCAACTGATCATGCTACTGCTGCGTTGTGGGCACCTCGTAGCCAGGTTCAATTCATGAGATCCACACCATCTCATGAATCCTGCCCAGAAATCTCCTCTTTGGATTATTCATGCATGTCGCCCCACCTCTCACCTGGTGGTATAGTTGCATGCACTCCCTCTGCCCATCTGGCACGAAATTTCTCTGCATGAGTGGTTTCTCCCACTCCATGATCCTCATCTTGTGGCTGCTCCACATCCCGAGGTTCAATATTACCTGCATGCAAAACTTGCTCCCTCTCAAGCATCAATTGCATGTCTTTCTTGCACTTCCCATCAGTAGGAAGCTCCGTAGACATCCCATCTACTTCAAGTCTATAGAGATTCTTTGCTCGAATCCCAACCTTCTTGAATTTTCCTGTTGCCTTGTGCCGAAGGAAAACTTTTCCTTCACTGAAGACAACTTCATACCCTTTATCCTCTAACATTGCGACTGAGATCAAATTCTTCTTTAAACCTAGAACATGCACTACATCTTGTAAAAGAATGAGTTTACCTAACTCCCTCTGAAAGGTTATGGTACCAATTCCGGTCGCATTGTATCGTCCATTGTCGTCCAACTCAACATGCAACTGGAGATCTTTCTCCACCAAGTCGTTGAAAAGATTCACATCTCTCGTCATGTGAAAGGAAGCGCCACTATCAAAATACCACCCTGATCCCAATGCACTAGACACCATGCATGCGATCACTGAGAAGTCCAGCTCAAATTGTGAGGCAAGATCCTCACCAGCTGCAGCTCCAGCAGCCTGCTTGTTCTTCTTCTTCTGTGGACAATTCGTGGCGTAATGTCCATGATCGTGACAGTGAAAACACTTCACTTTGGACATGTCACGCTTTTTACCATCCGCACCGGATTGAGAAGCTTCCTTCTTTCCCTTCCCCTTCCTTGATTTGGCAGCCAAAGCGCAATATTCTTCATCAGATGACTTTGATGAAGATCCATCCCTGGTACTCCGCCTTATCTCCTCTTGCACAAGATCCGACCAAAGTCGCTCCCATCCTGGAAATTTCTCCCGACCATTGACAGAGTCCTCATAGGAATGCCAACTCTTCAGAAGACCAAGGAGAGCCAAGCTCACCAAGTCCTCATCATCCACACTAACTCCTACACTCCCAAGCTCATCCCTGCAGTGGACGAACTTTGTCAAGTATACCGGAATAGTGTCATTCTTCTCCATATTTATTTTCCTGAGTTTATCCTTGAGCGCCAAATTCCTCTGGTCGCTCTTGCTTTGGAATAAATCTGTCAAGGCTTTCCACATCAAAAATGGAGAAACCTTACCATGCATGCTGGATACTATGTGATCCTTCAGCCCTCCAACAGAATCCTTCGACATCTTCCTGTCTTCTTTTGCCAAGCCTCAACTTGAGCAGCATCAGTAGGCTTTGGAACTTCAGCATCTATGAACTCCTTTAGCCCTTTATCATCTAACACCACCTCCATCCTATCTCTCCATGCAATATAATTTGAGCTACCTTCAAGAGCATACTCGAGTCGCAAACCGTTGAAATACATTTCACCTCCGGCACCAAGAAAACAAACTGCTGCAAAATTTGAATTCCAAGCTCAAAACTCAACTGCTTCTCCTTTGATCTAATGTGAGAACAAATTATTTCTCGTATAGAGTTATACTATAGGGGAATTTACCAGATATATCACCTTTCAAAGAAAGGATGGATCCAAAGGCTACCTGGCCCGTATACAGACTCTACCTAAAGAAATAAAATGTAGTCACTGTCGTAGATCCGATGATCAATTTAGCTCTGATACCATGTAGAAATTTGAATAATATGTTGTGTTATTCTCCGAGATTACCCTAATTACACACTATTTAAGCTTCATGCATAATACATAACCTCTTCTACAATTGATCATCAATATGCGGAAATAGAAACAGTCGCATGCGCACATAAACACAATAATTCAAGCACACATTTAACACAGGATGTACTGGGGAAAGAAATAGCTGAAAAACCCCAACTATCTGTATATTATAATAATATATAACATGTAACAAAACATAGCACAAAGCTCTCACAGCTCTCAGCACTATCTCACATGCTACACACAAACTAGCACGGAAGCTAAACAAGTCTCAGGTTCAAATCTCCTCCACAAGTCTGCTTGCCTTTACTGCGCAATCCAAGATGAGAATAAATTGAATCCAAGTTCGAATTCCCTTGGCTTTAACTGCACAATCCTCATTGGAAATCTCAATCCATGTGTGTGCAAATCTCATGCACAATTATGGTTACACTGATAGTCACACTCACCCTTTCATCCACCCCTAACACTGGTCTCCACTGAACTGCTCATGCATTGCAGTTAACTGATGTGTTCATTAGTTGAATTATGAGTTAATAATTAGTGAATTAATTATTAATTAATTCACACCACTCATCACTAGTGTATTTTCTAGTTAGACTAAATACAACTAGTTCAACTAAGTTAACCGAACACAACTCCACCAACTGTCTCATCAACTCCACCAAACTCCGCCACTTGAGTCCTGACTGAAGTCAACCATGCAATAGCTCAACTAACCCATAGGAAATTCGAATTTTCTTCTGCCAGCTGCATGTGCCACATATGTAGCTCGAACTGAAGTACTCCAAGAGGAAAAGATAATGTTTATAGTATAAATATTATTAAGGGTTAATAATATTTGACTGTTCTATTTTTAGTCCGGCAGTCTAAAAATAGAAACTGCCCAATGTCTAAAAATAGAGGTCCATCTATTTTTACCGACTCGACCAATCATCCATAAATAGCATCCTGCAACTCATAGACCATGATCCATATGTCTAAAAATAGACATAGTCTAAAAATAGACTTTGCGACAAAAATCACTTGTGTGGCCCCCACCTAGTTTTGGTGATCACTTTCCAACTAGGATCAGGAAAGATGTTTCAGGATGCCTCCTTCACTGTTTCTTGTTGCCATATTCAACAAAAACAAGCAAATGTGTTTCCCAATAAAGAGGTCAAAAACATGACACAAGGACAAATTCAAAGAGGAACTCCTCCCAAAAAATATTCCAAAAACTTGATACAAAAAGGGGAAAATTCAAACAAGAACTTCTCCCAAAACCATGCAAATTCGACCAAATGAAAACCTTTGCACTTGCTCAAAAAATGACAAAGAAGCCTTGAAACAAAATTGAATGAAAAATAAGAGGCAAATAAAGATGTCTTTTATGTCTTTTTCTTTTTAATGATGTAAGGAATTCTTTGAGAAAGAAAAAAACTACTCAAAAACTCAAGATCATTAAATTGAGCAAAAAAGGGCCTCAAATTCCATAATCCATAAAAATCATTTGCATGAAAAAACTTAATAAGTGGAAAGAGGTTACAAACTCAAATAATGACCTCATCAGCAGCGCATAAATTCAGCAAACAAGAAAAATCTAAGAAAATCAAGAAAACTCTTCAAGATTTCCATAAGTACCTTTCTAAAAGAACCATGAAAAACCAAGAAAGCCAACGAAAGAAAAGGAAAGGTGAAGTGGTAAGAAGGTTGGGAATGAACAAATAAATAAAATAAGTTTTTTTGGTAATATTTTTTGTATCCTTTGATTTTTTTGTATAAATATTTTTGGTAAAGAAAAGCATCGGGTCGAAGCAGAAGACCTGGGTCTGCTCTAAAGTCCATGCTTGTGTAGGGGTAGTCCTCAATGGTGATGAATTCTTCTCCCCACCGAAGGAAAAACTCATCATCAAAGGTAGTCCTAGGGACCTTGCCACTCCCTAGTCTTTTCATCAAGTCAACCCACCTTGATATGCATGGATCTCTTGGCTGCTAATAGTTGAAATCACCTTGGGTTGAAGACCAAGTAATCTAGAAAAGATAAAGTATAATGGATTGTACCATATCAAAAGTGGTTGGTCTTGTTCTTTCGAATAAAATTCAATTTATTTTTTCAAATTGGTCAGGAGAGCTATGCACCAATCATATAATGTGGTTAGGAAAACTATCGCAAAACTCATTGTAGCTCATGATTCTTGATGAAAATATGTTGATCTAACTACCTTGACAATTATGAAGAGGAGGATCCTCATATGTAGTCCCTCTACATCTCTAATCAGGATTTGAGTCCCTACCTTCTGGGTATC
Organism: Pinus albicaulis; assembly: GCA_034641835.2. Lineage (NCBI taxonomy): Eukaryota > Viridiplantae > Streptophyta > Pinopsida > Pinales > Pinaceae > Pinus > Pinus albicaulis. The sequence continues at coordinate 422,193,333 of CM076573.1, read as the reverse complement.
TGCTGGACAGTAGAGGCAAATGTAGTTATCCACATTGAGACCTACTAGGGCCTTCCCTTTCAAGTTTACAAGATCTCCTCTTTGGGAAAGTCCAGTGATGAAATATATATCCTCTACCTCAATCCGCATGGGCAAATGATCAATCATAAAGGCATCCTCTTCTGGATCCCATTAATTTACAAGCATTTCTAGCAACCTTGTATTTTTTTTCATGTTCGACATTTTGAAGAATTTCAATAAACCACATATTCTAAGGGCATCAAATGCCAATGGATCTTCCATCACTAGATTTTAAATTGCACTATGTTCCCTTTCTCTCCAGTTGAAAGACATCATGTATCATTCAATATTTTCATTTCATTAAAACAATGTTTCAAAAAAATTGTGTTGTGCATACACTAGTTACTTTCATACATAGTCGCATGTACAAGTGAATTCAATATGCTCAACCCACATATATAGAGAGGTTAAATATAAAAATGAAATTCCTATGATCAAATCACTTGTAAATTACTTGAAAGGATTAATAAATTCACTGGGAATGTGATTAAGGGGATTACCTGGAAGTTTCGCAGTGATCTAGCTGAGAAATTGGGCCTATTGAGGTTGTTAGTTTCTTGCTCCATAGCTCTTTTCTTCAAATTCCCAAAAAACTAATGAAAATTGTAAGTAAAAAAGGGTCTGTTTATATTGAAATTTCAAAATTTTCAAAAAACCCACTTTTATAAAGTTTTGGTCTATTTTTAAGAATTTCTTAAACTTTATGACCTTTTTGGCTTCAAGTGTTGGGATAAGCTATTTTTCAGAACAAATTGAAGACATTGAGACATTTTTTACAACTTCGATTCCATGAACATTGACTTGTCATGGAAGGTATCATTTTCTACATTGCATATAGGTTAGGGAAAATCACTTTTATGTTGCATTCTGCATTCTACCCTCCATATTGCGATATGTTGCCACAGGGTTGATCCCGTCATGTTATGATTATTAAAACCATTTTCACTCGCTGACTTATAAAATTATTACATGATGGTAGAGCCATACTTTACATGGGCTTCCTAGTTAGATCCTTGCTATCATATGTTTCCAATGCTGCAAACATTGCGTAGGTTTGGGATTCCTATTTAGTCCCGCCATGACCTTTGTGATGAAGCTTCATTCTCCTTTTTCTTCGTTATATTTCCAGCTTTATAACCTAGAGGCTCCCTCTTGTTGAGTTGTTCTGTTGAATTGCATGTTGACTATTTGTATCCTTTGGCCTTAAGCCGACTTCACTTGGAATCATGTATAAGTCATTTTTTTACCATTTCTTTCTACAAAATCAACCTTGAAATCACTTAGCATCTACATCTCAACACCCTTTTCCCATGGAGAGAACATTCCCTTGAGTGTCATTTACCAATTTTGCCACCTTGCATTGAGCATAGGCTTGTTCCAATCCAAGGAACTAGAGCATATGTACCATGATGCTCATTCTTTCCATTGTATTATAGGCTTTCTTTTATTCCTTTTCAAGATTTTAATATGAAAAATAAAAATAAAATTATATATTTTAATAATATTGGGAACAATACATTACTTCCATAATTGATGACAGATAGAGTCTGTTGTGTCTCTCTTTAACATAGCACTAAAAGAAAAGTATTTTCTTCATTGGGAAGGGCTCTATTTTGACTTAGGAGGGCCATAACCTTGTTATTAAGTTGGTACTCCCCCATTTGGTAATCTCTTCCAATCATATGGAGGGTTTTTTTATGCCTCCTGAATGACAAAATTATACAAAGTTATCATATGCATCCATATAATCACATTTGAGTTGTGCTTTTGTTCAAGAAAATTAAACCTGAGTCGACCTTTTTGCAGTGTCTCTTGACTCATTTTTCAGTCGGTCATACCTAGTCTGTTAGAGTTAGGTTCTATCACATCAGCTATTTGGTCCTTTTATCATGCTAGTTTGATCCAAGTGGATATTGGTGGCCTCCCACCTATTCCATTTGCACCCACAGCATCAATTCTTTCAGTTTTTCAGCTTCAACATATCTTACTATTTTTAGCAGGTTTCAGGGTCCTGCACTCATGGAGCCGTTTTGGGGCCTTAATGATCCAGGTGGATATTGGTGGCCACCCACCTATTCCATGTGAAACCCCACCATCAGTTCTTCCACTTTGTAAGTTTTAGCACAACTTACTATTTTTAGCAGTTTTTCGGGCGTGAACTTCCAGAGCCATTTTGAGGCCCTAAACGACGTTTTTTGGGAAAACCGGTAGCAACATAGGTCATCAACCAATGTTTCTCACTCAAAAGTTTTAGTCCTCGAACATATATTTCTAACGAGCTATTGAGCGCATCAAATGGAGATCAAATGCCAAAGTTACATCCCCGGGAAGTTGAAACACCAATTTACCCAAACAGGGCCTACAATTTTGGCGCTTCATCTCCTAGGGTTAGGTTTTTGGAAATTTCAGGTTTTACATTATTTCTCAATAATAAATAGGCCTTTGAGCCTCATTGTAACACAGTTTAGGGGCTAGTAACCAACATATCTCTTCTCAGAGATAAGCGTTGTTGGTACCCTAGCTCATCTATTTCCATTATGTCTATAATAGGCCTTCGAGCCTCCATGTAACGCAGCTCAGAGGCTTGCGCCTGCCACATCTCTTCTCAGAGATAAGCTACCAGTGCCCTAGATAGTTTCCATTATTTTTGTAAGCCTATTTCAGTCATTCTTTTATTAATAAAATGAAGCATTATTTCCGTTGCATCTCTGTGTTTATGGTTTTCTGTATTTTGTTGCGTTCCTGCATAAAATCTGGATCAGTAGTATTAGATCGGTCTACTCTTTCTCTATTTTTCTTTGCATGTCCCCAACGCAGCTAGGGTATAAGTATTTTCAACCTTGCAAACCCCGACGACCCCCCATGGCAGAAGGAAAGAAAGACGAGGGAGAAGGAGATCCTATAAAAATATTGCTTGAGGAGGCCCTCTAGAAACAGAGGAATGTGATGATGAATAAATTTTCCCAGCTCCTTCAACGTCTGCCCATCGATGGCTCATCTACATCCATCACGTCCGCCAACAGGTTCGCAACATACTGGACAAATTCAATACCAAGTTCAGCAGAATTCCCCCCCACCCCATGAAGGAACTTAACACAATGGGGACCATTGCTTCCTAAGGAGGGAGGAATGATCCAAGTGGATATCGGTGACCTCCCACCTATTCCATTTGCACCCACAACATCAATTCTTTCAGTTTTTTAGCTTCAACACAGCTTACTATTTTTAGCAGGTTTCAGGGTCCTGCACTCCTGGAGCCATTTTGGGGTCTTAATGATCCAGGTGGATATTGGTGGCCACCCAACTATTCCATGTGAAACCCCACCATCAGTTCTTCTATTTTGTAATTTTTAGCACAACTTACTATTTTTAGCATTTTTTCGGGTCATGAACTTCCAGAGCCGTTTTGAGGCCCTAAACGACGTTTTTTTGGAAAACCGATAGCAACATGGGTTGTTGACCAATTTTTCTCCCTCAAAAGTTGTAGTCCTCGAAAAGATATTTCTAACGAGCTTATGAGTGCATCAAACGGAGATCGGATGCCACAGTTACGTCCCCAGGAAGTTGAAACACCAATTTACCCAAACGAGGCCCACAGTTTTGGCGCTTCATCTCCTAGGGTTAGATTTTTGGACGTTTTTGGTTTTACATTGTTTCTCAACAATAAATAGGCCTTAAAGCCTCGTTGTAACACATTTTACGGGCTGGTAGCCAACACATCTCTTCTCAGAGATAAGTGTTGCCAGTACCCTAGCTCATCTATTTCCATTATGTCTATAATAGGCCTTCGAGCCTCCATGTAACACAGCTTAGAGGCCTGCATCTGCCACATCTCTTCTCAGAGATAAGCTACCAGCACCCTAGCTAGTTTCCATTATTTTTGTAAGCCTTTTTTAGTCATTATTTTATTAATAAAATGAAGCATTATTTCTGATGCATCTATGTGTTTATGGTTATATATGTATTCTGTTGCATTCCTGCATAAAATCCGGTATCATAGTTAAGAAGGTCTCCATTCACTTATTTCTAGCGAGTTTCCTCATATAGAATTCAACAAATTTATATGAGTGTAGGCCTAGAGTCGCACCTTGGCCCTATTTCCATCATTGATAGGTGACCTTGTGCTCAGCATCGATCAACATCATGGGTCTTTGACTGAGTGGTTTCCCTTGTGTTCGACTTCAACTTTCATTATCACACATTGGGATTTGTGCAATACCTTGGTTTCCATTTGACCCTATCAATGGATTCGTTGCCTCTATGTCAGATTTCATTATTGGCTAGTTTAGAGGGATGTCATGCGCTAGCCACATTTCGTGTACTCTGAAAATGTGCTTCGGGTTGGTTACTTCATCTTTCTTCGTCCAGTTCCTTCCAAGTTATTACACTTCGGTTTACACTCACATTGGATTGATGTGAGATTCCTTAATTCCTTCCTTCCAGTATATATTTTCCCATCGACTCCAACTCATTGCTCTGGGAACAAGGTTTAGAGTCATTTTTTGAGTATGTGAGGGTTTGGAGTCATCAGTGGCAGACTCCTTCACTATTGACAGTGATAATCCATCAATGTATCATGATTGGTAGATTCTCTCAAGTGCTTGACTTCAACTCATTAATTCACACATGTTAGATTGTACTAGGGTACCTTGACTCTCATCATAATTATCAGTGAGTTGTCTCGTGTTTTTTAACGGTATACATCAATGACTGGTAATCAAATGATCTCTCACATGGTCGAATTTAGCTCATTTATTCCCATAGTGTAGAAATGTACCATGGTGATCGGTGAAGACCTTAGGTTTGCATCAACATGTTTTGGTTCATTTGACATCTCCTTCAGTTTTCTACCGGTGACACCATCCACCTTATTTGTTGCAATTCATCACAACAACATTTTATATGCTGGCACCTAATTTGCGTGTAGTGACATTATTTCACTCTTTATGAATTGGTACTTAGAGATTCAGTTTTATAAGTTGAATGATCAAATATATATTTCTCAGCGTCATTGATTAGTTCTTCTATATGTGATACTATGACATGACCTTGATATGTACTTTTGAGGCTGTGATCAGATGATCCACTATGTACTTAGCAGTTTCTTTTGTACTTGTATACATATTGGATCTACTCCATACTTGATATACATACATGCTTTAATTTCACTAAGCATGTGTATGCCCGCCTCAGACATGAAATTACCTTCTAATCTCTTCCATTGGTTTTTGGCAGGCTCAAATCTTGTGAACTCCTCTGAATTCCTCACATGATTCTTCTTATACACTTAATACATTTCAGCCATCATGTACCCCTTCTAACCTCATATATTCATTAGATGAAATTTTAGCCTAAAATTGCCCATAAAATTTTCATGTAACTTTCATGTCATAATATGTAAACCAATCAAAATGCTTTAAATTTAAAAAGAGGTACATGTAAATATTTTGGAGGGAAAATAAGAAAAACTACTTTTTGTAATTGTATTTTTGGCTTATCTCCTTATAGGTTTACTCAAATTTCATGTTTGGACACTCGTTAGATGCAGAATTAAATTCCACATCCAACACGTACCAATTATGCATACTTTTAATCAGACCCACCTTGATAAAAATTGTAGATACATTAAAAAAACATGTTTTAACACATTTTTTAATGTATCTGAAATTTTTATCAATGTGGGTCCTCTGAAAAGTATGTATAATGGGTACTCATTGGATGTAGAATTTAATTATGCATCTAATGAGTGTCTAAACTTGAAATTTGAGTAAACCTCTAAGGAGATAAGCCAAAAATACAATTAAAAAAAGAAGTTTAATTGTTTTCCCTCAAAAATTCATAACTCTTTTTTATTATTTTAATTGTTAGCCACCTATAAAAATTTTCATATCAAATGTTGGCTAAATCATTTTTTAAAGCCTTCAAGAAACAATTTTATTGCCAAATTGTTAGTTCTTAAAGTCTTATGAAGAAAACTTATGCTTGAGATAAACTTTCACTGTTGTTTCCCTCATTTTTCCTCAAAGAAATATGTTGTTTACCAAAGGAAAAGACTGTTGAAATGTTCCATTTTCCCTTATTTCCCTTCTCCTTTTCCCTTCTTTGTTTCATTCATAAAACATTTCATTTACCCCTCATTCTCTCGAAATTCCCATTGAACCTTTGAAATTTCCTTTGGAAGGTTTAAAAAACCCCTTGTTCCCCTTCTACCGAAAGCCAAAAAAGCCTTGAAAATCTGTTATTTTGGCCTAAAAAACCCACTTTTTAACTAAGGCCCTAAGCCCCTTCGGCCTTAGCCCCCAACTCCTTTTTTTTGCATAAGACCTAGAGTGGTGACCCACAATGAAGCCCCTTTTACGCAATCGCAATCGGGGTTTCTATTCTTCTTGTTACCTTTTTCCTTTAAAATGGTTTCTGATGCGATTGTCCCCTTTTTTCTTAAACTCCCGATTCCTTTATCTTTTCATATAACCCCGAGTTCGCAATCGGGTGCTAAACACCATAAAAACCCTTCCTGAGGTTTAATTTTCCTTTGTATTTTATGAAAAATCTGATTTTCTTATGTTTCAATGAGACCCGAAAGTTTATTGTTCAGTGAATTGTCAGTTGTTGATCTACTCCCCGATCAACGACTGTCGGAGTCTCGCATTGTAAATAAACATGCCAACCTTTGTTTTGTTCCCTTCAAAATTTTGAATGCGATTAGGGCTTAAGCCCTTTGTGCTAAATTCCAAACCACTTCCCCACCATATAACTCATGCTCAGGACGAAGTGTTAAGTCCCGAGCACTAATCGCAATCAGAGGTTTGTGATGGGCACATTTCTTTTGTTTAAAGAAAAGCACCGATGCGATTGAGTTTTATTCTATGGATCCCCATTTCTTTCTCCATCTTTGATCCTTTAAATAAATCAACAGTCGACGCTAATCGCATCGTGTCCTGCCACATCTCTTCATCAACCGCAGGTTCTTTCTCGACCATCGATCTCTTTAAAGATCGATGGTTCTGATTCAATTGCATCGCAATTTTTCTGTGCACCTTTCCTCTCTCCCCCGCCGATTGGCGATTCCGCAATTTTATCTAGGCTATTCATTTCACTCATCCGAAGGTCTAGATAAATCATCAATTCCCTTTGTTATTTCTCAAATCTCGACAGTGTAACCTCTTCAGCAAAGATCCATCGTTGATCTCTGCAGATCAACGGCCCACGTTGCTCCCGATCTCTGCTCATTCTTTCATTTCCCGAAATTAAATCTGGACCATCCATTCTTCTAATCCAACGGTCTAGATTAAATTTGATAGGCCCAACTCCTTTGGGACCTATCTCTCCATCAGCAAATCCTGACCGTTCATTCTTATGATCCAATGGTCAAAATTAAAATCGCCTTGACCCTGCCCCACCTTTTTCACCCGCGCATCTTATCTTATCGCGCTCTTATCTCTACCATTGGATTTTCCCACCCTTCATCCAACGGCGAAGGACCCATATCACATAAATCTAAGTCTGACAGTTAATTCCTAAAAATTACGCGATATGTGCAGTTTTTTAAGGACACGTGGTGGGCGGCAAGGCATATCGCATTTTTTATAAAGATTTTGGAAACCACTTAAGAGCAACGCGGCACCAAAAGTTTCTTTGGCTGAAACAAATTTCCCTCGTCATATTATATTTTCTCATATTTTAATCTCCTTCGTTCGTCACACTCATCCAACAGCCCAGATTTCATTAGACCATTAAACTATTGCCCCCCACCATTCTTCCAAAGGATTGCATTGCAAAATTTCCATCGTTTGTCATTTCAAATCAACAGATCTTGTTTTATCCCACATCCAAACTTCATTTATGCCTTTTTTGCTGCTGATTAATGTTTTTGACCCATTTCCTTTGTATATTCTCCTATTTCGCTATAATGTAGCCCCTCTACATTATATTTCCCCGATCGATCTCGACCGTTGATCTTTGTAGATCGACGGCCCCGTCTTAATCTCCCCACCATTTATCCAACTGCCTCCCATCTGACCCTTGCGAGCAATCCTCACCTTTGGATGCTTTCATCCAATGGTTGCAATCTAACCTCAACCTCTGAAGCAGTCTATACCCAACTACACAAGATTTTCTTAACTTTTCTTGTTTTTTGTAGGTTTTCAAGGTTTCTCAACTATTTTAAAATAGAATTGAAGGCCGGGGATAATTATCCCCCAGGCCTTTATTCATGAAGGAGATCACTTTGCAGAGTTCCATATCATGTTTCATCAGTGCCTCATAAGCACTGACCCCATTATAAAACCTCTGTAACACCTGCACATCAACAAGACACAGCAAAGCTTAATCAAGCCAAGAGTATCCGTGTTAAAGGATCTAAGTCAGAGCAGAGATGAAGAATTGAAAAATGTTGCACATAGTTTTGAGGGATTACGACCTAAATCGACTATCTAAAATCCTAATCCACTCAATTGAAGACAATTTGAAGAACAGAAGACAGAAAATTAGGCCTAATTAAGCCTAACACATAGAGTTAAAGAAAATTAACAGTGTTTAAAGAAAAACAATCATATCTATCAGTCTGAGAAGCCTCCACTTATACATTAGAGGCTATTTGAATCTTCTCAACTACCAAAAGCCACCTACAGCATCAAGGCATTCAAAAGAGGCCTAGTTATTTCCATAACAAAAGATATTCGCCTCAAGACAGTTGAACAGTTAATTCAACCAAGAGAAATTATTGTAAATTGTCAACAGAGTTATTACAAGGATAATAAAGAGCCTTAAAGTCAACAAAATCTTCCCAGCAAGCTTAATACTTAATATAACCAATTAATACAGAGGAAATATTAGAAAATTTCTCCATGGAGCCCCTAAAAGGCCAAGAAGCATTAAACTGTATTAATTGAACCTAGAAGATCTTTTACCCCATCCCACCTCCTCATTTCTTCTATAAATACTTCTGTAAAAGATGAGATAATGTTGTTCACTGCATATCTGATGCTTGTAAATAGTTTATTGAAGCTGCTGTAAGCTTTGTTTGTAATTGAAGATACTTAAGTTGAGATGAGAAGTTTGAAGCTGTAGAGAACCACTAGACTTGAAGATAGTAACTGTTTTGAAGTATCAAATACAAGCTGATTTATGGGATCCTAGTCTATGTCAATGGTGATGTTTTTCTTATTGTAAATTGTTATTTTATTTTTGTTTCCATTTTGTCCATCTTCTCTGATAAAGAACAACAATTATAGAGTTATGATTTACTGTAAAAGGTACCCTGCTCTTAATGATAAGCTTTATCTACATGTTTTCTTCCAATTGTGTTGTTTAAGAATGATTTAATACAGTCCAAGAAGTCAAGTTGTTGGCATTCCATTCTCTTACTGTCTAGACTTTAAACGTTATTCTTGAATGTTATTTTCAGTTTCTGCCAAGTAAAGTTGAACCAAGGAAGTCTATGGTGAGCCCTGTCCTCTAGTTTTATCTCCAAAGGTTGTCTAAAAGTTTCCCTAAGAGTATGTTGAAAGCAGGCTAGGTTCAAATTCCTTACCTGATCTTAGACTATTATTTGTTATCTTAAGTGTTGTCTTGAAAATTTTACTAAGTAAAGCAGAGCTAGGGAAGTCTATGGAGAGCCTTGTCCTCTAGTTTCTTCTCCAACAGTTGCTTTGAAAAGTTTCCCTTTGAATATGCTGAAAGCAGGATAGGTTCAAAGTCCTTACTTGATCTTAAGCTATTATTTTTGTGTTTTAAATGTTTTCTATTGAAAGTGCATCAAAAGCAGGCTAGTTTCAAAGTACTTACCTAATCTTAGATTAATTTTATGTCTTTCTTAAGTGTATGCCAAAAGCAAGATAGTTTCAAAGTACTTACTTGATCTTAGGCTGCTCTTCGTTCTTCATTTGTTTAATTCCCCTTCTTATTGTTTCATTTCATTCCATAAAATCAACTTTTAAGAGATCCTTAGACATAGATGACTTTCCCCATGGACCACTCTTGAACCTTGTTTTTTCAATTAAATCCTACTATGACTCCATAGCCCAATGGATTGAAGTTGTTTCTTGGCTATCTTCTTAGCTGAATCAATCTTTCACTTTCATTCACCTTCACCCTTCATTTAGACTTCCTTCACCTTCACATATATTTTCCCAACCAAAACAAACAAAACCTCGTTCTTCATAACTAGCCTAATATCACATTCAAAATCCTTAAAGATAAATCAATCTTTGCATTTATAGAGAGATCCCTCTCTGGATTCAAGAGGGCTAGATCCTAGAATCCCAAAGTGGTTCAAATGTCCTCCCTGCAGCTTTAGTCTCACCAATCTGCTAGAATTACAAGGAACTAACATTTCTGGCGACTCCATTGGGGATTTCTGAGCAAAATTCATCCTAGATATTTTTGGGACCTCAGGAAACCCCTTGATTCAAAAACATATGTTGTGTTAGCCATTTGAGCCACCAGAACTAACATTTCTGGTGACTCCACTAGGGAACTGAGTCTAATTTCATCTTAGGTACCCTTAAGATCTCATCAAAACCCCTTGAGTACAAGCAACCCTCTTCAAGCACTACCAAGAAAATGGTAATCATGATAGAACTTATTTTGAATCAATGAAAAACTAAGGAAACCTTAGGATTCTCATAATAACTTATCAAACCTTGAAGGATCAGCTAGCTTAGCCATAAGAGTAAACTCTCTTTGTCTCATCACCATACCTAAGTGTTGAAATAGAAATAGGACACTCTTAGAACCCATAAGACTGAAAAAACTCAGAAAACCCAAAAATATTTCAAGATTGGTATTCAAATAAACATGGTGGTGGACCATAAAACATTTTACCTCCAAAAGAGCTAAAATTCTCCACCTGGCGACTCCACAATCCTAAACAGACCTTAAGAATCCACTGGGAAGACCCATTATCATCATAACATCGTAGAAAATCAGTTAAGAGGACTTTAGGATTAAATTTTTCTTGTTAAAAGATCAGTTAGCCTCTTAAATATTGTCATATTTGGTTAAAATTTTCTTGTTTAGTTGGTTCTGAAAAACACAGCATAGTGGCTCCTAGAAAGATTCATACTAGAGCCTACCCTAACCCTAACCCTCCTGATATAGTTGACAACCCTAAAAGAATCCTTAGGAAGTATCCCGAGGTTAAATCTTCAACTATTTTCAGATCACCCCATAGAGCTCGTTTTGTCCCTGAAAACCTTGCATCTCTATAAGAATCACAAGTTGACTTAAGAAATCCATTTAGAACTAGGTCACTTGATGATTTAGATCAGCTAGATTCAGAGTCTTCACTTTCATCCCCAGACAGAAGTGAACATCCTGATAGCAAAGAAACTACACCACCTGATTCACATTTCATTCATAATTTTGGTTTCTCCCATCCTAGATCTTCTCAACAATCTATTGCTAGTCCATCCACATCTGTTCTTCATACATCCACTATTCAAACCACTTCATTCCAGCCCACTTTCCCTCTTGTCAACCCACCGCTTGTAAACCCCCCACTTTTTCCACAAACTCCTATCATGGCAACATGATATGCCCATCTAGTCCTTCCTTTTCCCTTAGTCAATATTCCACAGGACTATCAATCCAAGATACCATCGTATGATGCCAGTAATGCTACTACTGCTTCACAACATGTGGATAAGATGAATGAATACTTTGACAAAAATGAGATTGATGATGAAACTGTCAAACTTAGTTTATTTGCTCAGAGTTTAGGGGGAGAAGTAATAAAATGGTTCAAAGGCTTAACCCCTCACAGTATTAATGATCTCCAAGCCTTCCATCAGATATTCTTAAACAAATGGGAAGTGAGGAAAAACCCTCTCCAAATACTTTCAGACTACAAAAACCTCCACAAGGCTCAGCTTTATAATGCCCTTCCCCCAGATTTAAAACCCCCACAAGGCTCAGCTTTAAACAAGTTACCTGAAGGGTTTGATCCTGAAATGGCTTATCAACTTAGAGAAAGAGACCCTCTGACTCTAGAAGATATGCAAAAAGGAGCTCTTGTTGTGGAATTTAATTTAATGGAGAAAAGAGCAAGAATGAGGAATGAGAAGAAAGTGCCCTTTAGAGAGGAATCCACACCTTCCACATCTAGCTCAAAAATGGAGAGAATGATGGAGAAGATGATGAAAAAGATGAGCATAATTGAGAGAGCACAAGATAATCAAAATCAAACAGCTCCTCAAAACAAAAATCAAAACCAAAATCAGAATTTTAAGAGAAACCAGCCTCAAAACATACCAAGGGAGGATGATCAATAGATCACTCCTCCTTTTCGTCAAAAATATGTGAGTGAGGTTGAAGAAACAATAGAAAAAATAGAGTAAGATGACATATATATGTTGGGAGTAGATACTGATGATTTTGAAGTTCATTACAATAGGAAACAAGGTCTATATACACCCTATGATGACAAAAGAGCAGAAGATGAATTTTACTACCAAGAAATGGAAAATGTCATCATAGAAACCCCAAAAGAATATGACCTTTGAAGTAAGAAGAATCTAGAAACTCCCAACAACAAAACCTCTGAAAATTCTGCAAAAAACAGCCCTGTAAATAAATCCAAAGTTACAAAACAGAAAGACAAAACAATGGCTTTAAATTCTGATAAAAATAAAGAGAAAGGCACTCAAAACAATGAAAAACAGAGTGCAGATCTTAGCAGCGCTAGTACCTCAGTTAGTTCTCCTGTTAAAACAATTCTAACTAATGTAAATAGAGAAAATTAGCAAGTTGATCTTGCTGATAAAATGGTGGTTAACAAAGTTGAAACAAACCTTGTAAGAAGTCATCTACCTTTCAGTTTCGAGCAAGAAATTTCCAAGATAAAGATCTTTGTTCCCCTTACTGAATTAGCCACCCAAAATGTGTATAGATCCCAAATTTTGAAGGCTTTTAACATAGAAGAGAATAATGACACTATCAATCTTAATGATGACTAAGCAGAGCTCATATTTGGTCCTAAGATTGAGGGTAGATATCAAGAAGGTCCAGTTCCTCCTTTTTATGTTAGTTTACAAATTCATGACAAAATTTTGCACAACGCTATGCATGATTCAGGGGCCTCTAACAATTTAATGCCCAAAGATGTAATGGAGAGTCTTGGCCTTGAAATCACTAGACCTTACAAAGATCTTTACTCTTTTGACTCAAGCAGAGTGAAATGTTTAGGCTTAATCAAAGACCTCTGTGTAAACTTAGCACAAATTCCAGCCAAGTGTTTAGTCATGGATATTGTAGTGGCTAATGTACCCCCAAAATATGGTATGTTGTTATCAAGATCTTGGGGAGCTAAGTTAGAAGGAAAAATGCAGATGGATATGACATATGCGACCATCCTTGTTTTTAATCAAACAAGAAGACTTTACAGGGAGTTTCACATGCAATACATGGTTACCAGCCTAGAGAGACCACAAAACTCTCCTCTTTATTCTATACATACAAGCCTAGATTCATTTATCTTGTTCAATAATGAAACATTCAGTGAACCAGAAACTTTAACTGAATTAGTGGCAGATAGAGAAGAGGAGGAAGACAACACAGAAGTGTCAAAATAGTTTGCTAAACCCAAAAAATACAGCAAAAAAAACACAGGTCTAGAGCTAAAAATCATTCATCTATTGCTTTTAAACCTTGAGAGTCAAGAAAGTAGTCCTCAACACAATGAAAAACTTGAGGAATTAAAACAAATTCAATGAAGTGTTGATCTTCAAGAACAATCCGAAAGCACACTAGATGAAGAGGATAGTGACCAAACTGTTGAATCTAAAACTAGTCCTCTTTGGAGTATGCACTTTGATGGATCTTGTACTAAGAGTGACGCAGGTGTGGGAGTGTGGCTTCACAATACAATGAAAAATCATACTAAAGGGCATTCCTGCAAATTAAACTTTCAGTGCACCAATAACATAGCCGAGTATGAAGCCATTATTTTAGGCCTGCATTTATTGAATAAATTAGGGGCCAAAAAAATAAAGGTTCATGGTGATTCTGGGCTAATAATTAGGGAAGTGAATGGGGAATATACTACGAAACACCCTAGAATTAAAGCCTATCGAAACAATGTCATGGATTTATTGAAAACATTCGAGGAATTCAAACTAATTTTTGTCCCAAGAAACCAAAATATCCAAGCTAATGGTTTGGCTTTTGATGCTAGGATGTGCCTAACTCCTTATGAAACCAAAAAATGTACAAATCAAATCAAATTTAGACCAGTTGTTCCTGATAATGAAAAATATTGGCAAGTGTTTGATGGAGACAAACAAATAGAAGACTTCCTGCAATCCAGAAACGAATTTGAACTACCAAGTTCAGATTCAGACTATGAAATAGACTATCCTAGTGAAGAAAATATACTTGATGAAGAAGAAGAGTCTCTAGAGATGGATGATGTAAATTTTTTGTCTAACAAACTTGAAAACACGACAGAAATTGTTGCAGAGTTAGAAAAAGAAGACTTAGAAACTCTGCAGTCTAACAATCAAAGTTTGCCAAAGGGACTGGTCCCTTTAGAAGAATTGTTTGATTTCAATGATGTGGCCAAGAATCCAAAACTAGAGCCTATTGAATTTGAAGTCGAAGAGTGTAACATAGGCAATCAACTAGAACCAAAGATGATTAAACTGTCTAAAACTTTACCAGCTCACATGAAACTAAAATACATAGAGTTGTTTAAAGAATTTTCTGATGTTTTTGCATGGAGTTATGAGGATCTGAAATCCTATGACACTGAAATAATTCAACACAAGATACCTCTCAAGGAAAACCAAAACCCATTTAAACAAAAACTACGCAGAATAAACCCTATTCAGTTACCTTTGGTTGAGAAGGAAATCAAGAAAATGTATGAAGTTGGTATTATTGTTCCTATTAGATATTCAGAATGGGTGTCTAATTTAGTGTCAGTTAGGAAGAAAACATGAGAGATTAGGCTTTGTATTGACTTTAGAGACTTAAACAAAGCCTCAGTGAAGGAAAACTACCCTTTACCCAAGATGGATCATATTTTACAAAGGGTAGTTGGTTCTAAAAGAATTTCTTTTCCAGATGGCTTCTCAGGATACAATCAAATATTAGTACATCCTAAGGATCAACTAAAGATAGCTTTTACTACACCTTGGGGCACTTTTATGTATGTGAAAATGCCCTTGATTTAATGAATGCTGGTGCTACTTCTCAAAGAGCCATGGACATTGCATTCTTGGAAGAATTAGGCTACTTCATCATTATTTACCTTGATGATATCACTGTTTTTTCCAAGACAAATGAAGAACACCTAAAACAATTAAGAATAGTCTTTGAGAAATGCAGAAAGTTTGGGTTATCTTTAAATCCTAAGAAAACACTATTTGGTCTCCAGGAAGGTAAACTACTTGGGCACATCATATCAGAAGAAGGGATAAAGATAGACCCAAAGAGGATTGAGACTATATTGCAAATCACTCATCCTCGAAACATCAAGGAACTTCAGTCTTTCATTGGGAAGATTAATTTCTTGAGAAGGTTCATACCCAACTTGGCTGAAATCCTTAGAAACATTACAAACATGCTGAAAAAGGAACAAGGAGTTAAATGGACCTTGGAAGCAAAGAAATCTTTTGAGCTAGTGAAACAAGCATTAACCAAAACACCAGTTCTAATAAGTCCTGATTTTTCAAAAGATTTTTACATTTTTTCATTTGCATTAGAACATACAATAGATGTTGTCCTATTGCAAAAAAATCCACAGGGACAAGAGCAGCCCATTGCATTCTTTAGCAAGGCATTGAGAGATGCTCCTCTGAAGTACAACATTATGGGAAAACAAGCCTTTGCCTTAGTCAAAGCCTTAAAATACTTCAGAGTTTACATTTTGCACTCCCACATCATTACCCTTGTCCCAAATTCAGTTGTGAAAGACATTCTAACACAGGACCCGGATGGTAAGAGAGTTAAGTGGATAGCTATGATACTTGAATATAATTTAGAAATCAAGCCCACTAAACTCATTAAAGGTCAAGGACTAGCTAGATTAATGGCCAAATCTAATTTTGAAGTTCTTGATATAAATATGATAAATGCTTTAGATGAACAAGAGGAACTGTCAACTCCCATTATTGAAGATCATTTTATGAATTACTCTTGGTATGTTGATATTCTATATGTTTTTCTTAATTTGAATACACCTCCTGGTTTATCAAAAACAAAGGCAAGGTTTTTAAAGTTAAAATCTGTAAACTACTACATTGTAGATAAATGTCTTTATTGGAAAAATGCAAGTGGGATATTGCTTAAATGTTTGCCTGAGAATGATGTAGAGAAGGTTAAGCATGAGTTCCATGAAGGAGAATGTGGAGGCCACCTATACTGGAAGACTACAACCAACAAAATCCTTAGAGCTGGTTACTTTTGGCCCACCCTCTTTCAAGATGTACATAAAATGATAATTTCCTGTCATAAATTCCAACCCTTTGAAGGCAAAAGAAAGTTTCTTCCTTTACCCTTGCATCCAATCACTCTTGAAGCTCCTTTTCAATAGTGGGGTTTAGACTTCATAGGAAAAATCCATCCACCCTCATCTACCCAACATAGATGGATTCTCACTGCAACAGACTACTTTACCAAATGGATAGAAGCCATCCCTTCTAGACAAGCCAATGACTCTGTCCTCATAAAATTCATTGAGACTCATATCCTCTCTAGATTTGGCTGTCCTAGGAAGATCATCATTGATAATGCAGCAACATTTGGATCCAAGAATATGGTTGAATTCTGTCACAAATATCAGATAACACTGGGTCATTCTACTGCTTATTACCCTCAAGGTAATGCGCTGGCAAAATTTTCAAAAAAAAGTTTGGTGAACATAATCAAGAAGTTGTTGGAGGACAACAAGAAGTCTTGGCACACAAAGCTAGTACATGCACTATGGACTGACAGATTGACACTTAAGAAAACTATTGGAATGTCACCCTACCAGCTTGTGTATGGAATAGATGAAATTTTTCCAACTAGCTTAGGTGTACCAGTCATGAAGCTGATCCAAGAAGTGAAGTCTGAAGATAATGACATGAACAGAAGGATTAATCAGACTATACATCTTAACCAGAGAGGAGGTTTACAACAGATCATTACAAAAGCAAGAGAGCATCAAGAAGATTTTTGACAGAAGGAAAAAAGCCAATAATTTCAATGTTGGTGACAAGGTGTTAAAGTGGGATTCAAGGAGAGAAGATAAGGGAAAGCATGGGAAATTTGATAACTTATGGCTTGGCCCTTATCTCATTCATTCTACGGCAGGTAACAATGCTTATTTCTTGCAAGAATTGAATGGAGCTGAACTGTTTGGGGGTCCTGTCAATGGCAGGATGCTCAAACATTATTTCTCTTGATCCTATCATGTTTGGAAGAATTTTTATCTTTTTTCTCATTATAAATATTTCATCCATCATTGCATTCAAAGTTAGAAAAATAAAAAATACAAAAAACAATAGAAGATAGAAAAGAGGGCAGATTGTAAAGAACAAGAAAGGTACAACCCCATACCAAAAAAGAGAAACAAAATCTGAAAGTGTGCAAGCTCAAATGCCACTCCTAAAAAACACACTCCTAGTTAGTCATACAGCCTAATCATGACTAATTAGTTTTAAATTTACTGCTTATAGGTTAGTGAATCAAATTTTCCAAACAACTTAATCTTGGCTTATCAGTTAGGAAGATTAGGATAGATAAATAAAGGTTCAAACAAGCTCAAAATCTGAACCTGTAAATTCCAAAAGAAGCATGGCTCCAATATTTTTTAATCTTGAGCCAAAAGTAGAAGCAGAATGGTTCTAATATGCCCAAAACCTGAACCAGAAAGTAAAGTAAGAAAGCTCAAACAAATTCAAAAACAAAGCTGAAGAAAAAGAAGGATGTTCTTAAACTTTCAAATCTTAAGCCTTCACCATTTTGATTTAATTTTCTGCAAATAATTATCTATGTGTGGCTTGTTTTTATGCCATAGATCAGAAACAAGTTAGACTTTTCAATCCTGACTTGGCTACTTGTTTAAATTTCTTGTTTTAGAAGTTAGAGAATAAAAATCTGTTAGACAATCTAATCCTAACAAATAGTAGTTAGGTAGAGAAGCTTATGAACTCAACTGTTTAATCTGAGTTGATGGAGAAATAATAAGTAGACTTAGATTAGATTTATGTTTTCAAAAAGAATAAAATGTTTGTAAAAGAGTTTTCCAATCCAAATGAACTCTCAAAGAAGAAAAAATGTTAGATCAGTAGGATTGGGTAGGTAGAAAGCTTGTTTTGATAAAGTTCCATTATATTTCATGGCTGCTAACATTGTCAAAGTAGAAAAAAGCAAGCAAAGTGAAAAAGTTGCAGTCCAATGGATGAGGCATTGATCAGCCCCTCAGAGAATACAAGTCTGGAGTTCTTGACACCTTCAAGAAGGTGCCATCCCCATGTGGAGCCACTGTTAGCCACCTATAAAATTTTTCATATCAAATGGTGGCTAAATAATTTTTTAACACCTTTAAGAAACAATTTTATTGCCAAATTGTTAGTTCTTAAAGTCTTATGAAAAAAACTTATCCTTGAGATAAACTTTCACTGTTGTTTCCCTCATTTTTCCTTAAAGAAATTTATTGTTTACCAAAGGAAAAGACTGTTGAAAAGTTCCATTTTCCCTTCTTCATTTCATTCATAAAACATTTCATTTACCCCTCATTCTCTCAAAATTCCCTTTGAACCTTTGAAATTTCCTTTGGAAGGTTTTAAAAACCCCTTGTTCCCCTTCTACCGAAAGCCAAAAAAGCCTTGAAAATCTGTTATTTTGGCCTAAAAAACCCATTTTTTAACTAAGGACCTAAGCCCCTTCGGCCTTAGCCCCCAGCTCCTTTTTTTTGCATAAGACCTAGAGAGGTGACCCACAGTTAAGCCCCTTTTGCACAATCGCAATTGAGATTTCTATTCTTCTTGTAACCCTTTTCCTTTAAAAAGGTTTCCTATGTGATTGGCCCCTTTTTTTTTCAACTCCTGATTCCTTTGTCTTTTCATATAACCCCAAGCCTCGCAATCGGGCGCTAAACACCATAAAAACCCTTCCCGAGGTTTAACTTTCCTTTGTAATTTATGAAAAATCCAATTTTCTTATGTTTCAACGAGACCCGATAGTTTATTGTTCGGTGAATTGTCAGCCGTTGATCTACTCCCTGAGCAACGACCGTCGGAGTCTCGCTTCGCAAATAAACATGCCAACCTTTGTTTTTTTCCCTTCAAAATTTTTGATGTGATTAGGCCTTAAGCCCTTTGTGCTAAATTCCAAACCACTTCCCCACCATATAACCCATACTCAGGACCAAGCGTTAAGTCCCGAGCGCTAATCACAGCTGGAGGTTTGCGATGGGCACATTTCTTTTGTTTAAAGAAAAGCCCCGATGCGATTGATTTTTATTCTATGGACCCCCACCACTTTCTCCACTATTTATCCTTTACATAAATCACTGGTAAGCACTAATCGCATCACGCCCCACCACATCTCTTCATCAACCGCAGATTCTTTCCCGACCATCGATCTCTCTAAATATCGACGGTTCTAATTCAATCGCATCACAATTTTTCTGTCCACCTTTCCTCTCTCCCCCGCTGATTGGCGATTCCGTGATTGGATCTAGGTCATTCATTTCACTCATCTGATGGTCCAGATCAATCCTCACTTCCCTTTTTTATTTCTCAAATCCCGACAGTGTAACCTCTTCGACGAAGATCCACCGTTGATCTCTGCAGATCAACAGCCCACATTGCTCCCGATCTCCGCTCGACCCCCTACCTTGTATTCTTTCATTTCTCGAAATTAAATCTGGACTATCCATTCTTCTAATCCAATGGTCTAGATTAAACCCAATAGGCCCAACTCCTTTGGGACCTATCTCTCCATTAGCAAATCCTGACCGTTCATTCTTATGATCCGATGGTCAAGATTAAAACCGCCTTGACCCTGCCCCACCTTTTTCACTCACGCATCTTGTCTTATCGCGCTCTTATCTCTATCGTTGGATCTGCCTGCCCTTCATCCAACGACCAAGGACCCATATCGCGTAAATCTGAGTCTGACAGTTAATTCCTAAAAATTACGCGATATGGGTGGTTTTTTAAGGACACGTGGTGGGCGGTGAGGTATATCGCATTTTTTATAAAGATTTTGGAAACCGCTTAAGAGCAGTGCGACACCAGCAGTTTCTTTGGCCGAAACCACTTCCCCCATCATATTATATTTTCTCATATTTTAATCTCTGTCGTTCGTCACACTCATCCAATGGCCCAGATTTCATCAGACCATTAAAATATCGCCCTCCACCATTCTTCCAAAGGATTGCATTGCGAAATCTCCATCATTCGTCATCTCAGATCAACGTCTCTTGTTTTATCCCACATCCAAACTTCATTTATGCCTTTTTCTCTGCCAATTAAGGTTTTCGACCCATTTCCTTTGTATATTATCCTATTTCACTATAATGTAGCCCCTCTACATTATATTTCCTCGATTTATCTCAACTGTTGATCTTTGCAGATCGACGGCCCCGTATTAATCTCCCCACCATTTATCCAACCGCCTCCCATCTGACCCCCATGAGAAATCCTCATCGTTGGATGCTTTCATCCAATGGCTGCAATATAACCTCAACCTCTAAAGTAGTCTATACCCAACTACGTAGTATTTTCTTAACTTTTCTTGCTTTTTGCAAGTTTTCAAGGTTTCTCAACTGTTTTAAAAGAGAATTGAAGGTTGGGGATGATGATCCCCCAGGCCTTTATTCGTGAAGGAGATCACTCTGCAGAGTTCCATATCATGTTTAATCAGTGCCTTATAAGCACTGACCCCATTATAAAACCTCTATAACACATGCACATCAACAAGACACAGCAAAGCTTAATCAAGCAAAGAGTATCAGTGTTAAAGGATCTAATTCACGGCAGAGATGAAGAATTGAAAAATGTTGAACGCAGTTTTGAGGGATTACGGACTAAATCAACTATATAAAAGCCTAATCCACTCAATTGAAGACAGTTTGAAGAATAGAAGACAGAAAATTAGGCCTAATTAAGCCTAACACACAGAGTTAAAGCAAATTAACAGTGTTTAAATCAAAACAATAATATCTATCAGTTCGAGAATCCTCCACTATCACATCAAAGGCTAATTGAATCTTCTCAGCTACCAAAAGCCACCTGCAGCCTCAAAGCATTCAAAAGAGGCCTAATTATTGCCAGAACAGAAGATATTCACCTCAAGACAGCTGAACAGTTAATTCAACCAAGGGAACTTATTGTAAACTGTCAGCAGAGTTATTACAAGGATAACAACGAGCCTTAAAGTCAACAAAATCTTCCCAACAAGCTTAATACTTAATATAAACCAATTAATACAGAGGAAATATTAGAAAATTTCTCCATGGAGCCCCTTAAAGGCCGAGAAGCATTAAACTGTATTAATTGAACCTAGAATATATTTTACCCCATCCCACCTCCTCATTTCTTCTATAAATACTTCTGTAAAAGATGAGATAATGTTGGTCACTGCATATCTTTTTCTTGTAAATAGTTTATTGAAGTTGTTGTAAGCTCTGTTTGTAATTGAAGATACCTAAGTTGAGATGAGAAGTTTGAAGCTGTAGAGAACCACTAGAATTGAAGATTGTAACTGGTTTGAAGTATCAAATACAAGTTGATTTATGGGATCCTGTTCTATGTCAATGGTGATGTTTTTCTTATTGTAAATTGTTATTTTATTTCTGTTTCCATCATGTCCATCTTCTCTGATAAAGAACAACAATTATAGAGTTAGGATTTACTGTAAAAGGTACCCTGCTCTTACTGATAAGCTTTATCTACATGTTTTCTTCCAATTGTGTTATTTAAGAATGATTTAATACAATCCAAGAAGTCAAGATGTTGGTGTTCCCTTCTCTTACTGTCTAGACTTGAAACGTTATTCTTGAATGTTATTTTCAGTTTCTACCAAGTAAAGTTGAACCAAGGAAGTCTATGGTGAGCCTTGTCCTCTAGTTTTATCTCCAAAGGTTGTCTAAAAGTTTCCCTAAGAGTATGTTGAAAGTATGCTAGGTTCAAAGTCCTTACCTGATCTTAGAATATTCTTTGTTATCTTAAGTGTTGTCTTGAAAAGTTTACTAAGTAAAGCAGAGCTAGGGAAGTCTATGGTGAGCCTTGTCCTCTAGTTTCTTCTCCAATAGTTGCTTTGAAAAGTTTCCCTTTGAATATGCTGAAAGCAGGATAGGTTCAAAGTCCTTACTTGATCTTAAGCTATTCTTTTTGTGTTTTAAATGTTTTCTATTGAAAGTGCATCAAAAGCAAGCTAGTTTCAAAGTACTTACCTGATCTTAGATTACTTTTATGTCTTTCTTAAGTGTATGCCAAAATCAGGATAGTTTCAAAGTACTTACTTGATCTTAGGCTGCTCTTCATTCTTCATTTGTTTAATTATCCTTCTTATTGTTTCATTTCATTCCATAAAATAAACTTTTAAGAGATCCTTAGACATAGCTGACTTGCCCCGTGGACAACTCTTGAACCTTGTTGTTTCAATTAAATCCTACTATGACTCCATAGCCCAATGGATTGAAGTTGTTTCTTGCCTATCTTCTTAGCTGAATCAATCTTTCACTTTCATTCACCTTCACCCTTCATTTATACTTCCTTCACCTTCACATATCTTTGCCTAACCAAAACAAACAAAAACTCATTCTTCATAACTAGCCTAATATCACATTCAAAAGCCTTAAAGATAAATCAATCTTTGCACTTATAAAGAGATCCCTCTCTGGATTCAGTAGGGCTAGATCCTAGAATCCCAAAGTGGTTCAAATGTCCTCCCTGCAACTTTAGTCTCACCAATCTTCTAGAATTATAGGGAGCTAACATTAACTATTATTTTATCATTTTTCCTTGGGAGGCCACTTTTAGGCTGAAATTTCCTCTAATGAGGGGGCATATTTTATAGCATCATTTTCCACCTTTGTATACTTGATGCTCAAAATTATGGCTTTAAGCAACCCTTTCCCTTTATACTTGGTCCTTTACCTAAAAAACATTATCTTGAATTCCATACACGATTCTTCCCTCTCAAAAGTGCATGCACACACAGGTCCTGTTATACCCAATCAGCGTATATAATTTGAAATATGAAAAATATAAAATTCCATACTTTCTGGGTGGGGTTTACGAGTTACACTGGAAGCCTACCTATAGAAGCTCGTGGCCTAACTATATCCCAACTGAAACAACTATTTTGGGGTCATATAAATACACCTCATGGGAATGCCTTTAAGGGAAGGGAAAGTGATAGGTATTGATATTATAGCCATTTGGTCCCTGATTAAGTCTGATTTATCAATGTGCCTCTTGCACTCCTATATTATGGAAACCCTTGTTTCCTTCACAGAGATGTTCATTCCTCTTATATGACATCCATGTGTATGCTTTTGGAAGGAAATTGTTGACGCTTGGGATGGTTGGATCTATCGGATGGTTTCTCTTGGAGCCGTGGCTGAATCAGGGGGTATTCCTCCACACATATTTGCATTCAACAATAAAGAATCTATGTCCAATTCTTGATGTTCATGATCTTAGTTCTTTATACATGTTACAATCCTATTATGAATTATTTCACATTTTTATGTTTATAAAATTATATGGTCTAATACTAATATCTTGAACATGATTTCAGTTATTACTAGTATATGTACTTTTGTTGAGTGAGTTGTAGGTTTTGGAGCACAAGGAGAGGTAGAGGGTTTGAACCCTACAATATCGCCTTCAAACATAGTACCTACAGGTACTACCCATTCTTCCCACTTTACTAGTTTTAGAATTAGGATTGTAAATTTGTATGCTTCTTGTTGTTGTATGCTTCTTTCTCTGTTTGTGTTCCCAACCCAGATATTAGGGAACTTTATCTCGTAACACATGCATGTATACATGATTTTTTACAAGGAAACACATGTATATCCACGTTTCTTTGGACAGAAATGCATGTATACATGACTGTGTAAACTAGAAAGCGTGTATAAAAAGGACAGTGAAGAAAAATTTAAAATTCATGTATGATCCAAAAGATTAGAGCTTTTTCCTATATTTATAATGAATCAAAGAAATTGAAAAAGTGATCAAACTAAAAAGTAAGCCTAGATATACAGTGAAAGAACCCAAACTAGGAATTACAAGAATGTAATCCCCAGTGGAGTCACCAATTATTTAAGGGATGATGTACCCTAGGGTCTAGGTTGAGAACCCCAACAAAACAAGAAGCATATAAATTTACATTCCTAATGTTTAGACTAGTAAAATGGGAAAAATGGGTAGTACCCGTAGGTCCTACATTTGAAGGTGATCCTGCAGGGTTCAAACCCTCTGCTTCTCATCGTGCTCCAAAACCTTCAATTCACTCAAGAAAAATTCATATACTAGTAATAACTGAAAGCATGTTCAAGATGTTAGTGTTAGATCATATAAGAATATAAGAATAAAAACATGAAATCATTCATAATAGGATCACAATTTGTATAAATCATTAAGATCATGAACATCAAGAATGAGACGAAGTTTCTTTATTGAAGAATGTAGAGAATTGTGGAGGAATACCACCTAATTCAGCCACAGCTCCAAGCAAAACTGTCCTATGAATCCATCCCCAAGCCTTAACAATCTCCTTCCAAAAGAATACATTTGGATTTCATATAAGAGGAATGAACATCTCTGTGAGGGAAGCAAGTGTTTCCACAATCTGGGAGTGCAGGAGGCACATGGATAAATCAAACTTGATCAAGGACTAAATGGATATAATATCAATACCTATCTCTCTCCTCCCCTTAGGCCTTCCCATGAAGTATATTTATACCACCCAAAAACAATTGTTTCAGTTGGGATACAGTTAGGGCATGGGCTATTGTAGGTAGGATTCTAGTCTAACACATAAACCCCACCCATAAAATAAGGATTTTATATTTTTTTAATATTTCAAATTATATACATGGGTTGGGTATAGCTAGACCCGCATGTGCATTGGGTCAATTTATTGATTAAACTAACACATATATTTTACTTATCAATCTAGGTTTGTAGACTTGGAAGCATGTCCAAAATATATGGATTTCAGATGTAGTCAATTTTAGAAGAAAAAATGTAGAAGTTGAAAGAAATGCATATGGATTTGTGTTTTGACCTTTGCAAGATATACAAAAATATTTCTAGATAATATTCCAAGGTCTCATCATCACCTTGCACAATGGTGAATATTTCATCCTCCATTTCTCTAGTTTTACAATATTCCTGATATTTCAATAAAAACACTCTCTTAATTTTCTCCCAAGAAGCTATAGTGTTTCCTCCTAATCCCATGAACTAGCATAATGTTGAATCCTTGAGAGTTGCAGGAAATAGAGAATATGAGGAGTAATCATAGTTTCAACATAATATGTCAAATCCGAATAAGAAATAATGTGGGTCCTTGTTTACCTTACCATAAAAATGAGGAAGAGTTGATGGAGGAGTAGTCTTCATTTGCACAAATATGTCTAGATCCACAATTAGAAACCCGAAGGTGGATTTTTCCTCATTTACCTTATTTTCTCCACTTCCCTCAGCATGGTATTCATGTTTAGCCATTCTTGTACCTCTAAATGAACCACTCTCAATAGGTTGAGAAGGTTTATTGTGGGTTAAATTTCTCTGAAGTCTAACAATCTCCTTCTTCCCCTTCATTGGTTGTGTCACACCTGAACTATTGTCACCAAAGTCCAATTGGATAGTTCCTTTGTGGTAATTCTGTGTCTGTTTGGACTTTATGCCTGCAAGAGAAGGCCCAATAAGAGAAAAATTTTCAGATTTAGCAGTGTTTCCTCAACCCCTATTGGGCTTCAAACCCCTACCCCTTTTAGGCATTCATCTCAAAAAATGACAAAACAAAAAAAATAAATCAAATTTTACAATAAAAGTACGAAATCAATGCTTATAAAATCCTTCAAACAATAGAAGCACACTACAGAAAAAATAATAGCAGACTTACCCCTATTTCAAAATATAGAAAGTTCTTACCAATTTCAAATCACCTCCCTGACAATGGCGCTAAAATGTTGGGTGCAAGAATTGCAGTCCAGGAAACTCCTTCAACACTTAATTGTCAACTCGGGGGTTTCGTAAAACTTAGAGGTGAAGCACGGGAAATGCCATAAATGATATGAACCTTTCATATTTCTATTCCTACTTCTTTAATTACAATCTTGCAGAATAAAAAATAATGATCATATGACAAATAATACCAAAGAAATTCTAGTACTGGAATATGAAAGAAAATAAAAGGAACTCACAATTTTATGTAAACAATCCCGATTGATGAAATGAATATTTATGTTTATCTTCAACATGGTAATATGACAAAATTACAGTTGGACTACTAAAGGTGTTTTTCCTCTTTAAGATATTCCTTCCTGCACTAAACTATTATTCCTATACTACAATAACATTTCCTGTATTAGAAAGAAGTTTATATACTAAAAGCATATTTTGTACCTATACTGAATATTTTTACCTTCATACAAGAGCTCTAAATTTCTAAGCTAGAGCACTATTTTCTTATACCAAGATATCTGTTCCTGTACTGGAACAGAGGTCCCTACACCAGAAAACTAGTGTCCCTATACTAAGTTTTCATATTACTTTCAGAAAGTAAAAATTGTGTTAACTAGGGAAATACATTGCAAAGTGAACAGAACTCTGAAAATAACTTTCACAAGAAGAAAGATGCTTTAACTAAACTTAAGCTCACAACAATAATGATTTCAAAATTCAAAGTAAATATTTCTTAAAACAAAAAACTTCTTCCACGCAATTAAATAAATTATCTAATTGTGACAACAAGCTTGTTCCTATGATGACTGTTCATATGAATCAGATATGCTTCTTAATCATTTTAACAAAAAAAATTCATTTGATAATTTTACATGCAATTCAATCCTTTCCCCGAAAATGTTAAGTGCAAGCAAAAATCCTTTTTTTACAACATTTTTTGTTCTATATTCATCAAAGCATAATTAACTCTTAAGTCTAAACTCCAGATATTAAGAATGCCTGTGTTTTAGAAATAAACACCCACTCAAGTAGAAATACATAAATATATTACAAAGGGAAAGAAGTAAAAAAAACTTGTAGAAATGAACCAAAGAAATCAACTTGTCGAATAGAGTACGCACTGATACAGGCACTGTACTTTCACTATTCTCGCAAAATAAATCAAGCATCAAAAGGGAAAAATCATGCAAGTTAAAATCAATCTTAACTAAGAATTCTCACCACGTAACCATCACACAACAATTGAAAATGAAATCAAACCTGTTACTTGTGAAAGAATTGAAATAATTAATTAATCCATACTTTTCATTTGAATTAAATTAACACACCTTTAACAAAGGGAGAATGAGTTGGGTTGGTTCGACCCTAGCCAACCAGCTGGTTTCCCTATTACAAAATCTAGAAACTTAGCCTCTCAACAACGCATTGCCATAATATTGAAACATAGAAATAAAATAACATGGCACAGTCCTTTGTATTATATTCCAAATAAGCAAATTTACATTATGAGATTGAATCCAGCCTAGAAAGAGGGTGATACCTGAAGAATTAAAATTCACCAAAATTATTGTAGCATTGCTAGCTATTTCCTTTCAGAGATCTACATTAAATACAAGCCCTTAAGGCTACGACCGTAACAAAAATATAACAGCAGTTTAAACTAAGCCTTTCGGCTATTACAAAATTCTAATCTAAGGAATATGGTCAGAGCCCTAATCTTTAATATCGTTGATTTCTCTCCCACTCTGAGCCTGACTCGAGATGAACTAATCTTTAACAAATATCCACCTAGTTAGTGAGTTTTCATGGGAGTGCAAGAACCACCAGCTGGTGCAGGAATCCTACCTACACTCATCCATTCTACCACACTGATTAATATGTTGTTCACTAAATACTTTAGGAAAGAAGAAATATTAGTTGCAAAGATAATTTAAATGTATAAAATCCATAAATAAATAATTAATTCCATGACAAGCCTTAAATATGAAAATATAAAGGGGGTACAGGAATGGACATGATTCTAGAAAAAGTGCAGGAATAAATGGGTTCCAAGGTTGAAACAAAGGTTTTAGGTAATGTGTTTAGAGTAGGACAGAGGTTAAAAATGAAGCAATTTAGTCTACCAATAGATATCTCAGAAGTAACTTGAGAATTGTTTGAAGAAATGTTTAGAGAACAATACCTATTAGAGGAGATCCTTGAGAGGTAATTAGATTAACTCAATGCATTAAAGCAAGGGAGGTACTAAGAATCGATGTATGGGGCATGTTTCATGGAATTAATCTGTTATGCCCATCACTTAAACATATAAAGGCTCAAGGTGAACAAATTTGTGTACATACTAAATGGTAAATTTCGTGCCAAGGTTAAGATATTAATGCCTCACACCTTACACGAGGCAGTTCAGTGGGCTATCATTGCTATTAGGATGAATTCTAATCTCAAGCGTACAAAAAAGGCTCACTTTAGCTGTGCATAACAAACAACCCTAACATCAAAGATGGCTACCAATTTCTTTAGATCTGCAGTTATTTGACCAAGACAAATGCTACAAAATCCAGATCTATGTATTAAAATACATTAAGTGGTAAATAAAAGTAAGATTTTCTCCATGCATCCAATAGAAAAAACAAGAATATTTTTAAGGAATTTTTGCACTTATGACACCTGGGAAGGGAACATAGAAAGATGTTACTATTCCCCCTCAATGGGATGGTTTCTTGTATGTCCTCAACACTTTGAGTCTAAGATCTCTCTCTCTTGATGGTGTAGAAAACCTAGACAAAAAATGGAACTCAAAGGGAGCTCACAAGCAAAATGGTTGCAAAATATGACAATGATGGAGGATCAAAGTTAGACCAAAAGTATAGATCCAGAGTGATATTTAAGCAACAAAAGGTAGTGAATGAATGGAAAAGCCCTTCTATTTATAACAAAATATTGAGTTAGTCTAGATATTGGTGCATAATTAAAATATTATTAACCAAGTCTAGATCCAACTTTTATGAAATATTTTATTATATTTGTTAGAGGGAAAAAGAATTTGAATTTGGTCAAATCCCTTTATTTGTAAATAATAAATAAATAAATGATTTATTTATTATTTTAAGGATGTGGTTGAGTAATAATTAAATAAATAATGATTTTCAATTATTTATAAATGATTTAGTCAAATTTAAAAAATAATATTATTTAAATAATATTTAAATAATTATTCCTAGAAAATAATAAGATAAATAATGATTTACCTCATTAATTTTCCTGTTTTGGGTTAAATATGACCAAGAATATTAATTAAAATACTGTTTATATAATTATTCCTTGAGGAAAATCAAACAAATATGGATTTATTCAATATTTCCTCATGGGGTTTCCTGTTTAGACAATAAACAACTTAATAAATTAAGGATTACTAAGTTATTTTTCATAGTGAAATCAATTTTAATTAGGGTAAAATTGGTCTTACATTGTGTACTTTGGTCCATCTAATAATAACAGGTTAGATGACCAAAAATTGGTGTAACATATTTCCCCCCAGCATGCGAGCGTTAAGAGTTAATTGTATGACCGAAGTACGTTGTAAGAACTCAATCACTAGACACTAAAGGGGAAACCAGAGAGAGAGAAATATAAGGTAGACCAAAGCGCTAGAGGACAAGACCCTGAGGAGGCAATAATTACAAGTGTGACAAGTCTCTTTTATGAGTGAGTACCTGTGCTACAAGAGGCGAGGGAGGCATACCTATGCCCACTGAGACAAGGTACAAAGAATAATGGGTCTAGTAAACAAGGGACTGAAATATATAGTCCATGATGGCATAGACATGAGCCAAATAATAATATGATAATGGATCCCACATACATATTGTGCCTAGGATAACAACCAGGACTTATACAATAATATTTGAGTACATGAGATATAAGTACAACCAAAGAGGCCTTGTAAACAGGAGAGGGCTCTGAAAATCTGAATGATACATGAAAACTAAAAGGTGTTGCACATGGCTGAGGTTAGAACCATCAAATTTGTGGAGCTGCATCAAAGGTTGTAAGGAAGAGGTCATCCGGGCATGTGGGGGGCCACCCCCTCATGAGGTCTGAAAAATCTCACACACACCCAGGGATCACTGGTACAATCTGTTGCATCACTGAACCATCATGTATACAGATCTTGATCATGCTGTAAGGAGCTAGAACTGAGACACAATCAAGTCAAAGGGAAATAAATATTTCCTTTGCCTGATCTAAGGCACTGAATAAGAGTAAAAACTCGAACCAAGGTACACTACTCTCTAGACCTGTCTTCTCGAATGAATGAGCTGATGTCGACAGAAGGAGGTCCGCCATAGGTGAGGCAATAAGGGATCTTCGACTAAGGCATGAGAGATAATAGTAGAGCCACTGATAGACGGAAACCAGGGATGATGATGGAATGGGGGGTACTTAGTAGCGGGTTGACGACTTCCCTTGTTAGAGCATGAAGGGCATGGATGACCTGGAAGCAACTGACACAATATCAAAGGGGACGGGGGATAGTAGGACTGAAGGCCATAATGTGCGACATGAGGGAGGAATCAAGCAATGAAGGATGGAGGACTATAGAGGGATAGAAAGGTACTCAAGATAGACTCCATGGATGCGATGATGACTCAACTTGGATGCTCTAAATGAGGGTGAATCGATGGTGTTGCCACACAGAAAAGGTATAATGGGGACCATAAAACATGAATACAAGATGGTTACTCATGACAAAAATTGACACGAGCATGAAAAAGTATGAAGGCAAAGTGGTGCCCCAAGTACAAGTGTTGCATATGAAGAAATTTGATTTTGAGGAGTGGTGAAGTGACCTTTCTTGGACAAAATGGGTCTTGGTGAAGTATCAAATAACGAAAAACTAACAGATACCCATTTGAGAGCTAGGTGAGAGCTTTCCAACGGTATGGACAATTTTTTAAGTTGATTTATAGTTTGGCCATAGCGGGCGAAAGAAAAATTTGAAGTTTCTCTTTTAATAAGGCTTTTTCCCTCCAAATTCACTCATTTTCAAGTGTAGTTGCGGTGAATGTAGAGAGGAGAGAAGGCCCTAAATCTTGCGGTGATCATAGCAGACAAAACAACCGTTGGAATTGAGATCCGTTAGTTGTAGGTAAGAGGCCTAAGTCTACTATTTCATTTTAGTGGATCGAAATTTCAGTTTAGGCACCCAAAGCTCATGAACAGGCCAGGTCACACTTTCTGGGGTCTGTTTTATGACCTCGGTAGCAAGTACTAGGAATTAAACTACAACTTGTCCCAGGAAATGACCTAAAAAGTGTGACCTGACAAAGAAAGGGGGTTTCAATGTTGTTTTTGGCTGAGAGCTGGGATTTCTATGGTTGAGGGGCATAGGTGCCCCCAAGCATGTTATGGTCATTCCAAAATGTATTTAGAAAAGGGGAATCTAAACACATTTTAATGATGTGGTGTGCCAGTTTCTTCTATTATGGTTATGAAGTTTTAGAAAGGGAATGGAGGATTACCAATATGTTTTGGTACTACATATATGAAGCAAATTGACTAAGTTTCTGGGTTGGCATACATGGTGTCACTATCCCAAAGAGTGGATTTGGAGATATTGGACTGGTGCTCACCTAGAAAACTCACGGGTTGGTCAACCACAATGTCTAAGGGACTGGGTTGCTAATGTAAGAGGAAGGAATGATGGGGGGTATCGTCCCTATAGTGATCTGAAGTGATATGGGACTCTATAGGTTCTTCTAAATGAGGAAGAATGGTATTACTAGAGTCAACACGGCTATATGCACTATGAGGGTTGTGGAGAATTTCTTCCCCTGGACTCTCAAATATGGGTGCCCCCTTACCCAAACATTGGGTGTCAATGTAATGGCCACAAGGTGTATGTGGTTCAAATTCATGGGTTCGATGTAACGGGGAATAGATAAAGTCAGGGGTGGTAAATTCTTCCATAATGTCATCATCGTAATAGCATATGGGGTGACTGGTGGAAGAAAAACCACATGAGGCGGCGAAGCTACCTCGCTCATAATCATGAGAAGAGAGGTTCACATGAGCATGGTCATGGAGGGTGACTAAAGAACATGTAGATGAAGGATCCACTGATTTTGAGCCCAAGGTGATTGCTGAAGGGAGGTCAAGAGAAATAGAAGGGAAAGTCCCAAAGGGTTCTTCCACCGTGGGTATCATAGATGATGATAGGTAGAAAATGGTGGTCGACGACTCCATCATCTCAACATCAGAAGGAGGAATTTCAATGGGAACAGAGGTATCCTCAGGTTGGCCCAAAGCATACTGCGTGAGGATGGGAGAGGCGAACTAGTTCTGTTCAGTCTTGTACTCCAAAACGACCACCAAAGATGCACGGTAATGTGTGAGGCGAGGACAATGGTGGGTA
Source organism: Pinus albicaulis (assembly GCA_034641835.2). Lineage (NCBI taxonomy): Eukaryota > Viridiplantae > Streptophyta > Pinopsida > Pinales > Pinaceae > Pinus > Pinus albicaulis. Next base: position 422,160,720 of record CM076573.1, on the reverse strand, counting down.
TAATGACCATGGAGATCACACAAAGCACAATATTGGTTGGTGTGAATAGTCTTAGGGTTCTTGGCTACAGTCAAGGAAGGTACAAAGGTTTCTAGGACCGTAGACTCAGGGAACGCGACATTAACCATGGATTTGATGCGAAGCAATTCAGGGTAATGATGGTTGACATGATCAACAACATCACACAAAGCACACGGGGGGGTATGCTTTGGAGGCTAAGGAGGAGCAAGGTTTGTCGTGGTGGCCTTGTCTTTAGTCGCCTTCTTGTGAGCTTTTCCCCGCTCTCCCAAAGCAGTCACAACAGGAGTGGGTTCCTGTTGAGGTGGATGAGGCATGGAATTTAGGGGAGGGGTCATGGGGACTGATTGAACCGAGGTCAAAGAAAGGTAAGGTTTGGGCTGACCAAGCAGGATATTGGATGGGGGATCAATGTACTAGAATGGGATCCCCAGGGTCAGGTTAGGAAGGGATAAGGTAGCCATAATAGGTACTTAAAACACTCCAGGAGGGGGAGCTAGGAACTATATCTGACCAGAGGGGTAATGGCCAGGCGAGACAGCTCTAAGATAGTTAAGGCTAGGAGGAACCATTATAGGAGGGTAGAGAGGCTCATGGATGCCATTTGTAGATGAGGGGATTTGAGGAGGTGGTCCTGAAGGCTGAGTCAAGGTGCTAGGAGTAGGTTGCGGAGGGCAAGGCTGCTAACTAGTCGAAGCAAGCTGCTTGAGGTCGAACTGGGATGATTGCATCATTCAAACGTTCGACAAGCTGGGATCAGAGATAGGAGGAGGGAGACCAGGGAAAGAACCAAGCAAAGAGGATTATTTGTAGACTCTGGGTGAGACACTAGTCAAAGGTTCGACTGTTTTCTTATTAGCCACTGAAGATATGATGGACTTAAGGGAGGTCTAATACAGTTCGTAATATGTCAACTAGTCAATGGTGACTATATTTTAGTCATGAGGAAAGGACATATTGCGATGAACTGTAGATGGGACAACAGACATCACATATGTGTATCTATGACCCAATATAATGTTGTAATATAAGGGGGCATCAATGACTTCTACGTCAATGCAAAAAATCTTGCCCGCAAGAGTAATAGGACAATTGCAGAACATGCCAATGGGCTTGGAAGAGTGGCCATCCCATGCTTAGAGGGTGATAGTGGAAGGGGCCAACTCGGGAGATCCGAGTTTCTTCCAAACCGGAGTGGACATCACACAGGTGGATGCCCCCTCATCAATGATACAACAGGAGACGATGGAATTATGGATCTTGACGGGGATTTGGACGGCGATGGAAGCATGAATGGGAGGATGTTTTGACCAGTCAACATTGAAGATGATCAAAATATCATTTAAAGGATCCACAACACCCATAGAAGTTAGTAGAGATTTTCGTTGTGAAGGTCACAAATAGAGGAGTTCCAACATTGAGATGGTAGCAGGAGATTGCACCAAATCATCTACTATGCTATACAAATGGGAAAATTTTCCAGAAGTAGCATTTTGACGAAACGGTACCTTGGGGATCTTCGTATGAACCTCTGACTTAGGTTGAGGGATCTTTGAAGGACCATTGGTTGTCGAAAGAGGCTCTATGGAACCTAAAGAAGGGGGCTCGGGGGCAGACGTAGTGGGAGGCTTGTTGTATTGATGGGACTGAGTCTGGAGGTTGAGGAAAATGGTAATGGATTGGTCAGAGTTCATCATGAGAATCTGGTAATTGGAGGTACCAGATGGAGGAGGTTGAGTTGCCTCTTGTCCTTCAACAAGTTTGGTAGCCAGGAATCCTTGTTGAGGGAAAGGATTGGTAAACACAGCTGACTGGATAGGTGCAGCGTTAGGAGGAACCAAAGGGGAGGCTTGATGTCCTCAGGATGCTGCTTGAGCTTCCCACATCTGCTGCATCTAAGGTAAAAGAGGACAATCATGGGTGTAATTCCCATAGACACTGCAACAAGAACAAGGTTTGTTCGTGTGAACAGGCCTGTCCTGGTTGGGCTAAGTGCCTTGTTACTGGTTAATAGTATTAGGTGCATTCTGTTGTGGATTGGGTCTTGTATTACTAGGGGAAGATTTATTTTGGGTGCCTTTCCTCTTCTCTTTGGAAGTAGGAGGATTATTCGTGCCCTCTTGTGCATATACCTACCCTTGGGGGGTGGTGGCTATTGTTACAAGGGTTGAGAAGGCAAGGGAGGCTGTGGTGCTAATGATGGAGGAGCTGGAGCACCAGGCTGCATATACGGATAATAAGGAGGTTGTGTAACATTGTTGTAAACAGGTTGGGAAAAAGGAGGAGGCATGCCATATCCTAGATACATGCTACCGGGAGGAGGAAAAGTGCTGGAGGAGTTGGCCCCTCCCTAAGGGAAAGCATAACTCATGGGAGGATGAGTGTATAGATGAGAAAGGGCTCCAATGATACCATCGGTGGCATGGGATGCCCCCAGTGCATTGGCACCACCAGGTCTATGGAGATCAGGTAAGATGGTATAAACATAACCAGACGATGCGTAGATCAGGTCATATTTCAATGCAATCTAAAGAGCAACTTCTTCGGTCTGAGGGAAATGAGATGTGACATATTTTCCAACAGCAGGAAAAAGGGATCTAAGGAACCAGTCCATGTAGAAACGGTCTTCGAAGGTAGGGGCTCGACATAGGATCTTTCTTCTCCACCATTCCTGGACATGATCGGATAGGCGGGTCACAGAAAATTGATGAAAATAGGTCAAAAGTTCAGTGCCAGTGTTATAACAAAGGGGAAGTTAGAAATAAGACAGAAAAGCCCCGGCAAGAGTCGTAAATGTAGTATGAGAGGAGGAGGCCTGGTCAACATACCACTTATAATCTTCTCCAGTAAGCGTACGTTGGAACAATCGAAGACAGACAGATTCATCACTGATGGAGTTAGATGAACACCACATGTGGAAATATCTAACATGGTTTGTAGGATCTTCTCCAGCAAGACCTTCAAACTTGGGGATGTTGAAAGGGAGCTTGGTTGGCATAGCAGGCCAAGCAGGGTCATGGTTTATGGATTCATTGATCAACTAGTTAAAATCAGGAAGATTGAGGCCTACCATATAAGGGAGCAAGGGAGCAGTCAGGATAGTTCCTATTGCAATCCCACTAGTAGTATTCCCAGCATTAGGGCCGAGGCTACCACCAACGTTAGATCTTGAACTCGACATTGTGAAGGTGACAAGAGGAGAACTAGGGATAGAACCAGAGGGGGAACCCAATAAACTAGAAGCGGAATCAAAATGGGAACTCGATGGAGGACTAACTCAAATCCTACGTGGAGGAGTAAGTCTTCCTAACGAAAACTGAGGATGAAGGCCAAGAAGTCTCCGAGATAAGCGCCTTGGGGGCACAATGATGAAAGAAAAAACATGGATCACAAAAGGAAGAGAGATGAACAAAGGCAAGGGGGTGCAGGATCAAATGATTACAATGTCAAAAGAAGGCCAGGGAGGTGCAGGATAAATTGATTACAATTTTATAGTCTTTACATGGCGGTTTTAACCAAGCGCTCTTTATTTAGGGTGTGTGTATTAAGTGTGTTAATTTTAATATTTAAACCCAGACATGTGTAGAGAAAAAAGAAAAAGTGTGTTGTATAATTGTAAATAAATCTCCAAATAACAGTAAAGTAAACTGAATATAACAGACAATAAACAGCTAAAGATGCATCAATCTAAACCCAAGGAGGTGGGCTTCCCAACAACTAGTCTTTAGGTGGGCAAAAATCTAGTCAAAACACACCAAAATAGCCAATGGATCTAAATTCGAGAGGGAAAATGATCTAAAGGTCAGATCTGCTAGAAATAGTTTCAGAAAACAACAAAAAACCAGAGGGAAAAGTGCTACAAAATGAGGTGGCGAAAGGCTACAACCTGGAGGGAAGTGGAGAGGACCCTAGAGGAGGACCAAAAAAAACTAAAAAGAGGAGTTTTGGATGGATGAATAACCAATCTGAAATGGATCTGAAGGTAGAGGATCAGATCTGAAAAATGGCTGAACACACTGAAATTTCAGATGACCAACTTCAACTAAACTCCCCCTAGAAAGGTGGAAGGGTATTGAATCCCTAAGGGGATAGGTTCCCACTTCGACGAGTGAAAAAGAGCAAGTACAGGTCCAAAATAGGTAGATCCAGAGGTCAGACAACACTGAACAAAGGCCCAAACAAATGCAGAAAAATCTCAGAAAAAATCCCGCAAAAGTATTGATCGCAGTCTCTGACCTGATTTATACAGAGGTCACAGGTTTAAGGCTTTTTTCTGTGTCCTGGAGGTTCAGGTCACATATTTTGGCCCAAACAGTGCAACCCACACTTCCGACACTCTCGGGAGCAAGTTTCAGAAAAAAAGTGTTGTCTCAGTTGCGACTGATGCCTATCACCTACACAATAGGTCTAAAACACACGGAAGTTAGAATTTTCAATGTTTTAGGGTTTTAAAGGTTAAAAACAACATCAAGAAAAGAAAAACAAGAAGCTAAATAAAAATCCTAGGGTTTGAAGTAGCTGGTCATGAAGGGATCTGAAAAACGACAGAGGTTGTAATCGTAAACCCTTGTGGACTTGCCAGTTGTTTGGATGAATTCTAATCACAAGCGTATGAAAAAAACTCACTTTAGTTGTGCATAAAAAACAACCCTAACATCAAAGATAGCTACCAATTTCTTTATATCTTCAGTTAGTTGACCAAGATAAATGCTACAAAATCTAGATCTATGTAGTAAAAGACATTAAGCAGTAAATAAAAGTAAGAGTTTCTCCATGCATCCAATATACAAGACAAGAACATTTTTAAATAATTTTTGTATTTATGACACCTGGAAAGGGAGCATAGAAAGATGTTACCAGTCCCCCTCAATGGGATGGTTTCTTGTATGTCCTCAACACTTCAAATCTAATATCTCTCTCTCTTGATGGTATAGAAAACCCAGACAAAAAATGGAACTCAAAGGGAACTCACAAGCAAAATGGTAGCAAAATATGACAATGATGGAGGATAAAAGTCGGACCAAAAGTATTGATCCATAGTGATCTTTAGGAAACAAAAGGTAGTGAATGAATGGAAAAAACCTTCTATTTATAACAAAATATTGAGTTAGTCTAGATATTGGTGCATAGTTAAATTATTATTATCCAAATCTAGATCCAACTTTTATGGAATATATTTTTATATTTGTTGGAGGGAAAAAGAATTTGAATTTGGTCAAATCCCTTTATTTGTAAATAATAAATAAATAAATGATTTATTTATTATTTAAGGATATGGTTGAGTAATAATTAAATAAATAATTATTTATTCAATTATTTATAAATGATTTAGTCAAATTTAACAAGGAACATTATTTAAATAATGTTTAAATAAATATTCCTAGAAAATAATAAGATATATAATGATTTATCTCATTAATTTTCCTATTTTGGGTTAAAGATGACCAAGAATATTAATTAAATTGTTGTTTAACTAATTATTCCTTGAGGAAATCAAACGAATATGGATTTATTCAATATTTCTTAATGGGGTTTCCTGTGTAGACCATAAACAAGTTAATAAATTAAGGATTAATAAGTTATTTTTCATAGTGAAAGCAATTTTACTTAGGGTAAAATTGGTCTTACATGGTGTACTTTGGTCCATCTAATAGTAATAGGTTAGATGAGAAAAAATTGGTGTAACAATCACAGAGGAGGATATCATGAATAGTAGACCTATTAAGACAACAAGGCCCATAGGATCAGGAGTACCCGATGGAAATATTATGGAACATAGAAATTTTCAAAGGGGTCATGTGCTTAATCATCAAAAGTGGTCAACAGGAAATCAAATAACACCATATAGGCATCCAGCTCAACATCCACATAGGGTACCTCAAAAAATTAGTCAACCACAACATCGACATCCTATGTGAAAGCACCAAGTCACACCACCTCAGCATCGATCCCAATAGTCTGGCTCTTTCCAATAAAGTTCCAAGCCAAATCCCAGTTCAGCCGATAGTTGAAACCAAGATCCTAAGAGGGGTTGTTAGATTTGTGGAGCTCCTCACTATGAAAGGGATTTCCCTCAAAAGACAGGTAATACCAACTCAACTGAGAAATAAGCTACAATGTGGGATCTAGGGAAGTCTCATCACGTCCATGTAGTGGCGAACATTCACCAGGTCGAACACCAGTCTGTTGTGTTGGAAACCTTAGGTAATATTGATGGTATGAGTTTTGTCATTTTAATAGATCCAAGAGCTACTGATTCTTTTATTTCTCTAAATGCATTATCAAGGATTAAACATAAACCAATTGCACAACATGATTTTAGACATGTTGAAATGGCATGTGGTATGAAAAGAAATGTAGGAAGAATGGTAAAGGATTGTGAGGTGGACTTGGGTGTATGTAAGACTAAGGTATCCTTGCACTCTATGATTTTAGGATTCTATGACATAGTTACAGGAATTGATTTGTTGGAATGACATGATGCACTCCTAGACTGCAAAGACAAGGTACTACATTTGACAGACGATGACGACCAAAGAAAATCATTGAAGGGAAAGAACCAAGGGGTATCCTGAGGTTCATCTCCTCCATGCAACTAATAAAATTTAGATGAAAGGGATGTCAAATGTTCATGGTGGTAGATCTAAATTGATCTGAAATTGTGAGAACAAAATATTTCTCATACAGAGATTGACTGTAGGGGTATTCACCGGATATTTCACTTTTCAAAGAAAGGATGAATCCGGAGGCTACCTGGCCCTTCTACAGACTCTGCCTAAGGAAATAAAATGTAATCACAGAGATCCGATCAATGAAAGTATTTGTTTTAAGTGCAAAGTATTCATTGATCCAACTTTAATGTGTGAATAGACAAGTATACATATTCTGAAAATGAATTGTAGTGGTTTGAAGATGAACTAATAAGTTTTATTCTCTGTTTAAACCAGCTTGGGAAAAGTTTTATTATAAAAATTTACTGTTTAAAGGAGCAGAATATGAAAATATGCAGCAAAATTATACAGTATAACAGCAAATAATTGTTTAAGCGGTTCACCCCTCTCTTGGGCTACCTCCGCTGGGTCCAAAAGCCTCTAATTAGGCTTTTTCCTCTTTGATTAAATGCTCAAAATGTGAATACAACTGTATAGAAGCCTCAAATGGAAAAATACACTGCAAAAATAGATTCAGAAGGCTCAAATCAGTATAAAATGACTAAACAACCACCTCCATTGGATAAAGGTAGTCCAAAACAGCTCTTCTTCCCTTAGGCCCTAGTGGCTCCATGACCAAAAATGCTGGTAAATTCTCTGTTAGAGTGCCCTGATGGCTCTGCAAACACTTCCAACAGCTTCAGAATGATCAATTACCCTAGAATCAAAAAACATTTCGTCCAAAAAGGACTTTCCTAGCCAAAGTTATGGCTAACTGAAGTTTTCCCTTCAAAAGCTCCGCTAACTGTGGAGAACTGGAGTTAACTCCAATTAAAAATGGCAAATGTATCAAATTTGGCGGGCGTGCTCCAAATCTGTCGGGCGATTAACTGAAACATTAAATGTCACATTTATGTGGTCACATGCACCCTCCACGTTTTATGCTAAATCAAACGGTTTTAAAAACCGTAATGTCAAATCCCGCCGGCAGTTACATTAAATGGTTCACATGCAACGGTTACATAAATATGAACTGATCCACTGCAACATTTGAACCGCTCCACCTGTTTTAAATAGACCCACGTGCTTAGACACGTCATCCAAACATTAAAACTCCGCTCCAATCACGTTGAATAGCCCAGCCCCTTGCCACGTTTTTAAAACACATGCGCTTTAACATTTAACCCAAAACTTTGGGTTTGTGGGTTTTTAAACCCGTTTCATTTAACCCAAAACTTTAACAATTCGTTACCATTTGACTTATGGGTTTAATATATATGTGTAGTTTTAAAATTTACATTTTAATAAGGTTTAAATATAATTTAAAATTAATTAAAATATATATTAATTAATATAATATATGATTAATTTAAATCATATAAAATATAAAAAATATATATAATTTAATAATCTAAACCTTAATAAAAAAATTAAAATTTTCCCACATAATATTAAAAAATTTCTTTCAAAATTGAAAGTTATTGGGAAATTTCAAAATGCAATATCTCCTCCATACAGTAACGGATTGGAGTGTCGTTCGCGGCTACATGATCGTTTTGGCGAGCTCTTTCTAGTTGATCTGTTTCGGAGCAATTCTGAGCAGCTTCATTTTTGAGCATTTTTCTACAAGAGACTTGATCTCCTGATCATAAATGATAAGGGTGATTCTAAAAATATTGATAAACATCCAATTCTTGTTGAATTTAAGGATGTATTTCCTGAATAACTACCTGGGATGCCCCCATAAATGGAAATTTATTTCACCATCAACCTTAAACCAAGCACTGAGCCTATTTCAAAGGCACCCTATAGTATTTCAACTCCAGAGCTAAAGGAATTGCAAATAAAATAAAATTAATTGTTGGATTGGGGTTCATACGACCCAACATATCTCTGTAAGGAGCTCTTTTGATTTTCGTTAAGAAGAATGATGGATGTTGGCGACTATGAATTGACTACCGCCAGTTGAACAAAGTGACAATAAAAAATCAATACCATTTACCAAGGATAGATGACTTGTTTTATCAAATGAAGGGGGAATTTTTTTTTTTTTTTCAAAGATAGATTTGAGGTCGAGATATCATCAATTGAGAATCAAGGAAGAAGATACCTCAAAGATAGCCTTTAAGACAATAATTGGGCATTATGAATTTGTAGTTTTACCCTTTGGACTGACAAATGTCACGGGTGTTTTCATGAGTTTGACGAATGGAATATTTTTGGATTACCTAGACAAGTTTGTACAAGTATTTATCGATGAATTTTGATCTCCTAAAAGAGCTGAGAAGAGCATGATAGACACTTGAGGATAGTTCTTCAATGTCTTAGAGAAAACAAATTGAACGGAAAATTTTTAAAGTGTTCCTTTTACTAATAAAAGATTCATTATGTTGGGAACATTATCTTTGAGGATGGTATCACGGTAGACTCGACGTGTTAGGTCCATATATTACTAGTATAGTCCCTTATTGTTGTTAGTGTAACCCCCTTAATGTTATTATTGTACCCCTGTAACCCCCATATTGTTATTATTGTACCCTTAAATTATTGTGCCCCACTAGGAATACATTATGGCCCCATGGACTCCTAAATATAGAAAGGAGGTTTTGTAATTTGTATCATCCAAGAATTTTTCATTAATGTAATGTATTGGAGGTTGCCCCCTCGAAGTGGCTTATTTCTAAGGCATTTATATCTCTTTTCTTCTATTCTTGGAGCTAGTTTCACAACATTTGGTATCAGAGCTTTGGATTCTAGGGTTTCGTTGCTCCAAATAGGTCATCGTGGCATTTTCGCTATAAATTTTTTTCTACAAAGTTTTAGAAGCTGAAATTTTTAGGGTGCAAAGCTGAAATCTCGAGGAACATCTTTAAAAAAATTTCAGAGCTTGGTTCACAAAATTTTTTGAGATATGATCTATGGAAGTTAGGTATTTTGCAGGCTCCTCAATTTAATATAAACAGGTCATCGTGGAATTTGCGCTATAAAAAATTTTCTACGAAGGTTCAGAATCTAAAATTTTTATGGCGTGAAGCTGAAATCCTGAGGAAACTCGTCAAAATATTTCAGAGCTTGGTTCATAATATTTTTGGAGATATGATCTGTGGAAGGTAGTGCTTTTTCAGGCTCCTGAATTTCATCTCAAAGAGGTGATTGTGGGAAAATATTCATAACTCTCTCTCTGAGCATCGGATTGGAGTGTCATAATTTTTCACAAGTACACAGACTATAGTTTCTTTTCTATCAATTTCAGAGCTAAAAGACGAAACAGTGACATGTGGCAAGTCATACAGGTTCGCTCTACTGAACTAGTCCATAATTAGGTCATTGTGAGAGATTGGACGTAACTTTGCCTTGGAGAGTCCAAATCAAGTCAGAACTATGGAATTCGAAAGATAATTCAGAAGGCTACCTCAGTGCCCAATTTCAGATATTGAAGAGCTGCAATCATAAAGATAATCCAATTTCAATATCGAGCTCCTCAAAAGCAAGAAAAATGTGTGTTTTTTTTACGAATTGCATAAGTCTTGTTTGAAGGATCAATTTGAATTGATTCCAAGGGCATATTGTAGAATATATATCAGTATTAGGTTTAAAAAATGCCCCGTAAAAATAATTCAATGCCCATTAAGCCTTCAGAAGGCTCTATTATGTCTCATGAAGATGAAGAATTGCAACATGATCTATCAAAATTACAAGAGCAAGTGCACCAAATTTCACTCTCGCAAAGAGCAACAAAAAATGAAATGGATGTTTTGAAGAAAGGTGTGGAAGCGAAGATGGATGGTTTGAAGAAAGGCATGGAATCTAACATAGATGGCATGGAATCTAAGATGGATGACATGGAAGCTAAGATTGATGAAAAAATGAAAGACAACATGGAAAATATGAAGAATGATCTAAAAGTAGACATGGAAGGTTTGACAAAATTGATACAAGAAATTTTTCCTAATGGTGAAAAGATAGTAGAGGAAACTCATGATGAGAACAAAATAAATGTTAACTGTGACTTCATAAACTCTAATGTTGGCAGGAAGAACCACCATATTCCAAAAATGGATATGAGGAAGTTTGATGGAAAGGATCATGTAACATGGATACTACAGATGGAGCAATATTTTGATCTCCATATTGTGCAAAACACACAAAAGGTATACATTGCAACTTTACATTTAGAAAAAAATGCATTTGTATGGTATCTATGGGTTTTCTCCTGTAAACAAATTGTCACTTGGTCAATTTTTATGGAGGAAATGATAGCACATTATGAGGATACAAAGAGCAACACCTTCTTTAGCCAATTGATAAATCTCAAACAAAAGGGCTTAGTGGGGGGGCACATTGAGGACTTCCAAAAATTGAATATAAGGGTAATTGATATTCCAGAGGAACACATGATTGATCTCTTCATAGGTACTTTAAAGGATAACATCCAACATGAAGTTCATGTTTTGGAACCTGATTCATTGGAGAAGGCATTCAGTTGGCAAGAAAATTGAATGTAAAATTATGGCGACAAGGAAGCCTACCACTCACTTCTATAAAGAAGGGAAGTGTTGCTACGCCAGATTTCCACAACCTACAAGGTTGACACCACAACAATTGAAGAAAAAAGAGCAAAAGGGCTTTTCTACACCAGATAGAAAATACACTAAAGGTCATAAGTGTGCTGGAGAAGAAATTATTTTACATAGATTGTGAAGAGGAAGAAGAAAATAACAAGAAGAGGATATACACCAAGAACCACCCCTGTAATATAGGAAGAAATGAGTCCGACCATATTGTGTAATGCATTGGCAGGAATTACCACTCCTCAAACTCTCAAGATAGAAAGACATATCAAGAAGAAAAAGGTAATAGTGTTTATTGATTCAGGTAATACCCATAATTTTATTCCTTGTAAGGTAGACAAGGAATTGAATTGTTTCCTATACCCAACACCAGAATGTCAAGTGATGGTTGCAAATGGAGGAACTATAAATTGCTTTCGAAAATGCCATAATATCAAGCTAACCATGGGGGAATATCTATTGAATAGTTCAATGCTTTCCACTCCTATGGGAGATGCTGATGTTGTATTAGGAGTACAATGGTTACAATCTTTGGGGACGGTAGCTTTTAATTTTCAAGAACTTTTCTTGAATTTTTTTTCAAAAGGAAAGGAAGTCGAATTATGGGCCATTGCAGGGAAACCGGGAAAGATAATAAGCTCTAATTTCATGACAAAGATTCTAAAGAAATAAAAACGAGGCGTAATTTTCACAATTATGCTCACTAGGATTTCCAACATCAAAATAATCTATTTCTACAGGTCTCCAACAAGTCTTGGACAATCATTCCAAGGTGTTTGAAACTCCCAAAGGACTCCCACCTATTTGTGATCATGATCATGCTATTCATTTGATTCCAAGAAGTGTTCTCAAAAACATCAGGCCTTACATATATCCTTATGTCCAAAAGAGAGAAATTGAACGTATGATTGCAGAAATGCTAGAGGTTGGTATAATTCAACCTAGTCAAAGTTTTTTGTCTACTTCAGTAGTATTGGTGCAAAAGAAGGATGGATCATGGCACATGTGTCCGGATTATAGGGAGCTCAATAAGCTCACTATTAGAGATAAATTTCCCATTCCTGTGATTGGTGAATTATTGGATGAATTACATGGAACAATTTATTTTACCAAGTTGGATCTTCGTTCAAGATATCATTGAATTAGAATGAAGACTGAAGATATTCTGAAAACAACATTTCAAACTCATGAGGGTCATTATGAATTTTTGGTCATGCCTTTTGGCCTTACCAATGCACCTTCTACATTTCAAGGGTTGATGAATTCCATTTTCAAAACCTTCCTTAGAAAATTTTTGCTAGTATTTTTTTGATGATATACTAATCTACAAAGAAATATTGGAAGGATCATGTTGAACATGTTGATAGGTGCTCAAATCCGCAGAGAAACAATTATATGCAAAAACCTCCAAATGTTTCTTTGGAGTACAAGAGGTGGAATATCTGGGTCATATTTTATCTCATGAGGGTGTTAAGGTAGATCCTAACAAAATTAAAGCTATTAAGGAATGGAAATTTCCCTCAACCATAAAGCAGTTGCGAGGCTTTCTCGGGTTAACAAGGTATTATCACAAGTTTGCTAAGAATTATGGGAGAATAAAGCACCTATAACAACATTATTGAAGAAAGATTCATTTCATGGACTACTGAAGTAACTAAGGCCTTTGAACATCTTAAAGATGAAATGTGCCTAACACCGGTCTTACGTCGACTCTTCACAAAAACCTTTATTGTGGAATGTGATGCCTCAGGAAATGGAATTGGTGCAGTTTTAATGCAGGAAGGAAGACCCATTGCTTTTGAAAGTCATCTAATCAAAGGAAAGTATTTACAAAAACCTATTTATGAGAAGGAAATGTTAGCAATACTTCATGCACTAAAGAAATGGTGAACTTACCTAATGGGAAGCAACTTCAAGGTAAAAACTGATCATGATAGTCTTAAACACTTTTTGGAACAAAGACTATCTTCAGAAGAGCAACAAAAATGGGTCACAAAGATGTTGGGTTATGACTTTGAAATAATCTACAAAAAAGGAAAGCTTAATGTTGTTGCAGATGCACTCTCAAGAAAGAATGAATAGGTGGAAGAATTGCTTTGTGCCATTTCTATTATCCAACCAGATTGCATAACTGAAGCAAGAGATGAATGGAAGAAGGACAAAGAAGTAAACACTGTTACTGATGAAATATCTAACCTGACCTCAAAACGGGAACTCTAACCCAAAAAGACTCAAAAAACATGAAAAAGACACCCCAAAAACAAAAAAAGTGTATTCCAGAACACACTGGGTTTTTTTTTAAGGTCAAATTTCAACATTTTATAAAATTATGCTAAAAACAAAATTGTTTCTTGAAAAAAGGATTGAAAAAACAAAACCAGCTGATGCTGGAATAACAAAAAAAAAAAAAATTGTGCCATATTTTTGACATTTTTAAAAATAGAAATAACATTTTTTAATTTTTAAAATTCAAACAATAAAAAAAAAAACCTAAAATTTAAGAAAAAAAATAAAAAATTCTTAAAGCTTAAAATTTAAAAATATATAGGAATAAATAAATAAATAAATAAATAAATAACTTTAATTCAAACATTAAAAAAAAACCTAAAATTTAAGAAAAAAATAAAAAAAATTAAAGATTAAAATTTCAAAATCTATAGAAATAAAAAAATAAAAATAAAAACAAAATAAAAATATTAAATTAAAAAGAAAAACAAGTTAAAAAAATAAAGAAATTATAAAAAATAAAATATAGAAATTAAATTTAAAAAAGAAAAAAAAATGTTTATTAAATTTAAAAAAATAAATTAAAATTTTTAAAATAAAAAAAATTAAATTTAAAGAAATATATTAAATTTTAATAAATTTAAAACTAAAAAAAAAAACCATTATTGAAATTAAAAGTAAAAAAATGAAAAATGAAAAATAAAATACAATAAAAATATTAAATTTAAAAAAATATATATTAAAAAAACAAATAGATTTTAAAAAATAAATTATATATATATATATATATAGATGAACTTAAATTAAAAATATATATATTAGATTTTATTAAATTTTAAAAAAATGGTTAATATTAAAATAACAAATTAAATTTAAAAAAAAATATTATATTTTAATAAATAAATGAATAAACAAATAAATTTTGAAATAAAAAATAAATTTAAAAAAAAAAACAAAAAAAAAACAAACTTGTTAAAATAAAAAGTTAAAAAACTTTAAAAATCAATTAAAATTTAAAAATTTAAAAAATATATATATTAAATAAAAAAATAAAATAAAAAACAAATTAATTTGAAAATATTAAGTTTAATTTAAAATAAATAAATAAATAAGTACACAATTTTAATTGAAATAAAAAAATATAAAAATTTTATGTAATTAAAAAAATAATAATAAAAAAATTAAAAATTAAAAAAAAAAATTCAAATAAATAAATAAATCACAAAATTTACTAAATTTTAAAAAATTAAATGAAAAAACTAAACATAAAATTTAATAATAAAAAAAATAAAATGAAAAAAAAATAAATAAATAAATAAACAAAATTTAATAAAAATTATTAACAAAATTTAGAATAAAATAAATTAAAAACAGAAAAAAATGAATAAAATTAAAAGAAAAAGAAAAATTAAAACAAATTAAATTTCAAATATTAAAATTTAATTTAAAAAAATTTAATTTTAAATTTTTTGAATTATATATATATATATATATATATATATATATATATATATATATATATATATATATATAATTAAAAAAAAAAAAATTTTGATCGTGGTGGCGCAATCAATCGCTCCCGGCCTAGTCGGGCGTTGCAGTGTCGGCCATTGGCAGAGGCCGATTCCCCGAATCACCCTCCCGCGGCGTAGAGGCTGACTAATCACCCTGAGGCCAGATTCCCGGAATCGCCCTCCCGCCGGGCACAGCCAACCAGACCGGCCTCTGCCACCAATTGGGCAGGAGGCCGATTGGCAAGGCTACTCATGATTTTAAAAATATATATATATATATATATATATATATATATATATATATATATATATATATATATATATATATATATATATATATATATATATTATTTTTTTAATTTTTAATATTTATTTATTTTTATTTTTTTTATTTTTATTTTTATTTTTTTTTAATTCAAAAAATTTAATTTTTTTTTTTTTAATTGAAATTTTTTTATTTTAAATTTAATTTTTTTTTTTAAATTTTTTTTTTAAATTTTTTTTTTAAATTTAATATTTTAGATTAATTATTTTTTAAAATTTAAAATTTATTTATTAAATTTATTATATTTTAATTTAATTTAATTTTTTTTTTTAATCTTTTAGTTTATTTAGTTTTTTATTTTTAAAATTTATAAATTGTTTCATTTAAAAAAAAAACAATAAATTTATGGATATTTGTTTTTTAATTATTTGCATGTGGTTTTTTTCATTTTTCTTGTTTTTTAATGATAGTTTTTTTTATTTTAATTTTCTTTTTCAATTTTAAATTTTGTTTTTTATTTTATTTTATTTTTTTTGTTAATTTTAAAATTTATATTTTTGTTTTCTAATTATTATTATTATTATTAATTTAAATTTTTATTTCTATTATTATTTTTTTTTTAATCTAAATTTTAATTTTGTAATTTAAATTTTTTTTAAATTTTCTATTTTAAATTTTCTTTTACTTATATGGTTTTTTTTAATAACTTAGAAAAAAATGTTTTTGATGTTTTTTTTTTTTTTTTGGTTAATTTTTGTTTTTTTCTTTAAATTATGTGTTTTTTTTTTCAAATTTTGTCATTTCTTTGATATATATATATATATATATATATATATATATATATATATATATATATATATATATATATATATAAGTTTTGTTTTTTATTACCAACATGAAAATCACCACCTAAAAAAGGTTGATGTCGCATCAATACGTTTCAAAATTAGCATGAAAATCACCATCTAAAAAAAAAGTTGATGCCGTATCAATACATTTCAAAATTAACATGAAAATCACTAACATTTAAAAACAAATATTCATACTTCATAAATAAAAATATTAGAGTGTCAAAAATGTGCTAAAAAAAAAAGGTGATTCTCGCATCACCACTTTTCAAAATCTAGTGCTTTTTATGCTACCAAAAAAAAGTCGTTATCAAAGGCAGCTACTCATTTCATAGGTAACAATGTTAGTATGGACACTCATTCAAAAGTTGCAGCAAGATCCTAAGACATCTGATACATTTAGTTGGAAAAATGATTCCTTATGGTACAAAGATCGCTTATATCTTTGTAAGAATTCCCAACTAAAACAAAAGATTCTTCTGGAATTGCACACTTCTCCTTTAGGAGGACACTCAGGATTTTTAAAAACTTACCACAGGGTGAAGAAAGAATTTTTTTTGGGATGGCCTTAAATCTGATATTCGAAAGTTTGTGGCGGAATGTTTGGTTTGCCAGCAGAATAAAGTGGAAACAATTAAGACCCCAGGACTTCTACAACCTTTATCCATTCCAAGTCAACGTTGGGAGGAGATTTTAATGGATTTTATCACAGGTTTACCTAAGTCCGAAGGAAAGAGTGTCATCATGGTGGTAGTTGATAGACTTACCAAGTATGCACACTTTTGTGCATTATCTCATCCATTTAAAACAAGTACAGTTGCTACTACATTTATGGACAGAATTCAAAAGCTACATGGAAGCCCAAGGGTTATTGTGAGCGACAGAGATCCCATTTTTACTGGAAATTTTTGGACTGAGTTATTTTCTTGTTTGGGTACTCAATTAGCTCATAGCTCATCTTATCATCCTCAATCTGATGGTCAAACTGAGATAGTAAATAAATGTTTGGAAGGATATCTTCATTGATTTGTATCTGATAAACAAACACAATGGGTCAAGTGGTTACCTCTCGCTGAATGGTGGTATAACACTTCCTTCCATACTGCAGCAAAAATGACCCCATTTATGGCACTTTATGGATATCATCCACCATCGATCACATCATCTTTAAGGGAAAATTCGAAGGTTCAAGCAGCGGAAGATCACATCGAGCATCAGCAAGAAGTTCTCCAACTCTTAAAGGATAACCTGAATTTGGCACAAAATCGAATGAAACAACAGGCAGATCAACATCGCAGGGAGAGAAGTTTTGATGTAGGAGATTGGGTATTTTTACGGCTACAACCATACAAACAAATGTCCCTCAAGCAAGCTAAGAAGGATAATAAATTATCGCCAAAGTACTATGGTCCTTACAAGGTGTTGCAAAATATTGGTACTATGGCATACAAATTGGAGCTTCCTGCTTCTTCACAAGTGCATCCAGTTTTCCATGTTTCATGCTTAAAGAAGGTTATAGGTGAAAATCTTCCAGTTCAAACAATATTTCCAAAACTTGATGAGGAAGGAAAAATCATATTGGAACTTGAAGCAGTCACGGAAACAAGAACTCGACAGCTACAGAATCAATCAATTTCAGAGTATTTCATCAAGTGTAATAACCTACCCACTGAAGATTCTACATGGGAGGATGATAATTTTATACAGAAGCACCCAGAGCTACTCAAGCATTGAGGACAAAATTTTTTTGAAGGAGAGGGGCATGTTAGGTCCCTACATTACTAGTATAGTCCCTTATTGTTGTTAGTGTAACCCCTTATTTTTATTATTGTACCCCTATAACCCCCATATTGTTATTATAGTGCCCTTAAATTATTATTGTTAGGTCAGCTAGGATTACATTGTGGCCCCTCTAGCATTACATTATGGCCCCATGGACTCCTATATATAGAAAGGAGGTTTTGTAATTTGTATCATCCAAGAATTTTTCATTAATATAATGTATTGGAGGTTGCCCCCTCGAAGTGGCTTATTTCTAAGGCGTTGATATCTCTTTTCTTCTATTATTGGAGCTGGTTTCACAACACGACGAAGATCGAGGCCATCATGGAATGCCCAACACCAACCAATGTTCATAAAATATGAAGTTTCATGGGCATGGCAGAGTATTGCGATAGATTTTTCGAAGGGTTTTCCAAGGTAGCAAGCCCCATTACCAAGCTCCAAAGAAAGAACAAGGAATTCATTTGGATTGAAAAAATGTGAATAAGCATTCCAAAGGTTAAATTTTTTATTAACGACGACACCAATTTTGAAAGTTCCATATATGGAACAATAATTTTTGGTTTGCACCTATGCCTCCAAGAAAGGGTTGGGTTGTTTATTGATGTAATAAGGAATAATAATATAATATGCATCAAGAAAAATTAGAACCCATGAATAGAACTATGCAACCCATGATCTAGAAATGAATATATATGCCAGTTGATCTTGAATGAAGAATATCGCGCATTATACATGGCACACCCTTCTGTTAAGAATATGAGTGCAGAACTAAAACCACGTTTCTTTTGGAAAGGAATGAAGAAGGACAGTGTAAAATTTGTAGCAAGATGCTTATAGTGTTAGCGAGTAAAATCTGAACACAGACGTCCAAAAGGGTTATTGCAAGCCCATGAGGTACCAGAATCTAAATGGGAAGTTATATCAATGGACTTCATTGTGGGAGTATAGTTTACCTCAAGAAGACATGGTTACATATTTGTAGTGGTGGAAAAATTGACCAAGAGTGCCCATTTTATACTAGTAAAGACTACATATAAGGCACCAGAGATAGCGAGATTTTTTATTGATGAGACTGTGAGATCGTATGGAGTTACTAGGAAGATCCTATTAGATAGGGGAGCAGTGTTTATAGGAATGATTTGGACCTGTTAAACACCATGTTAAGCACACACATGGTGTATGAGAAGAATAACACACACACACAAGAGACTCAACACACAATGAAGGATAAGCTCGAGGCTCTCTTATCTTCCATTATACAAAGATGTACATTTATAGTACAATGGTGTGACTCTTGGTTTCATATTCCAAAGTCACTTGGACTCCATTATGACTTTTCACATTCCACACCTATCCATGTAGGATTAGGTGTTCCAACATCCCCCCTTAATCCGAAGGGGTATGTGTGAGTCCAATAAGAGAGTTGTAATATAAATCTGCAAAGTATACATGGCAGCACTTGGGCTGAATCAACTCTTTGAAATGTTGGAAAAAAGAGGTGGTTTAAGGATGACCACCAACACTAGAACACAAAACTTGTTGGAGTTCCTGGAACTCTTCCAAAACTGGCAAGAAGTTGAAAGCTTCTGCTAGAGGAATTGTCCCTCATAAAAAAGGGAGACCTTCAACCTAAAAGAAGGGAGGTCTACTACCTGTGATGGTTTTAGGATTACCAACAACTCTGGAATGCTTTGAAGCATTTCCTGGAACTCAACCAAAGATGGCAAGAAGCTAAAGGATTCTGCTAGAAGAAGTGTTCCTCATATATGAAAGGGAGACCTTCGACCTAAAAGAAGGGAGGTCTACTACCTGTGATGGTTTTAGGTTATCCACCAACCAAAGATGATGGTTTAAGGTTGTCCATCAACCGAAGGCATGCTCATGGGCATCCGTGTCTCTGGCTACATCTCTGAATCTGGAATGAAGAATTGTGGCTCAGGCTCGCTTGAACTATTGTGTCTCTGGCTACAACTCTGAACATAGAATGAGATATTGTGGCTCAGGCTCACTTGATCTGACATCGAAGCTTGTACATGACCACCATTTTCCCCCCTGTCAGGGACAAGGTGAGATGATGGAGAAAACTCAACTGCAATTTTACTCAATATTCGTGAACATGTTCTGACATGTGACTTAAACATCTTCTTGGCTGTTGATGCCCATTGCCAAGAAGCGATCCATCCAAGTTGAATCTTTGTTCTTGCAGAAGGCTTGTTTCTGAAGCATCTGTCTGAAGAATGGGTGTGCCGACCACAATGCTTGCATGGATGAAGATCAAAACAGTGATCTTTCATATGACCAACTCGATCACAGTGTTGGCATTTCACAATCTGATGTTGTTGTTGTGGAGCAGGATTTGGAACAGCTGCAGGTGAACTGTCATACAGGAATCTGGCACTCTGAAATATGATGGGCTTTGTGTAGTCTAGAATATGAAAGGACACATCCTTGTCATATCCAAGACCAGTTCGGTGCTTGTTTTGGACAAGATCTTCCCAAGGTCTGATGATGGGCTTAGGAAGTGCAGGCTGAGCTGCCGCATTTGCATGAAAATCTGCTCTTGTGAAATGAACTGAATGGGAATCGACTTCAAATTTACTGACTTGCTGTGGATGGGAGTCCTTCTCAATGTTTTGAACAGAAATAGGTTCAGAATGGTGACTCTTTTATTGAAGTTCATCTTGCTGAAGCTGAGTTTCCAACTACAAAAACTCAATCTTTTCTTGTGCATCTAGCAAACAAATTTGAATATTACAAAGAGCATCCTTGCTCATTTTTATCATGTCATGAACATTTGAATGAATGAGGTTATTCAACAACTCTAATGCCTCATTGATTTTAGCCATTTCAACAACTTAGGCTCAAAAAATGAAAGGGTGTCGGCTTCAACCGAGAATGCACCCGTTTACAATGTGTTTCAACAACAACTACAAATTACTCCAAAGAATTTTCAAAGCACAAAATCTGCTCCTCAAATGATGGAGAGCAATCAACAATCCAACAACTCAAATTTACACTTCAAGTCTTGATTGCAACTATGAATGAAGAAGCAAATCAATTTTAGTTCAATACAATATGCAGAAAAGATGTTTTGTAAAGATGTGCAGCTAAAAAAACTATGCAAGAAGCCTTTAAGGCAGTTTAATTTTCCTTAAAAGAGCTATTTTCAATGATGGCAAACTTGTCTTCAAATGTCAATTCTTCAGAAAAATCACCCTTCAAATTAATGCAACAAATCACAATGCAAATCTGCAATTTTCTCTATGTATTCAGTCCATCTGTTCACATGTCATTTCCTTCTTTTCTGTTGTTCATATTCTCTCTTCCTCTCTCTCAGTTGTTTTTTTTTTTTAATAATTAAATTAAAAAAAATGAAATTGAAAAACTTATTAAGGGGAGGGGGAACTATGAGAAATTTAAAAAAATGTGAGGGGAAGGGAATTAAAAGGGAGAGGGAATTTAAAAAGAGTGGGAGAGTGGGGAGTTTAAAAACTAAGGGAAATGGATTATATAAAAATAGGATTAAAAATGGGATTATATATAAATGGGAATGAATTTAAAAAAGGGAGGGGAATTAATATTATTATTATTATTATTTTTATTTTTAAATTTAAAATTGAAAAATCAAATTTTAAAATTAAATGGAAGGGCAGTATGATAAATGTGGGGGTTGTATTAATTATGAGAAGGGAGGGGGTGTGTAGATAGGCGTATATTAAAAAAAATAAAACAGAGAAAGTTGCAGAGGCCAAGTGTTTTGAAATTTTTAAAATTAAAAAAAAATGAAATAAAAATCTAGAGTGTTTTGAAAGTTTTAAAATTAAAAAAAAAAATGAAATAAAAATCTGGAGAGAGGGGCATTTGAGAGGGGGTGTTTGAAGGGTCCATATGGCTGCGGAGGGCTAAGATGAGTTGGGGTGCAGAGAAGGGTGTGGGTCGAGAGTGCAGCCGTGGGGGAGGGCGTAGTGGGTAGGGAAGTCGAGAGGGGAGGGTGCGGTGAGGGGGAGGGTAGAGTCGGTTGGGTTGAGCATATGGGGAGGAGGGAGCCGTGGGTAGAGGGCGTATGAGGAGCATTGTAGTGGGTAGGGAGGGGGCTTGGGGTAGCTTAGGTGGGAGCTCATTTGGAGAGGGCCGTGGGTAAGGTATGCAGACAGGGCGCGAGAGTTGGGAGTTCGATTGTGAGCAAGGGGGCGGCGTGGGTAGAGGGTTGCAGGTCGATGTGAGGAAATAAGGGGTGGGTGATAGTGTGTAGGGTGAGGGGTCTGCGCAGGGAGAGGCGTAGGGGAGTGAGATAGGCATTGGGTACGGGAGTGAGGATGCGCACTGTTGAGAGGAGTGGTAGGTGGGAAGGGAGCGCATGAGGCCGAGAGGGAGGCAGGTAGGTCGCGTGGAAGGGCTGGGTAGTGGTAGGTGGGAAGGGAGCACGTGAGGCTGATAGGGCATGGGTAGAGTGGTTTATGGGGCGGGTTAAGGCTTGTTGTGCGAGGGGGCGCCGATAATTTTAAGGGTTGAGCATATGAGCGGTGGGTGTAAGATGGAGAGGGGGCGATGTGGGTAGCGGTAGTATAGTGTGATGAGGGTGTAGGGCGAATGAGAGCAAGGTAAGCGGTAGGGCGAGAGTTGCAGAATTTTATTTTTTTTATTTTTTTATTTTTTTATTTTATTTTTAATATAACAACATAGAGAGATTCCACTTAAAACAACTGGTAAAAATTGCAGAAACAAGGACAACAGTACAAATTTCAAGTACTTCAGATGTGCAGTGCTGCTCTTCTTCAAAACAAATTCTGAATGCTGCCAATTTCTGAATTCTACTCTTTCTTCAAAAAAAAATTCTGAATGTGGCAAAAAGACTACTGTAGAAATCTCTGAGTGCTGCAAAAATTATCAAAATTTTTGCAGATATGCACAGGCCATAAACACAAATGGCTCACTCAATTTGGAGCAAGGGTAGCAATTTCTCGCTCTGATACCATGTTAAACACCATGTTAAGCACACACATGGTGTATGAGAAGAATAACACACACACACAAGAGACTCAACACACAATGAAGGATAAGCTTGAGGCTCTCTTATTTTCCATTATACAAAGATGTACATTTATAGTACAATGGTGTGACTCTTGGTTTCATATTCCAAGGTCACTTGGACTCCATTGTGACTTTTCGCATTCCACACCTACCCATGTAGGATTAGGTGTTCCAACAGGACCAATTTCTAAGAAGCCTTGGGAACCTTGTTTAAATTCAACATTGCGTATCACCCCGAGACAGATTGTCAGATAGAAAGGACTAATAAAATCCTCGAAGACATGCTACAAATGTATGTGATGGACCAAGAAAAGAGATGGGAGTAGTTTTTTCCCCTGGTGCAATTTTCTTACAATAATGGTTATCATAGTTCCATCAAGATGGTGAAAATTGAGTTCTTGTACGGAAGACCTTCAAAACACCTCTCAATTGGGATCGACTCATGGACCCGGTATTAATAGGACCAAAAGTTGTGCAATATATGGAAGAAAAAATGACAATGATTAAGGGGAGGCACAATATCGACAAAATATTTATATTGATACTCATCGGATAAACCAAATTATGAAGTGGGAGATAGGGTGTTCTTGAAAGTAAGGCCCCAAAAGAACTTTATAATATTTGGAAAGGGAGCAAAATTGTCTCCAAGATTTGTGGGACCTTTTGAAATATTAGAAAGAAAAGGGGTGGTGGCATATAGGGTTTCCTTAACTCCATCTGTAGCGCATATGCATGATGTGTTTCATGTTTTTGTTTTGCATTATTATATTTCAAATCCTTCACATGTTATTGACTTGGGTCATTTGCAGGTTTCAGACAAGGGCATGGTGATGGCCAAACTAGTTTGCATACTAGACCAATGAACTTTGCAGCTTAGACGATGGTTATTGGGCCTGGTTAAGGTCCAATGGGACAATTATAGTTTTAGTTAAGCCACTTTGGAGGACACCAAGGAGATGCGTCACCATTTTCCTTATCTATTCCAAGGACTTAGAGATGAATTATATTATTAAGAGGGGTTGTATATAGTGCCCTAGTATAGTTGAATGATAATGATATGAATTTTAACATTAATTAGTGCTAAGGCCCACACGTTATTCTTTGAGGACCTCAGGTTCATGATCCAGACACATGACTCTATTATTAGTGGATTTTATGGTTATGTATGTTCTTTATTGATACTATGATTAGGATAGAATTAATATTTATGTGTGTTATATATTGATATGATTATAACATTAATGGATATGCATGTTCTCTATTGATATTATGATGATGATAATATTAAAGGATATGTATTCTCTCTATTGATATCATGATGACGATAGACTTGATGGATATGTATTTTTTCTATTGATGTTACAATGATGACAGCTTTGATGGATATGAATGTTTCCCATTGAAGTTATGATTATGATAACCATGATGGATGTGTCCCCTATGTTATCTACTTACATTATTTTTGGTTCAAAATGAACAACGATGTGAATGACTAAGTCATGTTGATGATGCTATTATGATAATGCATAACACTGAGAAAATTTGTTATTGATGATTATTGAGTATGACACGAAACCACCATAGGAACTCACATATGATGAGTTGACAACATCTTGTTTGATGGAAATTAATATTTTGGCACCCTTTTCATCACAAATAAACTATTAGGTGTGGCACACTTTGATCTTCAAGGGATGTTCTTAAAGGGCACGACCAACTTGGCACCCTTGGAATTATTAAAAATAATTAACAAATACAATCAAGGTATGAAAACCCTACAAATTCACATGAAATAGTAAATGAAATTAGAAACAAGACAATTAAATCAAGGATAAAACTTGGGGTAAGGAGAAAATAGGAAGAAATAAAATATTTTACCTTGAGAACTCTACCCTTCCCATGTTGGAAATTATTAGGTAGATAATGTACATAAGTCGCCCTAATTAGGTAAAGGGATAAATAGGGGCATATAGTTAAGTATAAATATTAATCCTAAAATAGTTAAACTTCATTAAGAAAATAAGGTGGTGAATTAAAATAATATTAATAAATTAAATTTTAGAGAAATTTAGAGAACCTCCATGTAGCAAGAGCCAATATAAAAATATTCATCCAAGATGAAAATTGAGTTAAATTATGAAGTATTTAGGGGACCAAATTTGAGACTTACGAATTGACTTCAGTAATGAACACAAATTAAGGAGTAAAAAATGGGGATTAAGAGACAACTAGGAGAAGAAATAGGAGGTCTTGATGGGGTGAGGAAAAATATTATTTTAAAATTTAAATTTAAATAAATAATTTTAGAGATCCTTGGTGAGAGGGTGACACATGGGTGGGTGAATAATCAAACTTTAGGATTAACAAAAATAATGAATTATGCATGAAATTCCAAGTGTCACTTATGAATCCTCTTATAAAAGAAGGGGCAAGCCATGGTAGAAAGGACATTTTTTACCCTATTGCTTGATGGATGAGACTATGTCACTGTAGTGGCTACGAGCTATATTTGATTTTGGTGAGGTAGAGGACTTTAGATAGGGGATTCTTGAGCCAATAAGTGCTCACCTCTATCAGCTAGCACATTTCCTCCATTGTACAACACAATTGCAGCTCGGTGGTTAGCAGGGAAGGAGAGTACCCAAGGAGTAGTTCAGGAGGTCAATTGTTGGGTCACTACATTTGGGTTAAGCACGACAACATTCATACTTGGAAGTAGACGAAAACAAGGGAGTGCAAGTAGCGACAAGTCAAGATTGAATCTCGTCTCCTTGTGAACGGTACCTATGTTATTTATAATTTTATTTTATATGACTTCATTGCACCTATAATTAACATGTAAACGATGTATGTGTAATGAAGTTAAATTCATGTATGTTTTATATAAGTGATTAATATTTCTAATTTACCAATGTTGTATGCTTATGGTTGTATTCCTAGTTTACTATATTATTATTATGGTTTTTATTTCAAAAATAAAATAAAAATAAAGCATAGGGTTGGTCCCTACATTTGGTATCATACCCAAGGAGTAGGTTGGGAGGTCAACCGATCGGTCACTCTGTTTGGGTTAAGCATGACAATATTCATACTTGGAAGCATACAACAACAAGGGAGTGCAAGTAGCGGCAAGTCAAGATTGAGTCTCATCTCCTGGTGAATGGTACCTATGTTATTTATAATGTTATTTTATATTACTTTAGTGTGCCTATAATTAACATGTAAAACGATGTATGTGTAATGAATTTAAAATCATGGATGTTTGATATAAGTGATTAAAATTTATAAGTTACCAATTTTGTATGCTTATGGTTGTATTCATAGTTTACTGTATTATTATTATGGTTTTTATTTTAAAAAAATTAAAAAAAAGTAAAGCATCAGTTTGGTCCCTACATTTGGATCAGAGCCTAGGTTTAGTCTCTAGGACCTATGGACCTTTTGAAACGTACTTTTCATGAGTGTTACGATGAATTCTCGTTAAGCCCAAAATTCTCGTTAAGACCAAAAAACAAAATAGAAGAAATTGCATATTCAAAATATTTTTCCTTACAGGAAAAAGTAATTATATCTAAATGTTTATGCTTGATAACATAAAATTGGAAACGATAAAAAAGAAGAAGAAGAAGAAAAAACTAAAGAGTTGAGCAAGGATTACTTTATTTCAAAGCCTATTGAAAATATTCTACATTCAAACAATCTAATTGTGTATATTTAAATCTAAAACAAATTTCACTTTTAATTTTTCCCTGTATCGAAAAGTAAGTGGTGAATTTCTGCTTGCAACTATTAGCTTCTTCTTTTCTTCTATAGTGTAAAGAAATAAACACAAATTGTATTTTATGACAAACATATGATTTTTCAATATTTTTATTATGATTCCTATGAATAGTATTGTACCCCTCAAAAAATTAGACATCATTCGTAAGATTCCACTTTTGCCAAACCATATCTTCTGGATCATTGCATGACATAATTTCTTGCCATGGTGGTGGGTTTATTCTGATTAAATTTTCTAGAATAATATAATTCAATTTCAGATTATAATTCCCAAAATTTTAGCTAGCATTTGTGTTTGGTTATTTGTCTAATTGTGGGTTTTGTATAGGTATGAGACTTGAGATAATATACCACTGCCCAAAATTGTACTAGGTCCCCTCCCTATATGTTTTGGAGGATTTGATGAGGGCATATACCTTGCATCAACAAGCGCAACATTGTGGCCATCCTCAATGTGATAAGATTTGTTCTCATATATGATGTCATTTTCATTATGCTCAATCTCAACCTTGTGAGTCCTCTTGATAGAAAAATCCTATCGTTGCTTGGTGATTTCATCAGGAAAATCATTGTCAGTCATCTACTACTATCTTCAGTGGGGGACACCCAAATTTTAGCTTGCCTTTTATACGTCTTGTCATCTCTGTAAAATTTTCTCTTCCTACTAAGTCGTGTTAGCTCGTTCTGCCACTACCTAGTTGTATATAATTTTTGGTTTGTTTATATAACCTGAATATAATTTGATAGTGGATATTGGATATCTTATAAATGTATAACAGATCTGGAAAATGATTGAATTTTTTCAATTAATACATAAAATTATGAACACATGTATTTAACATTTAGCCGCAATCACAAAGACTTCAAGAGAAGCCATCATTTTGAAATGGGGACCCGAGCTGCATAAAACCCCTTCTCCATTTATAACTCAACACCAGATAATAGCACATTCTATCAAATGCACCTTAAATTTGAGAAACAAAAAAGAAATTTCCTGAATACAAGTTTCCAAAATATGCCATGGACATAAATATGATTTGCATACATCAATTTTAAATGAATCTGTCGTTTCTTATGGAATGCAGTATCCACCAAGTAAAGCGAATCATAGGAGGTGGGGCGGAGCAAAATCCAAATCTAGCTAATTAAAATTTTGATTGAATCAAATTATTAAGATCTTGTAACAATCAATTACTCCAGATATAATTAACTGTAGTTATTAAATTATGATTAGAGGTAACAACCAATTACTCCAGAACTAGTTAATTGTAGTTAACTAAAGTCTTCATTGCATAGATCCAGATTTTTAATCACCATATTCCTGTAGCAGCCACACACAAAGATACATATATTGTCATCATTAAAATTTCGAAACAGAAAATCAAGGAATAAATGAGTATTAGTTTGTTACATTTGACACTTGTTTAAAAAATCCATATATATTAACAATGGAGTTTAAATGTTATCCAATTAACATATTTTTTTTTAAAAACCGAGGGAGAACCTACAACAATATCGGGCATATATATTGTAACCATCATTTTACGTCATTTTTGGACATAAATTTTCTCCACTTGTCTTCGAAAGAACCAATTTTTAAATTTTTAGGCATAAAATTTTAGCAATTATATGCTCTCCGCAATTGGGTGATTCTAGATTTACAGGTAAAATAAATCTCTAACTAGTTGATCGAGGGGAAGATCTCGTCAAGGTTGAAGCAATATATTATGAATATTCTCGAAGTGCTCTTAAAACTCTGGTACATGAGTTGGGTATCGTAGCCTCTTAGTTAGATGGATTGGCTAGCCCCCATAATTTATACTAAGCCTCACATTTAACACTAACCATCAAGATATATTCTCAAGCTACAATTGAAATTTTTTTATTCAGAGTAACACTATTTCCAGGCAACATGATCCGCTAATGCACCTGAAGAAGCTACAACTGTGATCTATGGTGCTATTGGAAAATAAAACAGTAATTTTATTCTCTCATAGTAAACTCCATATTCAATGGTTGCAACTAAAGGTTCAATTTGATTCAACGTGCCTATGTTAATTTAAGATCGATATTTACATACCATGGTATAGGAGGAAGAGGCTGATTCAAGCACAGGATTGTTGAGGGTTGGAATCAGTCTGAGACACGGAAGAGGAAACCTTGGGAAGGATGAAAAAAAAATGAAATGGAAGGACATCTAATAGTAATTCCTATTAAAATACCAAGAGTTACCATACACTATTATTACCAGAGAGGTTGAGTTACCACTTGGATGTTTAGAAGCCGACGATGATCAAGTTAAATAATGAATTTACAAAAAAAATATTTATCTTAAATATTTTCAATGGTTTTTTTTTTTTTTTAAATCGTAATTTTAAAATATTAATTATTGTCATTTATAAATTACAATGTATTGTATTTCAGATATTACAATATGGTAACAACTTCTTGTAAGCTATAAAAACATTTTACATTAGCGTGCAACTTGGTCATATAGTTGGGTTATTTTAAATACAATATCAGTAATGTTTTTGCATAAATTGTTCAACAACTATGGTAAATCTAAATATTTACATTTTACTCATAGAGCTAATATATTTACATTTTACTAAGAGAGTTAATTTATGCAAACAATTTCATAAAAAATGGTGAGCAATAACTCTTGGTAGATCTGCTTATTTACTAGAAGATGAATAATGGCCCAAGTGACTCTTGCACTAATGCCTATGACATTCCAACCATCTAAATTACATGATTAAATTAGTTTAACATTCTCAAAATCATTAAATTCATTTAATTATTTAATTATATTCCCATATAAATATTTGAATTTATACTTGTATATTCTTTCATTATTAACACTTGTTCTTACATACCATATATACTAAGGTTACCATACACTTTTAACTATACAAGCACTTATATATAAATATTTATTAATGTAATCCTAAATTATCCTTTGTTTGGAAATGACATCCCCATCATATATGCATGTAAATTTATAATTACACTATTTTTGATAATTACCATATTCTAGTCAAATGTTATATAACACTAGTTATTTGTGCTTATCATTAATATTAGAGTTGTATTTCCATTATTGAAATCATAAAACACTATAAACTTATTCTCTCTCTCTCTCTCTCTCTCTCTCTCTCTCTCTCTCTCGCTAATGACAATCTCAGTTTATGTTATGATAATGCTACCAACTACCTCTATCATTTACATAAAATAATGTAGTACAAGCCTACTATGATGAGTTAGATTGATTGTATCCTTATGATTTTTGTTACAGGAAGGTTTAAAATTGATAGGTGAATTATATCATCAAGAACTTATAAATGCATAAATTATTCCTTTGGAAGTATATAATAACAACAATAAATTATAGAACCACTAAGGTTGGTTATAATTTTTATTTGATTGGTTTTATCTTATAAGGAAAATTGTGTTAAATTGTGGCACTATTCTTGGTGAACCATGGTTAGAATAAGTACAAGAAGGAGTGGAGCAACTGGAGGGCACAACATGGCACCACCACAATAGAAAACTCCTGCCACCCCACCCAATTATGGTGATCACATCACCACATAAGATCAATTTCCATTCAGAGAAGTATTGAACTTGATGAGTTCCTTCCATCATATGTTTGAGGCCTTGATAAACCATTTGGAAAGAGAGCATGGAGGGACAAACATACAGAATGAATCACCCCAAAACACCACAATAAATTATCTACGTTGAGATTTCAAAAAGGTAAAATTTCCAGAATTTTGGTGATCCACAGATGGTCAAACTGCAGAGGCATGGGTAGAAAATATGATTATGTGCTTTACCCTGAGAGATTATACCTCAAACCTTAAGGCCAAGATGGGAATATTCCATCTAAATGGAAACGCACTACTTTGGTGGAAGACTTTATTATCCCAATTAGGTATGGATATCTCAGAAGTAACTTGGGAATTGTTTGAAGAAAATTTTAGAGAACGCTACCTATCAGAGGAGTTACTCGAGAGGCAATTAAATTAATTCAATGCATTAAATCAAGGGAGTCACTCAGTACTAGAGTATGAGGCTCATTTCATGGAATTACTCCATTATGCCCCTCACTTAAACATAGAAAGGCTCAAGGTGAACAAATTTGTGTATGGACTAAATGGTAACATTTAGGCCAAGGTTAAGATCTTAATGCCCTTCACCTTGCACAAGGTAGTTCAATGGGTGATCATCGTAGAGGAGGATATCATGAATAGTGGACCTAATAAGACAACAAGGCCCGCATGATTAGGAGTACCCAGTGGAAATAGTATGGAACGTAGAAATTTTCAAAGGGTTCATGTGCTTAATTATCAAAAGTGGTCAACAAGAAATTAAATAACACCATATAGGAATCCATATCAGTAGTCACATAGGGTACCTGAACAAATGTGTCAACCACCACATCATTGTCCTAAGTAACAACACCAATTCACACCACCTCAACATCGATCCCAACAGTCTGGCTCTTTCCAGCAAGGTTTCAGGCCAACTCCCATTTCAGTTGGTAGTAGGAGCCAAGCTCCTAAGAGGGGGTGTTGGACTTGTTGAGATCCTCAATATGAGAGATATTTCCCTAAAAACACAGATAATACCAACTCAACACAGAAATAAAATATGGCGGGGGATCTGGGCAAGGCTCATTGCATCCATGCAACAGTGAAAAATTGCCAGGTCAAACACCAGTCCACTGTCTTGGAAACCTCAAGTAATATTGATGGTATGAGTTTTTCCATTTTAATATATCTAGGAGCTACTAATTATTTCATTTCTCTATATGTATTATCAAGGATTAAACATAAACCAATCGCACAACATGATTTTAGACATGTAGAAATGGCATGTGACATGAAAAGAAATGTAGGAAGGATGGTAAAGGATTGTGATTTGGACCTGGGTGTATGTAATACCAAGGTCTCCTTGTAATATATGATCTTAGGAGTCTATGAACTAGTTATAGGAATGGATTTTTTGGAATGACATGAGGGACTCCTAGACTTCAGAGAACACGTACTACATTTCACAGACGATGAGGACCAAAGAAAACCATTGAGAGGAAAGAACCGAGGGGTGTTCTCGAGGTTCATCTCCTCCATGCAAATAATTAAGTGTAGATGAAAGGGACATAAAAATTTCATGGTGGTTGCTCTAAATTATAAGGGTGATTATGAAAATATTGATAAATATCCAATTATTGTTGAATTTAAGGATGTATTTCCTGAAGAACTACCTAGGCTACCCCCAAAAATGGAACTTGAATTCACCATCGACCTTTAAGCAGGAACTGAGCCCATTGCAAAGGAACCCTATCATATGTCATCTCCAGATCTAAAGGAATTAAAATCCAATTAAAGGAATTGTTGGATTGGGGTTCATACGACCCATCATATCTCTGTGGAGAGCTCCTGTGATTTTCATTAAGAAGAAGGATGGGCGTTGGTGACTGTGCATTGACTACTGCAAGTTGAACAAAGTGATGATGAAAAATCAAACCCTTTACCAAGGATAGATGACTTATTTAATCAAATGAAGGGGGAAATTTTTTTTTCAAAGAAACATTTGAGGTCAGGATACCATCAATTGAGAATCAAGGAAGAAGATATCCCAAAGACAACCTTTAAGACAAGATTTGGGCATTATGAATTTGTAGTTATACCCTTTGGACTGACAAATTCCTCGAGTGTTTTCATGATTTTGATGAATGAAATATTTTGGGATTACATTGACAAGTTTGTACAAGTATTTATCGATGATATTTTGATCTACTCAAATACCCGAGAATAACAAGACGAACACTTGAGTATAGTTCTTCAATATCTTAGAGAAAACCAATTGTACGGAAAGTTGTCATAGTGTTCCTTTTACCAATCAAATATTCATTATCTTTGAAACATTATCTCTGGGAATGGTATCGCGGTAGACCTGACAAAGATCGATACCATCATGGAATGGCCAACACCAACTAATGTTCATGAAATATGAAGTTTCATCGGCATGGTAGGGTATTATCGTAGATTTGTTGAAAGGTTTTTGAAGGTAGCAAGCCCATTACCGAGCTCCAAAGAAATAAAAAGAAATTTATTTGGACTGAAAAATGTGAAGAGGCATTCCAAAGGTTAAAGATGTTATTAACGACAGCACCAATTTTGAAAGTGCCAAATATGGCACAAGAATTTTTGGTTTGCACTAATGCCTCCAAGCAAGGGATGGGTTGTGTATTGATGAAATAAGGAAGAATAATAGAATATGAATCAAGAAAAATTAGAACCCATGAAGAGAACTAGAAACCCATGATCTATAAATTGTTGCAATTGTTTATGCACTAAAAATTTGGAGACACTACCTTCTACGAAGGAAGTTTTAACTTAGGACTGACCATTATGAGCTAAAACACATATTCACTCAGGACCACTTAAATGAAAGACATATATGGTGGTCTAAGCTAATCAATGAATATGATTTCTAAATTACTTACATAAAAGGAACAGTAAATAGGGTGGATGATGCTTTAAGTAGGAGGCCTTAGATATTTTTCAAAGACTCCCTTAAATAAAAATTTGAGGGAGAATTTTCTTGACTTGCAAATTAAGGAAACCTGGTACAAGAAGGTTAGAAATATTTTGAGGGAGGACGAAATGATGATCCCAAAATATGAAGAATAAACCCTTGATAGTGATTGGATGCTACAATTTTGAGGAAGGATATATGTTCCACCGAATGAATATATATGCTAGTTGATATTGAATGAAGCACATCGCACAATATACATGGAACACCATGCTATGAAGAACATGAGTGTAGAGCTGAACCCACTTTTCTTTTGGAAAGGAATGAAGAAGGACATTGAAAAATTTGTAGCAATATTCTTATAGTGTTAGCGAGTAAAATGTGAACATAGACATCCAGTAGGGTTATTGCAACCCCATGAGATACTAGAATCTAAATGGGAATTTATATCATTGGACTTCAGTGAGACTACCAATGACCCCAAGAAGACATAATGCCATATTTTTAGTGGTGGACACATTGACCAAGATCACCCATTTTATACTAGTAAAGACTACATATAAGGCATAAGAGATAACGAGAGGTTTTATTGATGATATTGTGAGATTGCATCGAGTTCCTAGGAATATCATATCAGATAGGAGAGAAATGTTTACAGGAAGGTTTTGGACCAATTTCCAAGAAGCCTTGGGAACCCATTTGAAATTCAGAACTGCATATCACCCTGAGACAAATGGTGAGATATAAAGGACTGATAAAATCCTCAAAGACATGCTACAGATGTATGTGATGGACCAACAAAAGATATGGGACGATTTTTTACCCCTAGTGGAATTCTCTTACAACAAAAATTATCATATTTTCATTAAGATGGTGTTATTTGAGTTCATGTATGAAAGACCTTGTAGAACACCTCTCATTTGGGACTGACTAGAGGACCGATTATTAATAGGACCAGAAGTGGTGCAAGAGATGGAAGTACAAATGACTATGATTAAGGGGAGCTTAAAAGAAGCACACGATCGAAAAAAGAGTTATGATAACACTCTTCAGATAGACCAAAGCTATGAAGTGGGAGATACTGTGTTCCTGAGATTAATGCCCCAAAAGAGCTCTATAATATTTCGAAAGGGAGAAAAATTGTCTCCGCAATTTGTGAGACCTTTTGAAATCTTAGAAAGAAAAGGGACAGTGGCATATATCCTTGCCTTACCTCCATCCCTAGCACATATGCTTGATGGGTTTCATGTTTCTATTTTTGGTCATTATATTTCAGATCCTTCACATGTTATTGACTTGGGCCATTTGCAGGTTTCATACTAGGGCATGTTGATGGTCTAACCTGTTCACATACTAGACCACCGAATGTTGCAGCTTAGACGATGGTTATTGGACTAGGTTAAGGTCCAGTGGGACAATTATAGTCCTAGTTCAGCCACTTCGGAGGACGCCGAGGATATGCATCACCATTTTCCTTATGTATTCCAAGGACTTCGAGATGAAGTCTATTGTTAAGAGGGGGTGTATGTAGTGCCTTAATATAGTTGACTGACAATGATATGAATTTTAACATTATTTAGCCCTAAGGCCCTCACGTTATTCTTTGAGGACCTCAAGTTGAGGATCCGAACACATGACTCTATTATTAGTGGATTTGATGGTTATGTATGTTCTTTATTGATACTATGATGAGGATAGAATTAATGATTATGTATGTTTTCTATTGATATGATTTTAGAATTAATGGATATGCACGTTCTATATTGATATTATAATGATGATAACATTAAATCATATGTATTCTCTCTATTGATATCACGATGATGATAGATTTGATGGATAGGTATGTTTTTTATTGATGTTACAATGATGATAGCTTTGATGGATATGTATTTTTCCCATTGATGTTATGATTATGATAACTATGATGTATGTGTCCCATTTGTTAGCTACTTACATTAGTTCTGGTTCACAATGAACAACAATGTGAACGACTAAGTCATTTTGATGATTTTACTATGATAATGACTAACACTGAGAAAATTTGTTACTGGTTATTATTGAGTACAACAGGAAACCACCAGAGGCACTCACATGTGATAAGTTGACGACATCTGGTTTGATGGAAATTAATATTTTTTCTTTGAAATTCTAGTCCAGTTTATATATATATATATATATATATATATATATATATATATATATATATATATATATATATATATACATATATATATATATATATATATATATATATATATATATTTTGATGATATGTAAATGGCTACATGAACATTTTAGTTAATGGGTCGAATGACTCACATATGGGTGACGAGGTTGTACAATTGGATGGAATGACATGGGAGGGGTGGGACAGTGTCCCTGATTTCACCAACTAGCACTCCCACCATGAATTAGGCTGGAAAGATCTAAATACCTTTGCCTTGAAGATCGTGATGTCATGCAGGCAGGTCCCAAATTTGGGTCACTCACAAGGATTTTTCTGGGGGACGTGAATCAAGGTTGATTACTTGATCCCTAGAACCATTAGTCCCACTATAGAATGTGACATACGATATGAGAGTGGTCTCTATCATTGCACCTAGACTTTCCCCTCATAGCCACTAGATGCTTGAAGAGAAAGTGGCATGGCACCCTTGGAACTTCAAGGGAAGTTCTTGAAGGGCACAACCAACTTAGCACCCTTAGCATCACAAATAAATTGTTAGGTGTAGCATCCTTGGATCTACATGGGAAGTTCTTGAAGGGAACAACCAACTTGGCACCCTTGGAATTATTAAAAATAATTAATAAATATAATCAAGATATGAAACCCTACAAATTCACATCAAATTGTAAATGACATTAGAACTGAGGCAATTAAATCAAGAATAAAACTTGGGGTAAGGAGATAATAGGAATAAATAAAATATTTTACCTTGAGAACTCTACCCTTCCCATGTTGGAAATTATTAGGTAGATAGTGTACATAAGTCACCCTAATTATGTAAAGGGGGAAAGAGGAGCATAGATTTAAGTATAAATATTAATCCTAAAATAGTTAAACTTCATTAAGAGAATAAGGTGGTGAATTAAAATAATATTAATAAATTAAATTTTAGAGAAATTTAGAAAACTTCCATGTGGCAAGAGCCAACATAAAAATATTCATCTAAGAGGAAAATTGAGTTAAATTAGGAAGTAGTTAGGGGACGAAAACTGAGACTTACCAATTGACTTCAGTAATGAACAAAAATTTAGGAGTAAAAAAGGGGGATACATAGACAACTATGATAAGAAGTAGGTATTCTTGTTGGGGTGAGGAAAAATATTAATTTAAAATCTAAATTTAAATAAATAATTTTGGATATCCTTTTTGAGAGGGTGACACATGGGTGGGTGTATAATAAAAATTTTGGACTAATAAAAAGAATTAATTATGAATGAAATTCCAAGTGTCACTTATGAAGCCTCCTATAAAAGAAAGTGTGAGCCATGGGAGAAAGGAATTTTTTTACCCTATTGCTAGATGGATGAGATTATTTCATAGTAGTGGCTACGAGTTATATTTAAGTTTGGTGAGGTAGAGGAATTTAGAGAGGGGACTCTTGAGACAAGGAGTTTTCACCTCTATCAACTAGCACATTTCCTCCATTGTGCAACCATATTGCAGCTTGGGGATCTGTGGGGAAGGAGAGTACCCAAGGAGTAGGTTAAGAGGTTAACCGGTGGGTCACTACATTCGGGTTAAGCACGACAACATTCATACTTCGAAGCAGATGACAAGAAGGGAGTGAAAGTAGCGGCAATAAAGATTGAATCTAGTCTCCTGGTGAATGGTACCTATGTTATTTATAATGTTATTTTATATGACTTCAGTGTGCCTATAATTAACATGTAAAAAAATGTATGTGTAATGAATTTAAATTCATGGATGTTTGATATAAGTGATTAATATTTCTAAGTTACCAATGTTGTATGTGTATGGTTGTATTCCTAGTTTACTGTATTATTCTTATGGTTTTAATAAAAACAAAAAACAAAAAAATAAAGCATAAGGCTGGTCCCTACAAAAACACAAGTTAGCCCACCAATCTACCACGTCAACCATCGCATTCCCACTATCACAAGAATGTTGTTGCCATTTCCATTGTTTTAACCTCTCCAATCGTCTGATGTGATTTTTCTCCGATATTGCAATCAATACATCATTGTTTCCCATTCCATATTCCTATTTCACAACTTTACAATCGTGATACTTATATTGCATCGAAAAAATTGAATGAAGCCTTGTGTTAAAATCATGCGATATGATAGACTCTGATATATGCCTCCTTTTTATTATATTCTAGCTATTATAAAACTCAATTTCATATCGACAAAAGGTAAATGTCACAACTAAGTTATGCACTCAAGGAAACTTATGATGTGAGACATCTGATGAGGCACTGACTTGTATAAAAGACCACGTGAATGCACATTTTTCATTAATGATCAAGTGTATCGATATTTATTTTCTCAAGAATTAAAATGATTTTATCACTTTCATTTAGTGTTTCAAGTTTATTTCATTAAACATATATTTCATATCACTTGGTCATTTTTCTTGTCATAAGTTTCTTTCATTCTATGTTTTTTTTCTTGATTCTATGTGTTGTCTCTCTTGAAAGCTAGCCCAGATAAGAAAAACCTGAGCGAAATGTTGAAATTTACTAAGAAGAAAAAAATTCACATGGTTCAACCAAAGGTGGCTCCACCTACTCCAAAGATAACTGAGATGCCACCATTGTTCTCTGATACAAAGTGCACCACATATTTCGAAAGCTCTTCTTGGGAAGCCATGTACCGATTGCTTGAAGATGAAAAATGAGAGTGATTGAAAGGAAAGCCACAACTAATGACTCCTCGTCGTCTTCCAAAACTACTTATGCTGACGTCACTAATTCCTTCCTCCATCTAATTTCTACTCGAACTAAGATTCTACCCTACACTAATATGGTTAAGTGGATTTTCGACAATCTCAATATTTCAAAAAGGACTTTCCTAACCTAAAGACAAACAATAATTGGGTATTTTAGAGCTGAGGACTTGAAGAGGATGTATCATCTTCCAGACCCGAAAAATATATATGATAAGAACTTCCTTCGAAGTTTGCAGATGAAAAAAAAGTTCAGTTAGAGCCAATAAGGAAGTGGAGACGGGATCCAAACAAAAACAAGAAAAAAAAAAGGGTATGTACTCCATAGCTTCTCTTGTTGGCCCTCGTTGTTATATTGTTGGTATGATGTGTATATTTTTTGGACATCCCAATACACATAAATTGACAGTTGAATGGGTCCCTTTGATTGATGTTGTAGTAGACTCCTATATAATGGATTGGGCCACTATCCTATCAAATAAAATAGCTTCCCAAATTTGAGTCTACAGAATAAAATAAAGTATCTCCACTAATAAAGTGCCCCATTTTCATATGAGTCGATATATTATGGATGTCGTTTGTTTTACCTCTGATTTTCCATCGATGGGATGGAAATGTACCTAGAAGACCCTACTCCAATCCACATCTATTATAATATCCTCTGAGAGTCTAATTTCCAACTCCATTTCTATAAAACTTTTCATGGAGTTATGTTGCCTTTATACAAAGATGTCCTTGATGAAAAATCCGCCATACTATATAATGAAGCTAGGGATGATTTTAAAACCATATAAAAATGGTTTGGGGAAGATTCATTTACTTATGTTAGGGTTTTTGGTAGTTTTTCTAGTCCACATGTTATCCCACTCTATGTCCCTAACAAGATTTTGGCCCAAGAGGTTGCTTATCAAACTGTGGGAAATGGATTAACTAAAGCCCTCAAAGAAACAAAGAAATATATATGGACACCATTCCCTATTCACTGTGGAGTATATGCTTTGGATAATTTCAAGCACGTTGTGCATTAAATTGATCAGATACAATGCCTGAAATTCCCCACTGTTCCGAGCAGGAAATATGACCCAAATAATGTGGAAAAATATTTCACTGCTCATGTTAAAGTGAGACAGCTCATACATGAACATGATGATTTATTTGAATCCTCCCAAGCATAAATTCAAGTGGAAAGGTTAGCAGAAGCCCGTTTGAATCCAGATAAATTAAATAGGTTCAGAGAATACGAAAGTAAAAGGTTAGAAAATCTCCCTCTTGACACATTGAGGATTTCTGAACCAGTTCTACAATCATATCAGGCTCTGGAGAATTCTACAAAAGATAGAGATATGGCATAGAGAACAAATTAAACTACATAAACAACAAAAAAAACTAGAGAATGACTCTTTGGAAGAAATTTAGATCAAATATGGAATTAATTTGATCGGGATATTAATAATTAAATATCGCAGGAGGTACAAACCTCAACTCGAAAATAAAAAATAGTACTCCTAAAACTAATAAACATAACTTGCTTACTACTAGGGCTTCTGAAAAATTTGTCAACACAGATGATGTGAAATTCATCCCGGCACACTCCACTTCAGATATTGTTCTTCGAATCAAATAAATAAGATAAAAATTTGAGACAGTAGTCCCTAGAAATGTATCGTTGGATGTTGTGTGGAAAGATCCAAAAACAAAACCCTCTGATTATATAACTAAGCTATCATAGTTTTCAGGGGCCAATGCTACAACTAATATTGATAAGGCTTCAGAAGTGCAAAAATTAATCAGAGATAAAGATGATAGGATCCAACAGTTGGAGGAGGAATTATTGAAAGAAAAACAAAGAATTGATCACCAATGGCAAGTACAACTTACCCAATTGCAATTTTTTTTTTATGAAATGAAGCTCGAGCATGAAGCTAACATCAAGATTAAATATGCCTAGTTACAAGAACTCCAACTTAGAATTTACCGATTGGAGGATAATACTAATATTGAGGATTCCAATAAAGAGGTAGTAGAATTTAATACTCTCCTTTCTGAGTAGCAAGTGGTTTGTTGCCAAAAGTTGGAAACAATCAATGACCTATGTCAAAAAAGTGATTCAATGATGAATCAATTTGCGATCTGAGGACAAACTTTGATGACATTAAGGATAAAATATCTGATGATATCGCATGGAAAGACAATGCAGAAGGACGAGCAGTGAATCCTCCAATGATATAGGATTTACATAAAGATATCCTCTTTAGAGAGTGAGATATAAAATTGAAGCAAGTATAAAGATCAATTTTCAATGCGAGAGACATCACAAGAAATCTTGTTGAAACTATCAGTGAGAACCTATTTGGTGCTAATATAATTCATAAACTCCTAGTTGATTCCTTGCCTGATGTTAAGATATTGATGAGAGTCCTGGAAATAATGGTCCAAGAAAAAGGAAGATAATATTAAAAGGTTATCAAAGCTAAATATTGAGAAGCATTGGAAATATTTAGTAAAGCCACATAGCCAATGGTTGATGTTACGATGCCTTGCCAATACCACTTCACACGTGCTTCCTGTGCTCTCAAATGTTGTGTATCCGTGAAAGATGTGCATAAGGCCAACACAACTTCCCGAATTGAAGCCCATGTTGGATATCTATGAATTAAGACAATGAATGGGAAAGAATCCAACTTCGATCAGGAGTCCCTTGGGGCTACCTAGTATATTGGTCCCCTCCTCTCGTCTCCTCCGCATCTCCTCCTATGGTTCGGAGTCCTTCTTCCTTGGTTTCCCACACCGCTTTTTTCCCTACCCTCCGTCTAGGTCCCTACCTATCCTTCTCCCTGCACCGGTCTTCCCTCGTATATTGAATATCTTTATGGTCAAAATCCTGCCTTTGTTTCCTCTCCTGTCTTTACCTCTACTGTTCAAACATACTCTATTTTTTCCTTTAATTTTTATTTTAAGGGTGGTTGTTTAAACCTCCTTAGCATTTCATATATTAACTATTTTTATAGTTTAAGTCTCAACTATAAATATTAAGGTTTTGAACTTTTGTAAGAAGGCTTTGGAAAGTTGCACTACTGTACTTTTTGAATCATCTCAATAAAAAGGTTGGACCAAGGATATTTTCTCATAAACAAAGCTTTGATATATTGGGTAATTTTATCTTTATATTATTTTTGTGTCTATATGTGATCAATAGTCGTAATTTTTATAATTTTTTTTGCTATGTATGTTCTTTAAACACAAATAAACACTTATTCATTATTGAACGTGTGAGATTTCCATCTTTAAATGTATGTGCAAAACAATGATATCTTTCATGCGATATGTGTTAAACATTAATTTGATTAACTATATTATGAAATTAATCATCTTACTTGTATTTACTTCTTCAAGTGTTTGGTGATCTATATTATCTTTCACTTAAGGAAATGAAATAGCATATAAGAGTAAGTTATGTCCTAGGATATAGATAAATAGAAATACACTTATTTAAGTTTCTTTTATATATGTTTATCACACCCATTTCACTATTTTACACCTCACACTAATTCACTTATATTTCAAAGGGAAAATGTTCCCAGTATCACCAGTTAGAGCCACTATTCCAAACGGAAAAGGAACGGTTTTCAAGTTCCCCACCGGATGGTTATCCCCAATTTTGAGGCAGCAATTTTCAAGCCTTCAACACATACTCCTTTCCACTCACCCTCAGCCCCTCCACCTTCCATCAT
Organism: Pinus albicaulis; assembly: GCA_034641835.2. NCBI lineage: Eukaryota > Viridiplantae > Streptophyta > Pinopsida > Pinales > Pinaceae > Pinus > Pinus albicaulis. The sequence continues at coordinate 422,118,840 of CM076573.1, read as the reverse complement.
CTCCATACTCTTGGCCACCACCCCCCATTTATAACGACTCACTCCTCCCGCACCCTTGACCCCTCCACCTTCCAAAATCTCCATATATGTGTTATAATTCCTTTGTGTTATACATTTAGGTATACCAATCTCCTCCTAGTGGTATCCTGGTTAGTATACCATTCTCCTCCCACCATTCATACCATCATATACCATAGTCATTAACCCATATACCATCGTTGTGTATAACGCATTGTTCCTTCTTATAATAGTGATTTATCCATTATATATAACACATATAACATTTTCCCCCATAATTTACCCTTCCCATATACCCCCTCCCCCCACATTCACACTACCCCACTTGATACCTTCCAAAAAAAATCCTCTGCTCGAATTATATTATTTTTACAAAATTATCACAAGAATTGCATTTCTACAGTGTCGGCAGCAAAGTATACTTTGTTTTACACATGCATTCACTCATATCTATTGTGGAAGTGGTTTTCATTGGCAAGGATAACTGTCTTGAGTGGTACCAGAAAATCAAGAACACACTCATTTTTAATGAGTTGTGGAAAGGAATATGTTAAGGAGAAGGATAAAATGCACCTGCAAAGCCTACCTTAGACAAGGAGATTAAGATTTGGTACAGCAAGAACAGCAAGGCCTATGCCTTTATTGCAACATATGTAAATGAAGAGGTTAGTCACCATATTACACCATTCTCAAATGCTTATGAAGCCTTGAAGAAGTTCAAAGAACTATATGACTCACACTCACAACTTGAGTTGTTTAATTGATGATTAAACTATTCAGTATTGAATTGAAAAATGATGACCCTATTGCTTTAGCATAAAAATTAATATCTATCATGCATGATATTAAAAAAACTAGTGTTGAAATATACATACTTCTCATATCTTACGTCAAGGAATTATATCCTATTTACTCACATTATCTTGACTCATTGTAAGCAAGTGGCTATATCAAGGAGATTACCTGTGAATCACTTGAGAAGAAGTTTACAAAGAGATAAAATTATTTTGGGAAGAAGACAAATTCACATTCTTCTGAAGAATTTGTGTGTCTTTCACACAGAGAGAAGAATAATTTTCAATATTCTTCTATAGGAAGAGGTGGCCAAAGAGGAATAGGAAGAAGAAATTTGAGAGGCAGGGGGAGCAGAAAATTTCAAGGAGAAAAGTTTGATCTTCATTACACATGGTGCAATAGAGATAGAAATGATGCATCAACATGTAATCTTCCTTGGGACATAATTGAGAAAGAAAGAAAATAAGCCAAAGGTAAAAGACATGACAAAGAGAAATGTAAAGCACTTGAATCCACTCATTATGTTGTGGCACATTGTAATAGTGGAGTAACTAAAGACTTGTTTAATGCTTCACTTTATTCTGTGGAAAATGATTGGTTTCTTAATTAAGGAGAAAAATGCCACATGAATTTTATAAAATATTTTTTTGAATAATTTACTGAAAAGGTTGATGGATTAGTATAATTTGTAGACAAATCAAAACTCAAGGCATCAAGGGTTGGCATAATCAAAATGAAAATTCTCAGTCTTCCATACTTTCTTCTATATGAGGTTCTAAACCTGCCAGAGTTGAGGAGGAATTTTTTTGTCTTTGGTCCACATCTGCGAACAAGGAGACTCCATTCATATCTTTGATGGCAATGTTTAGGTCATAAAAGCATTAGAGTTCTCTCTTGTCATGACGTGGATAGAGGAGGAAAGACTTCTAAAGCTATAAGGTACCTCTGCTCGTGCACAAAACGTTTCATTCAATTCTCACTATGATGAAGGTACAGTTCCATCAAGTCTTTTATGGCATGTGTTAGCATGAATTTTTCGTTGTAAAAAACTCACTTTAGCTACGCATATCAAGTAGTCCTAACACAAGTTATGGCTGCAAAATATCTTAAAATTTGTAATAAGCTGCATACATCTAGATCTACATATGGAAGATATTAAGCAGATAAAGTCAAGTACAAGCACCAATGGACAAGACAAGAACACATATGTTTAAAAGAATCTTTTTTATTATATCAAAGAATGGGGCACCTGAGAGGAAAACAAGAAAGGTGTTTTCTGGTTCTCCTCAGTGGGCTGGGTTCTTGGAAGTCCTCAGTGTTTCAGATTAATGGTCTCTCTCTCTAACTATTATGGAAAACAAAAAACATGGAACTCAATGGGAGTTCATAAAACAGAAATGAAAAATGGTGACCAAAAGCATATCTAGTGTGATCCAATGCAATGGAGGTGACTAATGAATGGGAAAAACCCTCCTATTTATAACAAAATATTGGGGTGTTCTAGAACCTGGTGCATGAATAAAATATTATTAAACATCTTCTAGAATCACCCTTTAGGAATATTTTATTATATTTGTTGGAGGGAAAAGGGTTTTTGACTTGGGTCAATTCCTTTATTTATAAATAAAAAATAAATAAATGATTTATTTGTTATTTAAGGGAAATGAGGGGAATATAATTAAATAAATAATGGTTTATTTAATTATTTATATTTGATTTAGTCAAATTTAACTAAGAATATGATTTAAATGGTGATTTAAATAACTTATTCTTAGGAAACAATTAAATAAATAATGATTTACTTAATTGATATCCTTATTTTGGGTTAAATATGACCATGAAACATAAATAGATGTGGTGAAAGCAATTTTACTTTAGGTAAAATTGGTCTTACATGGTGTACTTGGGTTCATCTAATAATAATGATTTATATGACCAAAAAATGGTGTAATAGATTTCCCCCCAGCGTACGAGTGTTAGGAGCAAATCGTATGACCGAAGTACGTTATAAGAACTCAATCACTAGATGATAAAATGGAAGTGAGAGAGAGGACTGTATGGTAATCTAAAGTGTGTGGAGGACTAGACCCTGAGGAGACGAGACTTATAGGTGCAACAAGTCTCAAATGTAGGAAGCTATACCAATGCGAGAGGCGGCGGGGGAGGCATACCTATGCCCACCGAGACAATAGTACAAAATATAAGGCGCCGGAACACCATGGAACGCAATAATGAAAGAGGTGCTGGACAAAACATGAGCCAAAAAAAATAGAATGATGACTCCCATATACATGCTAGGCCTAGAATAATCTTTAGGACTTATACAATAATAATGTAGTACAGGAGATACAAATATACCCAAATGTCCCCTACACACGGGGAAGGGCTCACAAAATTTGACGAATACAAGTCGAAAAGGTGCTGCAAGCGACGGAGGCCGATATCGTCAAATGAGAGGAGCTACATCAAGGACTGAAGTGATGAAGTCGTCTGGGCATGTGGGGGGCTACCTGGAGGGCCACCCCCTCATGAGGGTTGGGACATCTCACACACACCCGGGAATCATGAATGACTGCAATGGCATCACTGAATCATCAAGTGTAGAAATCACGATGAGGCTGAACAAAGAACGCAAACCAAGATCAACTGCCCCCTGGACCCTGCTCCTGGAGAAGATAAGTTTATGTCGACAGAAGTAGGTCTAGAGCAATGATCGTATAGGTAGTGATGATGATGATGGGAAGGGGGATACAAATGAGTGGGTGGGTGACTTCCCTTATTAGAGCATATAGGGTATGAATGTGATGGGTGGCACTTGATATAATGGGAAGGAGGATAAATGATGAGAAGCATAATCTATGGATGTGAAGGGAGTGGACACATACTACAGGGAGGGAGGTGGACTCTATGCAGGTGCTCTAAACAAGGGCGACTCAATGGTGCTGCCATGTAATAAAGGTCCAATGGGGACCGGCGAAAGCATGAGTACAATAAGGTAGCTCATGACGAAAATCATCACAGTCAAGGACAAGTAAAGAGGCAAAGTGGTGCCCCAATTACAAGTGTTGTGAGTGAAGAAATTCGGTTTTGAAGAGAAATGGGGAGACCCTTCATGGACAAAATGTGTCCTAGTGAAGTATCAAATGATGAAAAACTAACAGATACCCATTGTAGTGCTCAGTGAGAGCTTTCCAACAGTGTGAACGGTTTGTCCAACGGGGCTATGGTTGGGTCACAGCTAGCGAAAGAAAAATCAGGGGTTCTCTTCTAATAAGGCATTTTCCCTCCAAAATCATTCATTTTCTTGTGTAGCTGTGGTGAATGTGGAGAGGAGAGAAGGCCCTAAATCTTGCGGCGATCGTAGCAGACAAACCGACTGTTGGAATCGTGATCCGTCAGTTGCAGGTAAGAGGCCTAATCCTTCTCTGTGTTTTTTATGGATTCAAAGTTCAGATTAGGGCCTAAAATCTCAGTAAATGGACCTACTTCACCCTCACGGCCAGATCACACTTTTTGGGGCAAAAACTGTGACCTAGGACGCAGGTTTTGGCCTAAAAGGTGCGACCTGGCCCAGGATTTTCCTGAAAAGTGTGACCTGTGAGAGGGAGGGGATTTCAGTGCTGTTTTGGGCTGAGATTTAGGTTTGATGTAAGGTAATCCAGTATTTGTGATCTGTAGACTGAAAAATATGTTGGTTTTGTGCAGATATGGCAGAGATACTGGTCAAATGGATAGAAAGAGATCTGGGTGCATTGCGGACAGAGATTGAGGCAGATCCGGGTGTCCGTCGTGCATTGGCTAGGTTTGGGGTGCTGAAGTTTTTGGAGAACCCTTTAATGAGGGCTGGTGAGCCCTTGTTGGCCCAGATTTTTAGTTATTGGGATCCAGATCATGAGGTTTTTATGGTGCAGGGGCACAGGATCAAGCTAACGGTCCAAGATCTGTATTTCTTGACTGGTCTCTCTCCATTGGGGATGGTGGGGAATACGTAGCCAGTGTTACCGCGAGGGCATAACATTATGGATTTTGTCGAACAACATTGTCGACCGAGTGTCTGAGTCAAGGGGAATCGGATATCTATTGGGGATCTATAGAGGTTGGAGACCCGGGTAGTGGCCGCAGCGACGTTGCGGATCTTGGGCAGTCAAGCGCTCCATCACATCACTGGAGGACAGATGATGATTGTAGAGAGTGTGTTGGGTGGGACCTACTATGGGTGGTCCCAGGTGATGTTGGCGTCGTTGAAACGCCAGTTGTCGCTATGTAAGCGGCAGGTGAATCATGATTGTGCGTATGGGACAGTGTTGTGCTCTTTCTTCTTTGAGAAGATCCCGACCTTACGACCTCGGATATAGTTGCCTGACGGGGGCCCGAGAGAGCCCCGGATGCGACGGTGGGGATGACTACTGAGTAGAGGAAGAGGAGGGGCTATCGGAAGGGTGTTTCGACCAGATTTTTTTGCTCACGGGATCAGATGCCGTTATACATAGACGACTATCCCTATAGTGGGATGAGTTACTGGGGAGATCCGGACTTGCCGCTACCACCTGGGCGAGTATGGGGTCCCGATGGTAAGTGACAAGAAACTAATCTGCTATGTTCCTTTTATAGTTGGTGGCTAGCATGCATGGTGCTAATATGTATGTTGTTTTGGATGCAGATATAGCTGAGGTAAAACCGACCGGATATATGGGGCGACCTGCAGCAGCAGGAGCTACTGGTGCCAGTCGATCGAGCACAAGATAGAATGAAGAGATGGTCGCATTGGTGGAGGATATCCGTCGTAAATGTGAGGTACTGTTGACTGGTGTGTCGGAGTGTGGTTGGTAGGATTTAGACGACCGATACATAGAGTTGTGTATTGGACTCCCCTCGGAATGGCAAGGGATCATGCGACACATGGCGATGGCCGGGCAGACGGTGTTTGATCTACGAGCTGTGGGAGTAGAGCCGTTGGCTTGGGATCCTCCAGAGCATGATTAGGGGCAGGTGGTGCCACCCAGTATGTATGTAGGGGCGAGTGGTGCCCCCCTATTATTGTATGTAGGGGCAAGTGGTGCCCCCCAGTTTTGTAGTTTGTTTTTGTTATGTAACATGCTATGGGCATGTCCTATGTTTCAAAGTATTGGACTCTGAAAACACATGTTATATGATATATGTATGGTTGATGCGTATTTAAATTTTATGTCGTGCTTGTGATAAATGCCAGTCGAGAATATGATTTGCGATCTGATCTGCATAGTGATTGTGACTTCTAGGGATGTGGTTGAATGAAATGAATCTAAATTCACGAATTAAAAGTCTCACCCGTAAATATTGTCTAAACAGGATAGGATGATGCACACGGTAGACACCATTAAGTTGTAAGACAATAAGCATGGAATCTAAAAAAACATGCAGGTGGAGGATGTGATGGGAGAGAGCATCAGCTAAGAGACCATGAACTACATCATATTCGGCCTGATTATTGGTGGCGGTACCAATGCAGACCCCATTGGTGAGAACGAGGGTATGCACAGGGGTAAAGATGGCCCAGGCAGCTGAGGCGAGGTTTCGGGAATAGCGACTAGCACCATCGGCATAACCAATGTAATGAGTGGACGAGGGGGTCGAGGGAATAGCATCGCAGGGTAGGACAAATGAAGAAGATCGGGGATGGATGTGGTGACGTACATCATAGATACGAATGGGAACATCGGGATGAGGGAAAGAGATGGAACGAAAGTGAGGACCACAAGAGGCTGCAAAGCTATCAAGATCATCACGCATGGAAGAAAGGTGCAGATAGGGGTCATCAAGGGAAATGACGGAAGAGAAAGTAAAGAGATGGTTAGAGCACGAGGAGTCTGAGAATGTCGTGGAAGGGGTATCAAGTGAAACAGACGGAGTGGAGACAGAGGGGATGTACTCTAAGGAGTGGGTGGATGATGATAGGTACAAGAGAGGAGCATCAGAGTCCGACATCTCAACATCAGGGGGGGGGATGTCAATGGTGGCCGGGGGATCTTCAAGAGAATCAGACGCATACTGAGTGAGGATGGGTGAGGTTGATTGATTTTGTTCAATTTCATACTCACAAATGACCTCTAAAGAGGCTCGGTAATGTGTGAGGTGAGGAAAATGGTGGGAATAATGACCATGAATCCCACATAAGGCGCAAGGTTTGTTGGTGCGAAGAGCCTTGGGGTTCTTGACGACGGGGGAAGCGGAAACAGGGGTTTCAGAGGTCGTCGATTCGGGAAAGGCAACTTTAACCATGGGGCGGATACGGGGCAACTCAGAACAAGTATGGGTGGCATGACCGATACCATCACACAGGGCACACGACTTGGTGGGTGGAGGGGGAATAGGGTCAGTAGCGATGGCCTTGTCTTTGGATTCCCCCTTGCGAGTTTTTTGTTTCTTACCCGTAGCGGAGTCATCATGAGGAGGATCATGTGAAGGGGCTAGGGGTACTGGAGTGGTGGAAGGAACAATTGGAATCGGTTGGACAGGTGTCATGGAAATGTACGGTTTAGGGTGACCAGGAGGGGTCTCGGTGGGAGGAGTAAGATACCGTACCGGTATTCCCAAATTTAAATTAGGGAGGGACAGGGTGGCCATGACGGGAACCGAATAGACTCCAGGAGGGGGACCGAGGAAGGGGATTTGACCGGCGGAGAAATGGCTAGAGGGAACGGCTCCGAGATGGGGGAGGCTGGAGGAAATTGATTCGGGAAGGTAAGGAGGTTCCGGAGGGGGAGGGCCCAGGGGGAGGGATTGAGTCAACTGAGGCGAAGGGCTAGGAGTAGGGTGCGGCAGATGAGATGGAGGTTGCTGACTAGCCGAGGCAGGGTGCGGGAGGGCAGCGTGGGATGATTGCATCATGCAAACATTCGCCGAGCTAGGATCATAGATAGGAGGAGGGGGAGGACCAGGGAAGGTGCCAAGCAAAGAGGAGTCTTTGTAGACGCCAGGGGAGACACTGGTCAAAGAATCAACAGTTTGCTTATTGGTGACAGTAGAGATGGTGGATTCAGGTGAGGTCTAGGATTTAGGTTCATGATACGATAACTGGTCAATGGTGACGATCTTGCCATTACGAGGAAAAAACATTTTGCGGTGGACTGCGGATGGGACGGCAGACATGGCATAGGTGTAACTACGCCCCAAAGGATGTTGTAGTTGAGGAGGGCATCGATAACTTCAACGTCGACACAGACAGTCTTATCGGCAAGGGTGATAGGGCAATTATGAAAGAGACCAATGGGTTGGGAGGCATGGCCATCCCACGCACGGAGGGTGATGGTGGAAGGGGCCAGCTCAGGGGATCCGAGTTGTTTCCAAACCGAAGCAGACATTACACAGGTAGATGCCCCCTCATCAATAATACATTGAACGACATTGGCATTTCGGATTTTGACTGGGATTTGGAAAGCAACTGAAGGAGGAAGAGGGGGGTGGTCTCACTGACAGGCATCAAAAACAATTAACAGGTCATCAGCAGGATCTACAGCACCCACGACAGATAGTAGAGCTTTCTTTTGAGAAGGAAATGACTGGAGGAGTTCCAGCGTTGAAATGGCAGCCGGAGATTTTGCCAGATCATCTACTATGTTGTAGGAATGGGCAGCCCGACTAGAGGCAGCATTTCGGCATAAGGGACCCTTAGGAATTTTAGTGTGAACCTCAACTTTGGGGGGAGGGATTTGTAAGGGACCCTTGGGTGTCGAGAGAGGCTCTATAGAAATTGATGATGGGGACTCGGAGACAGGCGAAACGGGAGGTGGGGAATATTGATGAGACCGTGTTTGAAGGTTAAGGTCGACAGTGAGAGGGGGGTTAGAGGCCATCATGAGAATTTGATAATTAGAGGTGCCAGAAGGGGAATGTTGAGTGGTGCTAGGGGCACGTGGTGATTGAGTAGCTACGAATCCTTGCTGAGGGAAAGGATTGGAAAACACGGCAGGTTGGACAGGGGTTGGATGAGGAGAGGTGGTTGGGGAGGAGTGTTGACCTCGCACGGTGGGTTGGGATTCCCACATTTGTCGCATCTGAGGTAATAGGGGACAATTATGAGTGTAATGACCATAAACACCGCAGCATGAACAGGGCTTATTAGTGTGAAGCGGTCGATCGAGCTTGGGTTGAGAGCCTTGTGGTTGGTTGGCGGTGTTGGGTCCAGAATGGGAGAAGTGGGTCCATGATTGCCAGGAGTGGATGGATTGCCTGGCCGCCGTCGAGAAGTAGGCGCCCCTTGTTGTGCAAATACGTGTCCTGTGGGGGGTAGTAAATGTGGGGGGGAAGGAGGCAAGGGAGTGGGAGATCCAAAAGCAGGAGGAACAGGGACACCAGGCTGAGGATAGGGATAAGGGTGAGAAGGGGCCATATTTAGGTATGGAGGAAGGTGGGAAAAGGGGGGAGACATGCCATACCCAGGGTACATGTTGCCGGGAGGGGGAAAGGTGCTAGAGGTGCTGGCCCCTCTGGGGGAAAAACCATAGGGAGTAAGAGGTGGGGCGGTGGTATGGGACAGAGCTTCGACGATACCATCAGCGGAATGAGAGGTTCCCGAGGCGTTAGGGCCACCGAGTTTGGGGAGGTCAGGAAGGACGGTATACACATAACCAGATTGAGCATAAATAAGATCATACTTCAAAGCAATTTGACGGGCAGCTTCTTCGGTTTGGGGAAAATGGGATGCGACATCTTTGCCAATGGGAGGTAGGAGGGTGCAAAGGAACCAGTCCATATAAACCTGATCTTCAAAGGGGGGGGCGTGACACAAGCTCCGTCTTCGTCGCCATTCCTGGACATGAGCAGAAAGGCGGGTCAAAGAGGATTGATGGAAAGAGGTTAGGAGTTCAGTACCCATGTCGTAACAGAGAGGGAGCTAGAAATAAGATAAGAAAGCTTGGGCAATGGTCGCAAAGGTGGTATGGGAAGAGGTGGCTTGATCAACATACCATTTGGAGGCTTCACCGGTGAGCGTGCATTGGAACAATCGAAGACGGATGGAGTCATCGGTAATGGAATTGGAGGAGCACCACATGTGAAAAGATCAGATATGGTTGGAGGGATCTTCACTAGCAAGGCCTTCGAACTTGGGAATGTCGGAGGGGAGCTTGGTGGGCATGGCAGGCCAACTGACATCATGGCAGATGGGGTCGTTAATCAGCTGATTGAAATCGGGGAGACTAAGGCCGACCATATAAGGGAGTGATGGGGCAATCGAGGTAGGTCCCGTGGTGGTTCCACTGGTAATGGATCCAGCAGTAGTACTGGGGTTGCTGCTAGCAGTAGGGCCTGAACTAGACATGGTGGGAGAACCACGAGGAGAGGGGGAACCCGAACAATCAGAGGAAGAGTCAGAGTGCAGACTCAGGGGAGGGCTTACTCCATGGCGACAGGAGAGAGGAAGTCGACCGACCGGAAACTGAGGGTGAAGGCCAAGAAGTCTCCGAGACAAATGCCTTGGAGGTGCAATGATGACGGGAAGAAGAAAAAACTGACAAGGGAAGCAAGATGTAGAGGCAAGAGGCGAAAAGGGCAGGGAGGTGCAGTGTCGATTAATTTTAAAGGCTTTTCCAGGTGGTGTTAACCAGACCCTTCTTCACTTAGGGTCAGTGTGTGGCGTGCGTTAATTTTAATTGATTAAACCCAGCCATTTTGACAGAAAAGAAAAAAGTGTGCTGTGTAACTAAAAAGAAATTTGCAGTAAATAAAACTGAAAGAACAGAAAACTGACAGCATCAATGTATCCCCAGGAGGTGGGGCTCTCAAAACTAGTCGATAAGGGGGTAAAGCACGCAAAAAGAAGCCAATTAGATCTAAAGTCGGGAGGGACGGGGATCTAATGGCGAAATCTGCGGAAACATGGTACAGAAAGCAGCAAAGAGATGGGGGCAAGGTTACTGCTAGACAAGAGGAGATTAGCTAAAAATAGGGGGGTCCAAGAGGTGACCCTAGAGATGAACCCAGACAAAATGAAAAGAGGTTTTTGTAAAGGGGAAAAGAGCTGACCTGTGGGGATCTAAAAAAGATGTATCAGATCTGAAATAAATGAGGTTGAAAACTCTGTAAATTCAGACGTCTGAAGCAGTGAATACTCTCCCACAAAAAGTGGAGGGGAAAAGAGCCCTAAGGGGCAAGATTCCCTCTTAGTTAAGTGAAACAGATCAAAAACGGGTCTGAACGGGTGGAGACTGAGGCTGGAAAACCCTGACAGAAGCTTCAGACAAACCCAGAAAAAGTGCTGGAAAATTGCAGAAAAAAGTGCAGGTCGCAGGTTTGGGCCTGTTTTCAGGCCAGGTCGCAGATTTAGGGCAGAAAAGTGCGCCCTCAAGGCCAGGTCTCACTTTTTGGGCCAATAAGTGCGACCTGCAGATCCAGGTTGTGTGGCAGCAGATTGCGGAAAATTTCGTTGTCTCAGTTGCGGCTGATGTCGGTCACCTGCACAATAGGGCCAGAAACACACGGAAGTTAGAAATTTGAATGTTTGAGGGTTTTAGAGTTAAAAACTAGCTTAAAAATGGGAAAAACAGAAAGTTGAAGAGAAACCCTAGGTGCTGAACTAGCTGGATATGCAGGAGGATAGAAAACGATAGTGGTCACAAAAGAAAACCCGTGTGGAGTCGCCAATTGTTAGCATGAATTTTTCGTCGTAAAAAACTCACTTTAGCTATGCATATCAAGTAGCCCTAACACAAGTTATGGCTACAAAATATCTTAAAATCTGTAATAAGCTGCATACATCTAGATCTACATATGGAAGATATTAAGCAGATACAGTAAAGTACAAGCACCAATGGACAAGACAAGAACACATATGTTTAAAAGAATCTTTTTTATTATATCAAAGAATGGGGCACCTGAGAGGAAAATAAGAAAGGTGTTTTCCAGTTCTCCTCAGTGGGCTGGGTTCTTGGAAGTGCTCAGTGTTTTAGATTAATGGTCTCTCTCTCTAACTATTATGGAAAACAAAAAACATGGAACTCAATGGGAGTTCATAAAACAGAAATGCAAAATGGTGACCAAAAGCAGATCTAGTGTGATCCAATGCAATGGAGGTGACTAATGAATGGGAAAAACCCTCCTATTTATAACAAAATATTGGGGTGTTCTAGAACCTGGTGCATGAATAAAATATTATTAAACATCTTCTAGAATCACCCTTTAGGAATATTTTATTATATTTGTTGGAGGGAAAAGGGTTTTTGACTTGGGTCAATGCCTTTATTTATAAATAACAAATAAATAAATGATTTATTTGTTATTTAAGGGAAATGAGGGGAATATAATTAAATAAATAATGGTTTATTTAATTATTCATATTTGATTTAGTCAAATTTAACTAAGAATATGATTTAAATGGTGATTTAAAAAACTTATTCTTAGGAAACAATTAAATAAATAATGATTTACTTAATTGATATCCTTATTTTGGGTTAAATATGACCATGAAACATAAATAGATGTGGTGAAAACAATTTTACTTTAGGTAAAATTGGTCTTACATGGTGTACTTGGGTTCATCTAATAATAATGAGTTAGATGACCAAAAAATGGTGTAACAGCATGCTAGATTTGGAAACTTGAACTATGAAAAAATTCTATTTTTGAAGAAAAATGATGTTACTGGTTTTCCTACAATTCCTAGGAAACTTAAGAAATGTGATGTTTGTATTCTAGGAAATCATAGCAAACAATATTTTCATGATTAACATTCTAGAACACATAGAAAACTTGAACTCATTCATTCAGATTTATGTGGCCCCATGCATGTTTCTTCTGCAAATGGAAATAAATATATGATGACATTTATTGATGACTACACCAGAATGTGTTGGGTTTACTTATTAGAGAATAAATATGATGCTTTTCAAACATTCAAGAATTTTCATGCATGGATTAATAATTATTCACAAACTCATATTGGCTCTATTCACACTGATAATGGAAAATAATACACTTCAAATGAATTTGAAAACTATATTTGCCAACATGGGATCAAACATCAAACAACTGTGCCTTATAATCCCCAACATAATGGTGTAGTTGTATGAATGAACATGACAATTTAAAATATGGTATGTTCCATGATGTTTTTCAAGAATGTAAAATTGATGTTTTAGGCTGATGTGGTTCTATGTGTTGTGTATATAAATCATAGGAACCCTTCTAATGAAATTACAAACAAGACTCCTTATGAAATGTGGCATGGCCACATTCTTTCGGTAAAGCATCTCAGGGTCTTTGGTTCCACCTATTATTACTTGATACCTAAGGAACAAAGAAATAAACTTGGTGCAAGGAGTTGAAGGTGTATATTCTTGGGGTATTCAAATACCTCCAAATCATATTATCTCTATGATGAAGTTAATAAGAAGTTTGTAGTATCTAGAGATGCCATATTTCTTGAATCTTTCAAGATTGACAATGTTGTTGAGTGGAACCTTGATCACTTGGATCAATTCAAGAATGCAACTTCATTTCAAGAATTTGATAATCAAATTCCACATCTTGAAGGGGGTATTCCTATACTAGATCAATCCCTGTAATCTTATTCTGAGGAACACTCTCCCCCAACATGAAGCTCCAACTACAGATGACACTTTGAGTGATGTGATTGATAGAATTGGGAGACTGAATCTTGATTGAGCTCCAACTCAGTCAACTGAGAAGATTGGGCCATCTCAGAAAGGTCCTCCAGAATGGCAAACAAAGACACTTGAAAATATTCACCCTAATGAGGTTGGAAATACGGGAACAAGAAGTTCCACCAAAAAGAATGGAGGTGATGTAGATGATTTTGATTCACTTCTTGATATGGATGTTTCTTATAATTGTGAACTGAATTTTTCTACATATTTGGAACCAACTTCCTTCAACAAAGCTCCATCTCATGATGAATGGAATGAAGCAATGTAGAAGGAATATGATGCCTTAATAAAGAATGGCACTTAGAAGTTGGTTGATCCTCCATTAGGAACCAAACCTATTGGCTCCAAGTAGGCCTACAAGAACATGTAAAAATTTGATGGCTCACTTGACAAGCACAAATCCAGGGTTGTGGCGAAAGGTTTTTCACAAAATGAAGGGGTCGATTATGAGGAGACTTTTCCCCCACAACAAAATGGGCTACCATCCAAACACTCTTTGCCTTGGCAGTTCAGAATGAACATTGTTACCAATGAAATAAGTAACCGCATTGTTATCTACTTTTTTTTGGTAGCATAAAAAACACCCGATTTTGAAAAGTGGTGATGCAAAATCACCCATTTTTTTCTTTGTGCACATTTTTGACACTCTAATATTTTTATTTATGAAGTATGAATATTTGTTTTAAAATGTTAGTGATTTTCATGCTAATTTTGAAACGTATTGATGCAGCATCAACTTTTTTTTTTTAGAGCGGTGATTTTCATGCTAATTTTGAAACGTATTGATGCAGCATCAACCTTTTTTTTTAGAGTGGTGATTTTTATGTTGGTAATTAAAACACAAAACTTAGATAATATATATATATATATATATATATATAAACAATAAAAAAAACCAATAAAAATGTTAAAAAAAAAAAAACTCGTAAAAATAAAAAATTTAAACAAAAAACAAAAATATTCGAAAATTATATCAAAATAAATGACAAAATTTGAAAAAAAAAACACATAATTTAAAGAAAAAAAAATACAAAAATTAACCAAAAAAATTTAAAAAAAAAAAACAGCAAAAACATTTTTTTCTAAGTTATTAAAAAAAACCATATAATTAAAAAAAAAAAAAAAATTAAATAGAAAATTTAAAAATAATCAAAATTACAAAATTAAAATTTAGATAAAAAAATAAAATACAAAAATTTAAAAATTTAAATTAAAAAAATAATAAGAAGAAGAAGAAGAAATTAAAATTTAAAAATTAACCAAAAAAAACAAATTAAAAAAAAAATAAAAATAAAAAAAAACAAACAAACAAACAAACAAAATTTAAAATTGAAAAAGAAAATTAAAATAAAAGAATTAAAATTATATATATATATATATATATATATATATATATATATATATATATATATATATATATATATATATATATATATATATCATTAAAACAAAAAAAAAAACAAAAACTGACAAAAATAATTAAAAAACAAATATCCATAAATTTATTGTTTTTTTTTTAAATGAAACAATTTATAAATTTTAAAAATTAAAAATTAAATAAACTAAAAGGCTAAAAAAAAATTAAATTAAATTAAAATTTAATAAATATAATAAATAAATTTTAAATTTTAAAAAATAATTAATCTAAAATATTAAATTTAAAAACAAAATTAAAAAAAAAACAAAACAAAACAAAACAAAAGTAAAACAAATTAAATTTAAAATAAAAAATTAGAATTAAAAAAGAAAAAAAAAATTATTTTTTGAAATTAAAAAATAAATTAATTAATTAATTAATTTAAAATAAAATTTAAAAAATTAAAATAAATTAAAAAAGAAAAAAGAAAAAAATAAAATTATATATATATATATATATATATATATATATATATTAAAAATTAAAAACAAAATTTAAAAAAAAAATATGTTACGAATTAAAAAATATTAAAAATTAAAAAAGAAAATTAAAAAAAATTAAAAAAATTAAAAACAAATTAAAATAATAATAATAATAATATTAAAAAAAAAGAAAGAAATTTTTTTTTTTTGGTCATGGTGTCGCCGACAATTGGCCTCCCGTGGAGGGAGGCCGATTCCGGGAATCGCCCTCCCGACGTAGGAGGCCGATTTCGGGAATCGCCCTCCTACCGCGAGAGGCCGATTCCCGGAATCGCCCTCCGCCGCCACCTGGGTGGGAGGCCGATTGGCAGTGCCACCACAATCAAAAAATTCTTTTTTTTTTTTTTTTTAGTATTTTTTTTTTTTTAATTTGATTTTTTTATTTATTTATTTTTTTTTAAATTCAAAAAATTTAAAATTATTTTTTTTAATTTAATTTTTATATTTGAAATTTAATTTGTTTTAATTTTTTTGTTTTTTTTTTTATTTTTTTTATATTTTTTTTTTAGTTTTATTCATTTTTTTTTCTAAATTTTCTATATTTTTTTTATTTCATTGATTTTGTTTTTCAATAATAAATTTTATGTTTAGTTTTTTCATTTAATTTTTTAAAATTTAATAAATTTTGTTTTTATTTATTTATTTATTTGAATTTAATATTTTATTTTTATTTTTTATTATTTTTTTAATTACATAATTTTTTTTTATTTCAATTAAAATTGTGTATTTAAAATTGGATTTTTTTTTTTTAATTAAACTTAATATTTTCAAATTAAATTGTTTTTTATTTTATTTTTTATTTAATATATTTTTTTCAATTTTTCATTTTTAATTGATTTTTAAAGTTTTTTAACTTTTTATTTTAACTATGTTTTTTTTTTTTTCTCTTTTCTTTATATTTAAAATTTATTTTTTATTTCAAAATTTATTTATTTATTCATTTATTTATTAAAATTTATATATATTTTTTTAATTTAATTTGTTATTTTAATATTAACAATTTTTTTTTAAATTTAATAAAATCTAATATATATATTTTTAATTTAAGTGTATATATATATATATATATATATATATATATATATATATATATATATATATTTTAATAATTAAATTTAATATTTTTTATTATATTTTATTTTTCATTTTTTATTTTTAATTACAATTTTTCTCTTTTTTTGGGTACTTAATTTAATTTTTTTTTCTAATTTAATAAACATTTTCTTTTTCTTTTTTAAATTTAATTTCTACATTTTATTTTTTATAATTTCTTTCCTTTTTTAACTTCTTTTTTTTTGTTTTTATTTTTATTTTTTTATTTCTATATATTTTGAAATTTTAATCTTTAAATTTTTTTTATTTTTTATTTTTTATTTTTTTTCTTAAATTTTAGGTTTTTTTTAATGTTTGAATTAAAATTTTTATTTTGTTTTTATTTTTATTTTTTTATTCCTATATATTTTTAAATTTTAAGCTTTAAAATGTTTTTTATTTTTTAAATTTATTTTTTTTCTTAAATTTTAGGTTTTTTTTAATGTTTGAATTTTAAAAATTAAAAAATGTTATTTCTATTTTTAAAAATGTCAAAAATATGACACAATTTTTTTTTTGTTATTCCAGCGTCAACTGGTTTTGTTTTGAGGGTGTTTTTTCAATCCTTTTTTCAAGAAACAATTTTATTTTTAGCATAATTTTATAAAATGTTGAAATTTGACCTTAAAAAAAAACCAAGTGCGTTCTGGAATACACTTTTTTTGTTTTTGGGGTGTTTTTTCATGTTTTTTGAGTCTTTTTGGGCTAGAGTTCCTGTTTTGAGGTCAGGTTACCTATTTCATCGGTAAAAGTGCTAATGGTTGGAAAGTCGATTAGATGGATGTAAAAACTATTTTCTTGAATGGAGATCTAAAGGAGAATGTTTTTATGAAATAGCTAGAAGGATTTGTTTTGAATGCCCAAGAGCACAAAGTATGCAAGCTTGTAAAATCCTTGTATGGACTCAAGCAAGCACCGCAATCCTAGTATGAGAAGTTAACTGCACATCTTCTGAAACTTAACTTCAAACATTATGATGTTGATGATGCAACTTTGTTTTTCAAGAAAATTGGAAAAAGAGTTGTATATCTTGTGGTGTATGTAGATGATCTTTTGATGACACAGAACAATGAGAGCTATATTGCATCCATAAATAAGGAATTGAGGAAAGGTTTTGAAATGACTGATCTGGGCTATGTTCACTACTATATTGGTATTGAATTAACTCAACATCCTAAGTTTATATTCATCTCTTAGAAGAAGTACATTGGAGATCTATGAAACATGTTTGGCATGGATGAGGGAAATCCTTTGACTACTCCAATGGAACAGAACTTGAAGCTCACATCCATTGAAGGAAAAGAATTTGAGGATGAAACAAAGTATAGAAAAATTGTAGGAAGTCTCGGCTACCTGACTACTACCAAACCATACATTTCATTTGTTTATTGAATCCTCTTCAGGTTCATGCAAAATCCTTGTGGGAGACATTGGTCTGCTGCAAAAGAGTTCTAAAGTACTTGAAAGGGACTCAAGTATACATAGATGGGTGGCTTTAGCTTGATTGGATACTCTAATTCAGAATTTGATGGATACAAAGAAACTGGGGTATCTACTTCAGGTTATTGTTGATATAAGGAATTACTTTTGGGGGTGGGGGGTGAATCAATAACTTTATGATTACTCTTGATTTTATCCTTTTTCATTATGTTCTTACTTAGTCCCTTAATTTTTTGTTATTTATGAGAGCATTCATTCACAAATATATGAGTAACAAGTCATGAGCATTCATGTGTACAACAACATTTATATATATCCACACATACACACATAAACATAGGTGTTTTTCACGTGGAAATGAAAAGGGTGAAAACCACCAATTGTTAGTTGTTTTAATAATGTAAATTAAGCACCCACTTAATTACATCAGTTTTTTTGTGAGAACCCACTCATTGGAGGCACCAAACCCCTTTGAATAGAAAGCACCAAATTTCAAAGAGGGACCAACCTCTTTGAATGTAGACCACCATATGTTGTTGCCACTGTTCTATTATTTCAAACATTTTTCAAACTTAAAATAGAGGACTTTTACAAATAAGGAAAAATACCAATTCATAGAGTCATGCCACTTCCTCCTCCTCTAGCTCCACTATTGAATCACTGACTCCACTAGTCTAGAAAAATCACTCCTTCTGCACTCTGCGCAACCCAACACATGATCAAATTGTTGCTGCCTCACAATACATCCTATGTTTCTTCTCACTCAGCTCAACTTTTGTGTTATTTATCTTCCACAACAAATCACAACATTCACATAATAGAAAATTCAACAATTTTGTTTTCTTTGCATTTTATCAACGACTTTGGAGGATTTTTTTCCACTTATGTGTACTGCCCAGTCTTGTCTTAGTAAATGTGTGTGCACACCATTAAAGTGTTTCTTGGTGTGACACACATTATTGCCTTTATATATGCCTTACAAATTCTGTAACCGTCATTATTACAGATATGGGTACTTGAGCACTTCCCATTACTAAGAATTAAATTCTTATTTCACCTGCATACTCCAGTTGGGATCTCCATGTTTATTCATGGCTTCTAAGACCTAACCTGTACTTCGTCATGGCTTCTATGCCATTTATTAATTTTGCTGAGGCTTGCACGAGAATATTAGAGGTGACTTTCTCCAGAGCTTAAAACAAACTTCTCTCAAATCAGCCTCTGCAATCATGGTCTTTGTTTTTTTGAGCGAACGCTCTTAACAGTAGTCATTAATTTCTGAAACAACTCTTTTGTGCACTTATTTAATATGCTTCTGACCCATCCATCCTTGAATACACCTATGTTCTTAGAGTCCTTACTCCACAGAGTTACTCTTTCGGAGTAGTCCATATCAAAACTTTTCAATGTGCTTCTCTTATTTCCTTGGATCCTTTTGCTTTTAGCTCTTTTAGCACTTCTATGCGCATTGGGTTCTCTGAACTCACCTTATGATTGTAAGCAAGTATTGCATCAAATCCCCTTCATCAAAAATTTTGATCTAGGTGGATATTGGTGGCTAAACGCCTCTTCCACCTAGTCAGCTTCATCAGTTTCCTTATTTACTATTTTTAGCAATTTTTCGAGTCTTGAAAATTTGGAGTCGTTTTGAGGCCCCAAATGACATTTTTTGTGCATGATTCCTCTCACTATTTCATATAAATTTTGTTAGCAGTGGTAGTCCTTGGAGATATATTTCCAATGAGGTATCATACACGTCAAACAAAGACAATATGACCTAGTTACGACCCTAAGAAGTTGGTTGCCCAACTAACCCCAACAGGGCCCATAAACTCTTGGTGTTACATCTCCTCGCGCTATGGTTTTGATTTTTTAGGGTTTTATATTATTTTTCAAAAATAAAAATTCCCTTGAGACTCATTGTAAGATAGTTCAGAGGCATGTAGCCACCCCATCTCTTCTTAGAGATAAGCTACCATTTCCCGAGCTAGTTTATTTTCCATTCTATCTGTAAGCATTTTTTAGTACTTGATGTTAATGAAATTAAGTGTTATTCCTGTTGCATATCTACATTTATGTATATATCTATATATTATTGTTTTATTTCATAGATCCATATTGGTAGTATCATAACATTCTACTCTTTCTTGGTCTTTCTTTGGATGTCCCCAACAACGTCGGGGTATAGGGAGTTAGGGCTTGATTTGGTTGAACCTTTTCAAGATCAGCCTCACAAACCCCAATGACCTCCCATGGTGGAAGAAAAGAATAAAATGGAGCAGGATATGCTATAAAAATATTTCTCGAGGAGGCCCTCGAGAAACAAAGGAACACGATGATGGATAACTTTGCCCAGATCCTCCAACTAATACCCACCAGCATCACACCTTCATCCAGCAGCCACCCTGGAGGCACCACTCCTTTTATCGTACAAGTAAACTTTTAAATTCCCATATGTGAGGGCCAAATAGATGCATATGCCATATATAGATGGCTTAATTTGTTGGAAGGGTATTTTTTCATTCCATGAATTCTACGATTGAGAAAATATTACCTCTGCGCTCCTCAAAGACGCCCCTCATGTAAAATATTGGTGGGAAACCTACTATGAATAGAGGGATGAAGAAGAACCCTCACTTTTTTTAGTCTCACCCACATGGAATTCATTCTGAGACAGCATAAAGGAACAATATTACCCCATGGGGAGCTATGAGGACAAGTACATCCAATGGACCACACTGCAGCAACAAAGGGAGCAAGATGTGCATGAGCTGATGAATTCATTCCATACCCTGCGCACAAAGTTGGGTATTAAAGATTCATAGAAAGCCTTAGTTCTAAAGTCCTGCAGTTGTTTACAGAGATACATTCAACAATAAATGGAGTTCTTCAACATTACCTGGCTTGGCACAACATATTGATATGCCACCAAGATCGAGCAAAAATTTAAGCAGAAGAAGCGAGACTTTGCATCCACAAATTTGAAGCCAGAGAAAGGCACCCCCAAACTTCAAAACAAGGGGAAAATCCAAAGTGGGGCAACTTAGAACAGCTTGTCAAAGAATTAAGCGAAGAAAAACACCACAAATCCAAATAAGGACACGAGGAAGTGGTGTTAATTTCATAAAAGATCCACTCACAACACAAGTGAGTGTCATGCCAAACATTCACTGGTGGTGGAGATGAAGGCATTTGAATCAGATGCATGTTCTAATTTTGAGTCAGAACAGACAAGGGTAATGATAAAGGGAAGAAAATAATTGAAGTGGAACCCAGTGCCACTATTGCCACCACCAAGATCCAGAAGTAGGAACCTGAAGATCCATAGGAGGGGGAGCACCTCTTCCATTCCTAGATGTGGGTGAAGGGTTCTCCATTGCAATTCATTATCGATAGAAGAAGCCAAAAGAACCTCATTTCAACATAGGTCATGAAGTGGCTTTGCCTACTGACCACATCACACCTGCGGTTGTATACCATCAGGTGGCTTCACCAAGGAGTAGATATCTGTGTCACCCAACAGTGTCGCCTTCCCTACAGTATCAAGCCCTTCACAGATGAGGTATTGTGTGATATTGTTCATGTTGAAGTTTCTGATGTATTATTAGGCCAACCATAGTTGTGGAAGAGACATGTTGTGTATGAGTCTAGGCCTTGTTATGTTATTATTACTTTTGGAAATAATGTGTACAAGATACCGGAGGTAGTACTGCCTTCCACCATATATTTGATTACTGCCAAGAAATGTAGTAAGATTATTTCCCAAACCAGGAAATTTTTTTTCCTTACGATTCGCCCAAAGGGAAAGAAGAATATTATGGTTGCAGCCTCCAAATAGGGCACCCTTGCACAACAATGGTAGATTGACAAAACCATGGAGTAATACCAGTACATTTTCTCCTCTCCCACACGGATTTCTCTACACTATTAGGTCAATAAGTCCATTTATCTAACCCCAGGCATGGCACTACATATTGGGTTGATCTATCGATGCTCTATTCTGGAGAATGATGAAATCAAGAGGCAGATCCAAGAGTTGTTACAGAAATTCTGGAGAATGATGAAATCAAGAGGCAGATCCAAGAGTTGTTACAGAAATGGCACATCAATCCAAGCTCCTCACCCTACACGAACCCAATTGTGTTGGTACAGAAGAAGGACGACAGCTAGAGACTCGGTATTGACTATCGAGCATTGAAAAATATCATAATCCATAAGAGGTGTCCAATCCCATGGATCGATGACCTCCTGGACCAGCTCAGGGGGGGCCAAATATTTCAGCAAGATTGACTTGAAGTCCAGGTACCAATTGAACCCTAAGATGTGTGGAAAATAGCCTTAAAAGCCAAGGAGAGCCTCTTCGAATGGCTGGTCATGCCTATTGGGTTGACGAATGCTCCTACAAACTTCTTGCGACTGATGGACGAAATCTTGCAGTCATTCACCAACTCATTTGTGGTGGTGTACTTGGATGAAATCTTGATATTCAGCCAGACTTGCGAAGAGTACCTCCACCACATCCGACAGGTCCTCCAAACATTATGGCAACACAAGTTTTGTGCCAATTTGGAGAAGTGATCTTGTTTCATGACCTAGGTTCAGTATATGGGATACATTATTGATGAGGAGGGTGTGCATATGGATCCAGCCAAGATCCAAGTCATTCGGGATTGGCCAGCCCCAACCATTCTAACATAGCTCTGCAACTTTCTGGGTCTTGCCAATATCTAGTGCAAGTTCGTGTTGGGATTCTCTCATATCACTTTTCCCTTGAGTCAAGCCACCAAGGGAAGAGAAAAAGAAAAAATATTTTTGTCTGAATGTCAACAGAAGGCGTTTTTAGAGTTGAAACAACACCACTGCTCTACACCAGTTCTCACATTACTAGACTTACAACAACCATTTAAGATTGAGACAGATGCCTATGAATATGCTATTGGGCCAGTTCTTAATCAACAGGGGCATCTAATGGCATATCACAGTGAGACAATTTCCGACGTATTCCAGAAGTATCCCACTTATGACAAAGAGATGTATTCCATTATGCAGGATTTCCAACAAAGGAAGCATTGTATTTTGGGGAAGGAAATGGTCATCCACATAGACCACCGACCCCTGTAGTTCATACATACACAAGGGAAGTTGTTGAATGATCATCATTAGAAGAGGTCCTTATAGTTGCAACAGTTTCATTTGAATATCAAGTAAAAGAAGGGAAACACCAATAGTGTTGCGTATTGCCTCAAGCAACCACTGATCATGGTGCTAACCACCATGCTCAAATCTTGTGGCCATGAGGATTCTGATTGGCCACTGCTCTAGTGAACCAGAATTTGGCCACACATACAAGATGCTCTTGGAGGGTAAGCAAGTTTCAAATTTTCACCTCCAGGATGCACTGCTATGTCACCTAGGACACCTTTGTGTTCCTTCAAGCGAGGGTGCCATGATGGTTTGAAAAGCACACTATATTCAGGTCACTCGACATTTCTAGGTTGAGAAAACAATGGCAGTACTGCAAAATTATTTCTATTGGCCGAACATTCAACAAGATCTCGGGAAGTACATTAGATTTTTCACTGCATGTGCCATTGCCAAACTGACCATCAAGAAGCAAGGCCTTTATACTCTTCTTCCTACCCCTATTCGACCTTGGGAATCCATGTCCATGGATTACATGTTGGGCCTTCCTTCTACTAATAATGGCAACAACTATTTTTTTTTTCGCCGATAGATTCTCGAAGATGGCCATTATGACAGCCTCCAAAAATAATATCATAGAAGAAGCCACTGCTAAACTCTTCTTTGAATGAGTGTGGGTAAACTTTGGGATCCCTTGGTCTATCATCTCAGATTGGGAAAATATTTTCCTCAGTACATTTTGGTCCAACCTCTGGTTGATTCTGGACACCAAGCTCACCAAGTCCACAACTTTCCATCCCCAAACTGATGGACAAACAGAGGTCGTAAACAGGATGATCATACACATTATATGCATGTATAAATAAAAGAATCCACACACATGGGATGAGAGACTCCCCTATGTACATCATAATTATAACCATGATCTCCATAGCTCAACCGACCACAACCCCTTTTAGGTGGGCTTGGGATTCCAGCCACTATGTCCCATTTACGTAGACATGTCATTTGTGACTACTTAGGAAGATTCGGCTCATGTTCAATCTGATGTTTACAAGGTGAAAAACTTCATTGATCACATTAAACACATCCACCAATAAGTTCATGACATATTGGACAAAGCCAATGTTAATTACAAGAAGTGAAATGATCATCATCAGGTGCCACACAACTTCCAGGTGGGTGACAAAGTGTGGCTACATTTTTAGAAGGAGTGCCTCGCTTGAACCCACCGCAAGCTCCACCTGATTCTATATGGGTCATACACCATCACAAAGGTTGTAGGGGACAATTCCTTCGAGCTCAGTATTCCACCATTCCTTGGTTCTCACCTAGTGTTCAATGTGGACCGCCTTCGACCCTACTTTCCACCTCTACTAGACACTTCCGACATGGAAAAACATCTCACACCAACATAGTTAAACCCAAACTGCATGGAATAAGCCACAATTGATCAGATCATGAACACATAGATCAATAACACCCACCAATAGAGGATCTAGCTACACCAAGTTGTCAAATCGGGTCAACTCCTTCACCAGGGAAAGTGGTTTATCAGGGACCACGTTCAACATAAATTTCCCAACCTCATGGAGGCTCTGCATGCAATGGGGACCATTTGTTCCTAAGGTGGGGGGGGGGGGGAAATGATCCAAGTGGATATTTGTGGCCACCCACCTATTCCAACTATTCAGTTTCATCAGTTTCCTTATTTACTATTTTTAGCATTTTTTTAGGTCTTGAACTTCTGGAGTCCTTTTCAAGCCCCAAACGACATTTTTCGGGAAAATTTCCTTTCATGATTTCATATAAATCACGTCAGTGTCTATATTCCTCAGAGAGATATTTCCAACGAGGTATCATACACGTTAAACAAAGATAATATGACCAAGTTACGACGTCAAGAATTTGGCTTCCAAACTAACCCCAATGAGGCCCATAAACTCTTGGTGTTAGATCTCCTCAGGTTAGGGTTTTGATTGTTTATGGTTTTCTCTTTTTGTTCAATAATAAAAAATTCCTTGAGCCTCATTCTAACACAGTTTAGAGGCATGTAGCCGCCACATCTCTTCTCAAACATAAGCTACCATCACCCTAGCTATTTTAATTTCCATTCTATCTGTAAGCATTTTTCAGTGTTTGATGTTAATGAAATGAAGTGTTATTCCTAATGCATCTTTGTGTTTTTGTTTATTTGTTTTATTTTATTGCATTCTTGCATAAATATGGATCATCTTTCCTGATGAGAAACTTCCAAAGAGTTGTGAGATTCTTCATTCTCTGATATGTGATCTCTAATATGACGTCATGGTTGTGTCATCACTCCACATGGCACCTCCGTAGTGAAGCCACGTCTCACCTGGAGTTGGCCCAGTAGTCCACCTGAAAAATTGAAACCACATGCCACATGTCCTATCGTACAACCACACCCTACTGACATCATCTGCCACTTCATCTTTTCAGAGCCAATATCATGTTTCCATGCATCCTACCAGAGGAGAGAGAAGAGGACCTACCATACCTTGGTTTTTCAATTGGTTTCTTTGTTAACTCTTCTTTGGATATTATCGGTGCTTTACCTCCTATCGACATGTTGGATATTCATAGATCTATGATATGCCAATGCATCGATATGCAATGCTTTGATATTCCTATGTGATGATATGCAATTCTTTGATATCGTTGATCCTATAATGTACGATATCGCAAGACCTCCAATGATCCAATCACCTCGGTCTTTCAATGCTCCCATATTTTAGACTTCTGAAGGATTCAGGCCCTGAATTTCTACATACCATATCTATTGATTCAGGAACCCATTTCTGGAATTCCTCATATCGTTGGAAATATCTTCCAGAGCACTTCCCAAAGGGTGGGGTCTAATGTAGACTTGGAGCACATTTTCTGCCTCGAATTTTGCTCCAAATATTCTTCCATATTTTGCTTCTAATCCTTCTTCTTATGGTTGTAATGCCAACATCCCAACCATCATAGTGATCATTTAATGGATTTTCAATATGCTTGTTGCTATGTTGATTTTCTACTAGAAGGCTGAAGATATCAATGAAACACCATTGACTCTTATTTGTGTCAATGCCAACACTACAAAAACCACCCAATGTTCAACAATATCCCCCTTTGGCATTGATGAAAACACCATAAGCTCCCTCTCAAAGTAGGCATGGACTTTTAAATTCTCTTCTCCCTCTTTGTCATCAGTGGAAAAGAGTACTTCCTAAATACTCCTCCTGAACCATTGTAGTCTACTCCCCCATGCTGAGTAGCTACCACCCCTTACCAAAAATAAATCATTTGGAGGGAGGATTCACAACTCCTATTTGTTTCCTGAGATATTCAAATGGTTATCTTGCTAGTGGCTTGGTAAATATATCTTCCAATTTCTCTTTAGTGGCCACATACTCAATTAGGAAAACATTCACTACAAATTTCTCCCTTAGAAAATGAAACTTAATCGAGATATGATTTGTATTGGAATTAATGATATGATTTTTAGAGATACTTATGGCACTTGTATTTTCAGACATAGTTGGAATAGAATGAGTTAACTCTACCTTCATATTTGTTAAAGTTTGTTTCATTCCTAGAATTTGTGTGCAGCAAGTGGCAACAACAATATATTCCACTTCAATGGTCAATAAAGAGATAGAGGCTTGTTTCTTGCCAGCCCATGACACTAAGCATCTTGTCAAGAAGAAGGGTGCACCTGAAGTGCTTTTTCTATCATCTAGACAACTAGCCGAGTTAGCATCAGTGTAGGCTTTCAACTTTAATTCTTTGCTTTTATCATACCACAACCCATACTTTGATGTCCCTGGAAGGTATTTCAAAATTACTTTGACAACAGCAACATGAATTTCATGCATGAAAACCTGAAATCTGGCTATAAGTCCCACGGCCTACATGATGTCTGGCCTAGGCGCTGTAAGATACAACATAATCCCTATCATGGATCTGTATCCTATTTGATTTACTATGGGGTTCTCATCTTCTTTAGACATCTTGCAACCTGTAACCATGGGTGTGCTTATAGGTTTGCAATCTTCCAGCCTAAACTTTTTCATTTTTTATCAAAGGTATTTAGATTGGGATATAAACACTCATTTCTGAGATTGAGAGATTTTTCGTCCAAAGAATAAAGACAACTCTCCAATCATGGAAATTTCAAACACTTTTTGCATACACTCTTCAAATTTATGCCCCAGTTGTTCCACATCACTACCAAAGATTATGTCATCCACATATACTACTATATCAGTAGATGGTCACCTTCGAACTTTATGTATAAATTTATATCCACAGTCCCCTTTCTAAAACCTTGTTGCTAAAGGTATTTATCCAACCTCTCGTACCAGGCTCTCAGAGCTTGTTTGAGTCCATATAGGGACTTTTTTAGTCTGCACACAAATCCTTCCTCTGTGGTGAGCATGAAACCTTATGGCTACTCAATGTGAAATTTTTCCTCTATATTCCCATTGAGGAATGAATATTTCACATCCATTTGATATACTTTGATGTTGTTATTACTCGAAAAGGATAGGAACATTTTGATTGCTTCTTTTCTAGCCATTGATTCAAAGGTTTCTTTGAAATATATTCTCTCTATCTAAGCATATTCTTTGCAGACTAAACGAGCCTTTTTCTTGATTAATTAACCTTGTTCATTCATTTTATTTTTGAAAACTCATTTGGTTCCAATGTCATTTTTCTCTATTGGTCTTGGAACTAGCTCCCATGTATCATTCTTTTCAATTTGATCAAGCTCCTCATTCATTACTTTCACCAAGAATTTGTCGTCACAAGCTTGATTGAGATTCTTGGGTTTAATCTATGATAGCAGATCCATATTTGTGCATATCAAAATTCCAATTAGTTTCCTCCGGGTTTGAATACCATGACTTTGGTCCCCCAATATTTTACTTTTAGGATGTTATTTGTGTACACAACTGGAGGATGTCTTTTTCCTTAAGGTTTTGTTTAACATCTCATGTTCATAATATAATCATGTTTCTTCTTGATCTGAATCCCTCATCTCTGAATATGCTTCATCCTTATAGTTTATCTTTGTTATAGAGGATTCAGGTTCTTTTGCCCATCTCATCCACCATTACATCAATGCAATCCTCAATCTTCTTTGTCTGATTGTTATAGAATTTAAATCATTTTCTCCGAATAGAGTACTCAAGTAATATTCCCTAATGAGCATGAGAATCAAACTTTCCAAGATTCTTATCATTTCTTTTGATGAAACACTTGCTTCCAAACACCTTTAGATGTTTGAATGATGCATCTCTTCCATTCCATAACTCATAGGGAGTTTTATTACTATTAGTCCTAAGTTGATTTCTATTGGAAATATATATTGTTTCATGTACTACTTCACCCTGAAAGGTGGGCAACACACCTTCTTCATACAACATTGCTCTAGCCATTTCCTAAACCATCTTGTTCTTTCTTTCCACCACTCCATTTTTTTGTGGTGTTATAGCCATAGAGTGCTACCTTCTGATTCCAAATTCATCAAATTCTTTGAAGGTGTACTCTCCTCCTCTATTTGATCACAAGCACTTTATCTTTAAGTATTTCTCATTTTCTACTTGAGTCCTAAAATTATTGAATTGCTTTAATGCTTCTGATTTTTATTTTAGAAGCACGATCAAAGTGGCTCTAGTAAAATAATCAATGAGCGTCATAGAATACATTTCTCCTTTTAAGGTCTTTTTTCTAGTTGGGACACATATGTCTGTGTGAATGATCTCTAGAGGTCTAAATGAGGAACTCTTTTGCCTTGAAATGGGTCCTAGTATGTTTTTCAAACTGACATGACTTACAAATGGAGTTATCAGGCTTTGATAGTCTTGGTAGTCCTTTCACAACTCCCAACTTGATTATTTTTACCAAACTGTCCAAATTCATATTCCCTAACCTATTGTGCGACAATCATGCTCCATTTGTTTTTCTTAAATAGAAGTTGACTCTAGATTCGTCAAAAACATATACATTATTGTGGATTCTAACTACCCTTCCCACTAGTTTTTTGTTTTTCATGTTGTGGATCTCATTTTCTTTTGATCGAAAGGTCACATCATAGCCATTATCACACTGTTACACAACAATTTGTCACCGTCCCTGCAATCCCCCGTCCCGCACATTGGAGGGCTCATTTCGTGACTTGTGAGCAATGACATGGCTTGAAACCACTTCCATGACATCCCTATGAACATGAGATTTCATTGCCCTGAAGACATCTCCTTGTGAAAAACCCTAAAAACACCCATTTTTGCATTGGCGCGGGTAACCAATTTAGTACCCGCGCCAATGGGGGAAATCCTTCAAAGAGGGCGCTCCAATTAGTGCTTTGTCTCAGAGTCACACTCGCGCCAGCCATTTTAAGGAGTGTTTTTTAAGAATAAATGGCAGAAGATTTACTCCAACCAATTCATAAACTGATATCTATCTTGAGTTGGGAGGTTTGGCTCCGGATCTCCATGTAGAGGAAGTGATTTGCCACCTCTCATGGAAGCTTCCTTGAGGATAGGGCCAATCCCATGATTATAGGGATCCCAACTCCCCTTCCTCCATCTATAAAAGCTTGCTCATTTCCTTTGCAAGCTAATCTCCAAGTCCCCAAGAGCCTTTGTATCCTTATGCTGCAAGAGCCTTCTTAGTTCTCTTAACACCAAATCCAAGCAAGGAGACTATTGTCAAGTATCCAAAGAGAGAGGTTTGTCCCATCCTCGACAGGCTTTATCGAGACATGTTCTGCTGATGACCCGAAGAAGGAGAATTCAGCGTCAAAGCTATGGTTGTATTCTTCCTTTGATGAATTAATAATAATAAGCGACTATTGGTTATGGTTCCACTCTTGTTCTTGATTATGATCTTGAGTTATGTCTTCTTCGATTGACATATAGTTGTATATACTGGATTTTACACTTGCATTTGTTTTGTTCCTTGCGTGTGTAGGTGTCCAATCACAGGGATCGTGAGGATTGTGATCTGCCAGAGCTAAGGAACGGGAGCGCTACTTTCTCTATGAGCGACAGCGTTGGATTCCAGGTAAGCCTTCGTCGCTAGTCGGTTTATTTGCAATTAGGAACCTGCACTATAGCGTGTGTGATTGTTGCTAGACCCGGTCTGGGCTAGTAGGGATCGCCTCTGTCTGCAGAGGGGATTTACCTCTTCAACGATTTGGCGACTCCGCTGGGGAATCAGCTTGTTGTTTGATTTGTAAACTATAGATGGAGCCTGAAGTACAGCCAGATAGCCTTCGAAACGCTCTTGCTCTGCAATTGCGAAGTAGATCAAAGCTGCTTCAGTCAATCTCCGGTTTAGTTTATGAACTAAATGACTTGGAGTGTTGTCTTGTCTTTTCGGTCAATTTTTGGCCTTGCTTGCTTGGTCAGCTCTTTGGGCTGGTTCTTTCTGTTTGTTTTGCTTTTGTTTGGCCTTGTCATCATTGGTCTGTGTCTTGGATTGCTTGTTTTTTATTTTTGCATAGTTAACTCGACTGGCGCACTTTTTAGCTTGACAATCGTGCCCATTAGCGCAAGTTGCTTGTGTATCACCTGTGCCAATTCCATTCTGGCGCTAATTTCAGCCTCACAGTCGCACCAATCCTGTGAGGTATTAGGGTTTTATGTGTTTTGAGCTTTCTAAAACTGATCTATGATTTTGGTCTTATTTTTATGACTGCTTGAGTGTACTGGAGCCTAGTTTGATTGACTGGAACCTCCATCCTTTGGTTGTTTGCCCATTTCCATCGATTTTACATTTAAGCCCTAGGGCATCTAGGTGCTTTTGTGTGTCGAGCCTCCCTTGGGAGTTTTTGGTCTCTGTCCGTTCAGTCAACCTTGTGTTTGTTCATCTGCATTCGTTTAGTGGTTGTTTATCATTTTATTGCGTTATTTGAGTGATTGGTCTCTTCTTCATTCGAATTTCACTTTGTCTCGCTTTGAGCCTAGATTACATGGTTCATTTGAGCCTTGGAGATTCTGCTTGAAGTGGTGAGTCTGGTTTTGGTTGGGAGAAATTCTTTGTTTTTTTCATTTTCAGGCGTTGGCGCTTGTTGTCAGTTAGAAACCCGCGCCAATTAGCTATTGGCGCTAGTTCTCAGTGAGCAAGTCTCACCAGTTGGCGCTAGTTGTTAGTGTACAAGTCATGCCAATTTCAGGGTATATGAAAATTGAGACTTTTTCCCTAAATCCTTCACCAGTGTGTCTTTCCCTTCCGGTCTTTTTACTGTATGAGCATAGATTACATTGCTGATTGTTTGAAATGTCTTCTTTCCATGATTGCTTGATGTAAAAGGGAATGAATGCCTTGTTTTGATCTCTTGCTTTCGAAGTCCTCTTTGTGTTTGACCTCATATGTCTTGTCAACTTTTGAGGAATTTTGTTACAAAGTGTTTTGAAACAACGATTGCATTCTTAGTGTTTGTTTTCATCCCTTTTGCTTTCATCCTTCATTAAGAAGATTTGTGTTCTTTTAGTTTTCATCTCATATTTTTATTTTTGTTAAAATGCATTAGATCACATTACATTGAAAAGTATTTTTTGAGATCCATCATTGAACTTAGATTACATTGTTTAATGATTGAAAACTAGAAATTTCTTTGAGTGCATTCTCTTTTATTAAAAGCATGCATTAAGTAGATTCTCATTTTGTCAAAAAATGCATTGAGCGCATTCTTATCATTTGAAAAGAAAATAGGAAATTTTGCATAGATTACATTGCATTATTCGCATTGTTGAATGTTTGAAATTACTTTTGGATAGTGAAAGTAATCTAGTTTGGAAGAATTTCGTTTACAATTTTGTTGTTTGTTGCATCATTGTTTGAAGCTCTTCCCTTAACTAGATAGCATTCATCGAATTGAAAATATTTTCTTTTCTCATATAGATGCATATAGGATATTGACAGATGACATACGGTAGGGCCTAAAAACCGAAACATAATTGAAGATAAACCATAAAAATTGTTCAATTTACACTAAGGCAGCATTGAAACATTAACACAACACATTTAGAGGTCTAGGCTAGAGACGTGTTCCGGCATCTTAAAACCTAGTAGTTATCGCTCGCCTCTTGGCTTTAGACAGCACTAGTACGGACTTGTGCTCCCCATACCGTCGCGTATATAAAGGGAGACCCCACTAGGTTTCTATCCTTTATCCATAGGAAGCTGAGTCTGCCGCCCTATACCCATGATACACCGGACACAACATTCGGGGAGATTGCCTGCACATACGGAAAGTCCTTGGTTGATTTCTCTTTCATTTTTGAAACCAAGGTGTATATTGCAGTTCACGGTTATTTGGTACACTCTTTGCCTAGTATTCCTGAGTAGTCATTTGATCTTTTCTAACTCCTTAAATTTGAAAGGATCACCAAGCGCTTGTC
Source organism: Pinus albicaulis (assembly GCA_034641835.2). NCBI lineage: Eukaryota > Viridiplantae > Streptophyta > Pinopsida > Pinales > Pinaceae > Pinus > Pinus albicaulis. The sequence continues at coordinate 422,086,394 of CM076573.1, read as the reverse complement.
CTTTCACGCTTGCTTCAAAACTGAAAGAGATAGAGTCACCTTTCATCTGTTTCTCGAATCTTAAAACATGAAATGGTGAATTTTCTAAATTTCAATGTGGTAAAATAAATCACCCACGATCACATGCCCTGTTAGAGTTTTCTTGTTAACCGTTTGATTGTGTGCCTTGGTTTCTAGCCCGTGTGCGGTTTTGAGTTTTTGATGGAAACTTTTCCGGAATTCACTAACCAAGGAATCCCCTCTGATGGGAATCCTGGTCATTTTCCTCCTTTTGGAAATGTTGGTGCTCCTTATATGGCAACGTTGTCCCTTCCTGGGTTAACTGTTGGGTTGCCTGTTTGGTTGTTTTCAACCCTCACCGGTCTGAGCTCGCCATTTCATTCATCGGTTCCTCCGTGAACAACATCATGTTGATTCGGTGGACCTCTCCCCTTCTTCTCCTGTTTCTGCGTCCTCCTCTTCTACTTCGCCTGGTGAAAGTCTGGATTTAAGTAACCAGGTGGCTAAGAAGAAGAAGAAGAAGACAAAGAAGAAGAAGTCTGATAAGCGAGAGGCTAAAAGTGCAACTACTGCTTCTGAAACATCTCCTCTTGATAAACCTCCCAACCCTCCTCGGAAAGTCAATTTCCCTTTCATGTTATGCATAGGAGACCATCTTCTTCGAGATTGCCCTGGCATTCCCAAGGTCCTTGAAGTTTGGTCCAACGGTCGTCCGATGTTGCCTTTGGCTTCTAGGAGTCAGGTTGGGGGCATGTCTTCAACTAGTGTTGGTAAGACTCCTAAGAAGTAGGGTAAGATTACCAATCCCTGTAAGTTGTGTGAGAGGCACCATGCCATTCACCTTTGTCCTTATATGGATGAAGCCAAGCGAGTGTTGGACAACCCGACTATTTCTACACCATGCCTTCCCGCTGGTTACAAACAACTTTCTTTAAGTCTTCCACCTGTTGATGCCACAATTGGTCAAGAGTCATCCTTTGTCGATCCCACTCCCTCGGAAATTCAAATTCAGGAATCCATCCCCGACCAACCATTGGTTGTGGGATCGGTTGAGCTGGCCCCCTCTACGGTACACCAGGTCTTTTCCATTGAGAGTGGACCTCACATCCCTCGTGTTCTTCTTGTCTCTTCAGATTCCTTGGACTTGGAGAAAGATTCTCCTGTCCCTGTGCCTCAAGAAGCTGCTCCTCCACCTCCTGTGATGGAGGTTCCGGAGGATACTCCTCCCACCTTCGAGATGGAGGTCATGGAGGATGCTCCTTCTTTTGTAACACCAAGGGAAGACCTTCTTGGTTTGATGGTAGCCCCTCTGAGTAGTTTGGTCACTTCCTTTGATTGGAATCGATTTGCAGGATACCGCCTTCCATCTTATGTGCCTTTCGAGATAACGGTATAGGCATTTGGTCTGGTTGTACCCAGCACCATTATAGACGAAGGCACCTCTGTTAGTATTCTATCCTCAACTACCTGTCAAGCTTTTGGCTCGCCGCCACTTGTTCCTGTTACACAGAATCTGTTGGAATTTAACAAAAGAACTAGTCAACCATTAGGGATCCTTCCAAGGTTACCTATTACATTGGGAGGTAAGACCGTCCATATGGACGTGATGGTTGTTCTAGGCCCCTTGGATTTCAATCTGCTTTTGGGGTGTGATTACACCTATGCCATGGGAGCGCTTGTCTCCTCCCTTTTCCGTGTGGTCTGTTTTCCGCATGAAGGACAGATTGTGACCATTGATCAACTTTCATTCTTTGGTCCTAATGTGGCAGCTGGCCCGCCATCATCCCTTCCTGGTTTTTATCCACCCGTTGTATCTGCCCCACCGCAGGTCAACTATGTGGCTACCTACCCCGTGCATGTGCTCAGCGATGATGCCGTCGTGCATAGTGTGCTGGGGGCATTAGGTCCTGACTTCCAAGATGTATTCCTTCCATCGGATGTTGAACTCTTGGATGCCATGACTTCATATTCATTATGATGAGGTTGTCGAAGCAGGGTTCTTTTCCTTGTGTCAATCTCCTTAAAAAATGAAACAAGCTCGTTGGAGCACAATTCGTTTTCTTGTGTCATGCTCCTTAAAAAATGAAACAAGGTCATCTAAGGATAGTTCTTTTAATGCTTCAACCTCGTTAAAATAATGAAACACTTTCCTGTTCAATTCGAGTCTTTGATAAGATCTCGTAAAATCCCAGTCGAGACTTTCTCTTGATCTCGTAACTTGAACCTTCACTCCATCTGCCTTTCATATGGATTGAAGCTTGGGGGCATGTACCTCGAATTGAGTCAACATGCTGGGGGCATGCTTACCTTTTCAAGCATAGTTTGTTTCCGTTTCAAGCTTGTGTAAAAATGAAACCAGTTTCAAGCATAGTTTATCTTTATTTCAAGCTTGCGTAAAAATGAAACCAACTTCAAGCAGAGTTTCCTGATTTCAAGCTTGTGTAAAAATGAAACCATTCTCATTTTACCTCTTGTGATTGCCATTTTATCAGCCTGTTTTGCCAGATGAGCCTTGGTTTTTTCACTCCATCGTCACTATCTGCTTGGCCGATCATATGCCTTCACTTGGTTGTTTCACCCAATCCTGGGGAACCGCTGTGATGAGTGGTCTTGTTAGCCAACCTCTTAACCTTTATTTTTTCAGAGTAGTTCCATCATTACCGGAAGCAGTTGCTACCTTTTATACCACTCGTTCCTCCAGGAGGAGTCACCTTTCAGCTCTTTTCTGAATCTCTAAACATGAAAAGATTGCCGAGTCCCTTTTCATTTTGATCTCGTTAAAGTGGCTGCAAAACGACATCTACTCAGTATACTTTTACCCCTTTTTCAGGCTGGGATAGATTATGTACGAAAAAGGAATACCCTAGCCTATCGCAACTAGGAGGTTTTCTCAGATATTGTTTTCTACCTTTTCGGGTCTGAGAAACTATTTACGAAAAGGGACCATTGGATTTTACTTTTCCGCTATCTTTTCAAACTCTCTAAACATGAAAAGACATTGAGTTATTCCTCTATCAGACTTGTTAAACCCTGATGAAATTGGGATCAGTCGTAATGACGTTATTCGAGTTTCTCACTCCTAGGGCTCGTTAAATGTACTAGGATGGACTTATACCACAAGCATATGATATCCCCTTCAAGCTTGTTATAAAAAATAATTGGGGTACTCGCCAGAAATGGTGGGGAAAATCGGAACCAGAATCATTATTGTGTCAGCAGTATGTCGCTCTTGAACATGGCACTTGTTTGCATTCGTGTCGGGTTGGGGACATCTCATCTCATTTTTCACTTGCCTCCATGGGTTTGGGTAATCCCTTTTGACCTCTCATCTTCTCTTTGCCTTGTCACCATGACCTCTGATCCGTTGATGTCAAAATCCTACCGAATCCACTGTCGTGCCACCGATATGTTCAAGAGAAGTTGACCTCTGCAAGTTTCAACCTTCCTCTGATTCTCATCTGATCCTGATTCACAAACACATTATGTTCCTCTATCTCACGTCGATGATGTGGGAAACACTATGGCCCACCTTCGATCAAGGTCACTTCCTGTTGAATTCAGCTCATTATCCAGGAAGCTAATCTAGAGACTCCCTTCTGGTACCTTGGAGCCTGCATGCCTCAATGGCAGGTTCTTCACGTTCGACGTGAGGTTTTCATCATTGGCCTCTGATCGAGTGATTCTATGGGTGTTCGATGCCAGCTCATTGATTCGCATGCCGTAGATTGTACCTACAATACCTTGAGGGCCATTGTCATTATTGGTGGTACCTCTCGCGTCTGTTAACAACTTTCATCATTGGCTGGTAATCAGACGATGTTCTTGCATGTTCGACTTCAGCTCATTTATTCGCATGCTTGAACTTGTACTTTGTTCGGGTCAAGATGGAGCGCAAGACCCTGGATTTTGTCTGTTAGAATCCAGAGTGCGATTTTGTGGATTACTATGATTGGTTACATGACTCATTCACTGGATGGTTGCGACCATACCTGAGTCTATTTATCGATCCTTACTGGATGGTTGCGTCCATGCCTTGGATCTTGATTATTGTATACTATGTTCTGGATGGTTGCGCCCATACCTCTTACATCATGTATTTGAGATATCATTTGTACTTCTCTCCGTAGGTTTTCCGACGAAAGTGTTTTCAGTTGGACATGTTCTCATAAAGCATTTCACCCCTCTCTCTCTCTCGGGCCTCATACTTTAGGGGGAATTTGTTACACAGAAATTTTTCATCGTCCCTGCAATCCCCCGTCCCACACATTGGAGGGCTCATTCCATGACTTGTGAGCAATGACATGTCTTGAAACCACTTCCATGACATCCCTCTGAACATGAGCTTTCATTGCCCTGAAGACATATCCTTGTGAAAAACCCTAAAAACACCCCTTTTTACATTGGCGCAGGTAGCGAGTTCAGTACCCGAGCCAATGGGGGAAATCCTTCAAAGAGGGCACGCCAATTGGTGCTCTGTCTCAGAGTCACACTCGCGCCAACCATTTTAAGGAGTGTTTTTTAAAAATAAATGGTAGAAGATTTACTCCAACCAATTCATAAACTGGTATCTATCTTGAGTTGGGAGGTTTGGCTCTAGATCTCCATGCAGAGGAAGTGGTTTTCCACCTCTCATGGAAGCTTCCTTGAGGATAGGGCCAATCCCATGATTATAGGGATCCCAACTCCCCTTCCTCCATCTATAAAAACTTGCTCATTTCCTTTGCAAGCTAATCTCCAAGTCCCCAAGAGCCTTTGTATCCTTATGCTGCAAGAGCCTTCTTAGTTCTCTTAACGCCAAATACAAGCAAGGAGACTATTGTCAAGTATCCGAAGAGAGAGGTTTGTCCCATCCCCGACAGGCTTTATCGAGACATGTTCTGCTGACGACTTGCCGAAGGAGAATTCAGCGTCGAAGCTATGGTTGTATTCTTCCTTTGATGAATTAATAATAATAAGCGACTATTGGTTATGGTTCCACTCTTGTTCTTGATTATGATATTGAGTTGTGTCTTCTTCGATTGACATATAGTTGTATATACTGGATTTTATGCTTGCGTTTGTTTTGTTTCTTGCGTGTGCAGGTGTCCGATCACGGGGATCGTGAGGATTTTTATCTGCCAGAGCTAAGGAACGGGAGCACTACTTTCTCTACGAGCGACAGCGTTGGATTCCAGGTAAGCCTTCATCGCTAGTCGGTTTATTTGCAATTAGGAACCTGCACTATAGTGTGTGTGATTGTTTCTAGACCCGGTCTGGGCTAGTAGGGATCGCCTCTGTCCATAGAGGGGATTTACCTCTTCAACACACACATCTGGATAACACTCTGCAGATTGTTCTTGAGACAGTATGCATACAACACATTTTGTGCTTCTGTATTTGGATTAAGACTGACTACACCTTTACCCTTGATTCTTGCTGGAGTGTTGTTTCCAAAGGTGACATTACTCCCTATGTCCTTTACTTTTAGCGAAATATGTTTGTGTTTGTCTCCAGTCATATGTTTGGAAGAACCACTATCCACATATCATTTTTTTCTTAGTTATGAGCTAATAAGGAAATTCCACACTACATTCTCTTTTCGGTTTTCTGCTTCCAGTTTCCTTATCCCTTTGGATGGCAGGTTGTATGACATTTTGAGACTTAGATAGATATTCAAATCTTAATCTACACTCACTTAGCAAGGGAGAGAAGACATTTCGATTTCTAAGAGAATTTATTAGAGATTTAAAATTCTAAAGATAATTATTATATCTAGATTTTCATCTCTTTCAACTTTTATTATTTAAAATCAATAGATTTATGTCCAAAGATACGAAACTTATAAAAATTACCATAAAATAATTATGTGTTTTTGTTGTTAAAAGATTTATGTGTTTGTGCATAAGCGTAACTTGGATGTCTGGTTGATCGATTCAAATTCCATTGATGATCCTTTTTTGTCCTTCTCCCTTCTTATTTTTGTTGACTTTCTCCTGAAGCCTCTTTTCATTTCCCTATGAAGGTTAAAATTCTATGAACCTAAAATTCATCTTCTCATGGATGAATCTTTTTCTTCTGAGTAAAGTAAACCTGTTCTAATTCCCGAGGACCTTTGGATATTTAGAATCTGGTCTAGTTTCCTTCTACCTTCAATGAAGTTCTCCTTTAGGCCTTTCTCGATCTTTTTTTCCTCTAGATCTGTTCTTAGAGAAAAAAATTCTTCCTCGAGACTTTGGAATTTCTCTTCCCATTCATGAATTAGATCTTGCATTGCCTCTTCCTTGCGGTTTTCTTCTTCTAGATCCACTTTCAAGGACGCGATATCGTCTCTACGTGTTCTAGATATTGTTTCCTTTATTTCCTTGAGAAACTCTTGTCTTAGCTTCTTGTTCTCCCCTTCCAATTTCTCACATGTTCCTTATTTCTATTTGAGAAGAATATCAACATTTTTCTTCCCTTTTATAACTTCTTCAAGATTTACGTTTTGATAACTGTGTTCCTCATTATCTGAGTTAATTACATTCCTTTTTCAGCTCGTTGTGATTGTTCCTTCAATAAATTATTCTTTTTCCTTACCTTTTTTAACTCATCAAGGGCACTGATAAGTTCAACTTGAAGGTTAACCATGCCTTTTTCCTCTTATTCTTCTTTAGATTCGACAATACAATGTTTCTTGGATTTTTCTCCAAAATCCATAAGCAAAAACTTATCAGAGTCATCCTCTAAAGAGTTTTCGTTGTTTGATTCTGGTCGTGAGCTATCTTCTTTGGAGTAGAATCCATTTTCCTCGTAGAATATTTTCTTCTGTTGTTTCTGAGACATGTTCCCCACTCTTTAGTCATATTCCTTTTTAGTACCTTCTTTGTAGGAGAATTTGGATGAAAAATGTCCCACTCTTCCATAATCAAAGCATTTAAAGGGAAACTTACGTTAGGTCCCTATATTACTATTATAGTCCATTATTGTTGTTAGTGTAACCCAATTATTGTTATTTTTGTACCCTTGTAGCACCAATCTTTTTATTATTGTGCCCTTACATTATTATTGTTAGGTCGGCTAGGATTATGTTGTGACCCCATGGAATCCTATATATAGAAGGAGGTTTGGTCATTTGTGTCATCCAATAATTTTTCATTTATGTATTGTAAAGGAGGTTTCCCCCTCGAAGTGGCTGAATTCTAAGGCTTTAATCTCTATTTTCTTCTATTTTTGGAGTTGGTTTCATAACATTTGGTATCAGAGATTTGGATTCTAGGGTTTTTCTGCTCCAAACATGCCATCATGTAATTTTCGCTATAAATTTTGTTCTACGAAGGTTCATAAGCTGAAATTTTTATCACGCAAAGTCAAAATCCTAAGGAACTCCGTGTAAAAATTTCAGATCTTGGTTCGCAATAGTTTCAGTGATATGATATGTGGAAGTTAGGGTTTTTTCAGGCTCCTAAATTTCATCTCAAAGAGGTGAACGTGAGAAAATCCCCATAACTCTTTCTCTGAGAATCGGATTGGGATTCTGTAAAAATTGACCAAAATTACATAGACTTTAATTTCTGGTGTATCAATTTCAGAGCCAAAGGAGGAAACAGTGACATGTAGCACGCCGTACAAGTTTTCCCTACTAAAATAGTCCATAATTAGGTCATTGTGTGAGATTGGGCATAACTTTTCCTTGAAGCACCCAAAGAAATTCAGACCTATGGAATTGGAAAGAAGATTCAAAGGGCTACTACGTGACCAAATTTAAGATATTGAAGATACGCAATCGTAGAGATAATTCATTTTCAATATTGAGCTCCTCAAAAGAAAGAAAAAGGTGTGTATTTGTTTTCAAATTGCATAAGTCTTGTTTGAAAAATCAGTTTGAAGTGATTCCAAGGGAATACTGAAGCATATATATCAATATTTGGTTCTAAAATTCCCCTTAAAAATAATTCAACACCCATCAATCCCTCAGAATACTCTACTATGACTTATAAAGATGAAGAAGTGCAACATGATATATCAAAGTTACAAGAGCAAGTGCACCAGATTTTACTCTCGCAAAGAGAAGCAAAAAATGAAATGGATGGTTTGAAGAAGGGCATGGAAGCTAATATGGATGGTTTGAAGAAAGGCATGGAAGATACGATGGATGGTTTGAAGAATGGTATGGAAGAAAAAATGGAAGGTTTGAAGGAAGGTTTGACAATGTTGATACACGAAATGATTCCTGATGGCGAAAAGAGAGTAGGGGAAACTCATGATGAGAGAAAAATAAATGTTAATCATGATTTCATAAACTCTAATGTTGGATGGAAGATCCACCATATTCCAAACATTGATAGAGGAAGTTTGATGGCAAGGATCCCGTAACATGGATACTACAGATGGAGCAATATTTTGATCTTAATAATGTGCAAAACACACAAAAGATACACATTGCAAATTTATATTTAGAAAAAAATACATTTGTATGGTATCAATGGCATTCTCCCATAAAAAAAATTTCACTTGGTCAATTTTTAAGGAGAAAATGATAGCACATTATGAGGATACAAAGAGAAACACCTTATTTAACCAATTGATAAATCTCAAACAAAAGGGTTCAATGGTGGAGAACATTGAGGACTTCCAAATATTGAATATAAGGGTAACTGATATTCCAGAGGAACACAGGATTGATGTCTTCATAGGGACTTTAAAGGATAAATTCCAACATGAGGTACGCGTTTGGGAACCTAATTCATTAGAGAAGGCATTCAGGTTGGCAAGAAAAATTGAATGTAAAATTATGGCGACAAGGAAGCCTACCTCTCACATCTATAAATATGGAAGTGTTGCTACTCCTATACTTCCAAAACCTACAAGGTTGACACCGCAATAATTGGAAGAAAAAATAGAAAAAGGGTTTTGCTACAATTGTGATAGCAACTACACTAAAGGTCATAAGTGTGCTGAGAAGAAATTATTTTACATAAATTGTGAAGAGGAGGAAGAAAATGAACAAGAAACTTCAAAGGAAGGGTATATACACGAGGAACCAACCATATAGAAAGAAGAAATGAGTCTGACCATATCGTGTAATGCATTGGCAGGAATTACCACTCCTCAAACTCTCAATATAGAAGGACATATCAAGAAGAGAAAGGTAATAGTGTTGATTGATTCTAGTACCCATAATTTTATTCAGTATAAGGTAGCCAAGGAATTTAATTGCTTCCTATACCCAACACCAGAATGTCAAGGGATGGTTGAAAATGGAGGAACTATAAATTTCTCTGGAAATGCCATAATATCAAGCTAACCATGGGTGAATATGTATTGAATAGTCCAATGCTTTCCATTCCAATGGGAGGTGCTAATGGTGTACTAGGAGTAAAATGGTTACAATCTTTGGGACAGTTGTTTTTAATTTTCAAGAAATTTTCTTGAAATTTCTTTTGGAAGGAAAGGAAGTTGAATTATGGGGTATCATGGGGAAGCCAGGAAATATAATAAGCTCTAATTTCTATTGGGAAAAATACTAAGAGGGGGGGTGAATCAGTATTTTGAGCTCATAAATATAAATATAAATTTTTATTTTGCAGAATTCCATACGCGGCTTTTATGAACCAAACTCGCATATACACGCGGATATGCTAAAATAAACTACTGTATACTTATACAAATTTCTAGTTTAGAAAGCTTGTTAGAAACATTCTTTAAATCAGATTTACTAGTTATGCATCAGGTTAGATAATCAATAAATATGCATAGTAACAACATTATAAAACATCACACAAGTGGAACACACATGAACACCAATATTTAAGGTGGAAACCCAATTCGGGAGAAAACCACCACTGCTGTCGTCTCTATCTTCAATATTTATTATATGGAAAACTGTTTACAATATTGTACTGATGCAAACTCATATCAGTACGAAGGCTTCTACCTACAGAAGGCTGCAAGCTTCACTCATTTTCCAGCTGCTACTGGAAGGGAGCTCCAACCCCCTTTCTTCTTGTTTACCAGCCACTACTGGAAGGGAGCTTCAACCCCCTGAATATGACACCAACTTTTACTGGCAGGAAGCTTCTACTTCCATACTGAAGGCTTCAACCCTCAGACCCATTGCAGACCAAATTTCATCAATTTTCATACTAGATCAAACAGCTTCAACACAATCCTTTATCAATAATCATAAACTTTTCCCAACACTTCAATTAGAACAGTGAAAACACTGTGACCAGAACTTCAGAAATAACCCAGACTTCAAAATAGATATGCAGATACAAACTCAACCCTGAACAGTCATCGATTCAAATAGCATACGCTACTTTTCTTCAATGAAGCCACGTACATACGCGCTTTTCTGCACACCAACCTACGTATAATTTTGTGTATACTATTCTTCAAAAAACCCTAACTGCGATACGTGCTTTTCATGAATTGAACCCGTGTATATACGCGCTTTTACTGAAACCAACTAGCGTATAGATCTGTAAATGTAAGTTTTGCAGAACAGACCAGATCTATAAAACTTACCCAGATTTATTCATTTTCTTCAGCAAACTTACATCAGTTCTTCATCATTTCTTCAGTAGATCATACTAGAGATTCATCATCTTCAAATCTAGAGAACTTGAACCATCATTATATCCATGGGTGCATCACAGATTCAGATCTATCAATTAAAAACATAGTTCATCCATGCAGATATTCCTTAGAGAATTTTTATTCATTAACAACCCTTACTCATGTACACCTTGCACTATGAACTTCTTCTTCTTTAATAGATTTGGCTGTTACCAATACCATGAGTCAAAACCACTCAACTGCTTATGGTAATCTTGGACGGAATCAAATAGATAATACAACGCTCAATATTGTGGGCTAATACCATGGTAAAGCCCCCTAGTATTATAAATTTGGAGCACAAACAGGCATATGCGACTTGGTACGTACTTATCCGCATACATACGTGACTTGACCTTTAAAAACCCGCATATACATTATGACATATTATATTTATCATTTCTTTGGTACTTGCTGGAATTCTTTTCTCTGACACATCTGAACTAATATGTAGATACATCATTCTTACATCTTTAACAAATAGGTTTCTTAACATAGGAAACTCGTCAAGTAGGTTTCCATCAAGGAAAAATTCATCAAGTAGGTTGCCATCAAGGACAAAACATTACATCATATTGCTAACAATTTCCCCCTTTGGACTTGATGGCAACCACGGTTTGATGACCAAAACAGATAAATACATTAATCATAACCATAATTCAAACACCATGATACTCTCCCCCTTTGACATCAAGGGCAAAGGGCGGATCAAAACCAAAACAAGGTTTCTCTTCCCTTGTAGAAATATGAGCTCTATAGACCTGAAGTGCATTGAATTTACCATGCTCCCCCTGAGTTCATGTTGAATCTTTAGACAGATTTTTCAATGAATTACATGACTCTATAACTCAACCAAGTATGACCATTCCTATCACCAATGACTTATACTTACAACAATGATCCAACCAAGTGGAATTATATATTTGACTGAACTACCCAACCAAGTGGGTTTACAAATTTTGACTCAACAACCCAACCAAGTGGGTTTACAAATTTGACCAAGTCCTTACATGACTAAATATAAAAATTTACATCATAGATCTCAACATAACCTTTTCATCAAATGACTTTTTATAAATAATTCCAATGAATCTCAATCATGAGATCAGACCACAGCAAACACTTAGAATGCCAACAATGCATCCTTTCCCACAGGACAAGTGCTCCCCCTTAGCTTGTGCACCCTGAACACTTTCAACAGAAAAACATCAAGGCATTTTCATAAAAATTGGAGAATGAAATAAAAATGTGAGAACTGGAACATCACTAGAGATACCCAACAACACCGCAACTATTTTGAAAAAGGCTGACCTAGAGAAATGTGCCAGCAAAAAACCCTACACGGTTTTATGTATATAAACTCACATATATACGCGAATGTCCTTTATGAAATCCGCATATCCAATTTAATATTCTGAAATTAAGCAGATTTGATCTTCTGAGCGGCAGAGACAATGCCCAGCTTTTGTCTGAGATATTTGAATGCTTCCCTAGGAAGAGGTTTAGTAAATATATCAACAACTTGTTCTTTGGAGGGAACATATCCCAATTTCACCTTTTGTTCAAGCACTTGTTCACGTAAGAAGTGATACTTGATAGGAATGTGCTTGGTCTTGGAATGCATAACAGGATTATTTGAGATACTGATGGCACTTGTATTATCACACATAATGGATATGGGAGGTGAAAATTTGATTTGAATGTCTTGTAAAGTCCGCATCATCCAAAGAAGTTGTGTGCAACATGATATGGTAGCCAAATATTCTGCTTCTGCTGTAGATAAGGCAATAGAGCTTTGCTTCTTGTTGAACCAAGATACTAATCAGGGCCCCATATAGAATGCACCACCACTAGCACTCTTTCGATCATCAACATTTCCAGCCCAATCTGCATCTATGTAAGCATGAAGAGTGAGATTAACATTCTTTGGATACCATAGTCCAAAGTCTTGATTTCCTTGTAGATATTTGAATATTCTTTTGACAGCCTGAAGTTGAGACTCTTTTGGATTAGCTTGGAATCATCCAACAATTCGAACTACATGCATAATGTTTGTTCTTGTCCTGGTTAGATAATGTAGACTTCCAATCATGGATCTGTATTTTGGTTGATTCACTGTGGGAGAATCATTATGAGAACAGAGGTTACACCCAGTTATCATTGGTGTACTTACATGTTTGCAGTTTTCCATCCCATACTTCTTCAAAATTTGCTTGAGATAAAAATATGTCATCGGTTGCTTGTTGCACTTGTAAGCCAAGAAAAAATATTAGTTCCCCAAGTAAAGACATTTCAAATTATTTTTGCATAACAGAAGCAAATTTCTGACTCATGGACTCTTCATTACTTCCAAAAATTATATCATCAACATATACAACCACAATCAATAGCTTATCATTTTCAATTTTTGTCTATAAGTTGCTATCAGCAGAACCCTTTGAAAATCCTTGTTGATGAAGATGTTTGTTAAGACAATAATACCATGCCCTTGGAGCTTGTTTGAGACCATATAAAGCCTTTTTAAGTTTACAAACAAGTTTTTCATCATTGCCCAAAATGAATCCTTCTAGTTGTTCTATATAAACTTCTTCTTCTAGATAACCATTGAGGAAAGAAGATTTAACATCCATTTGATAAACTTTGATTTGTTGAGAGCTTGAAAAAGCAAGAAACATTTTGATGTCTTCAAGTCTAGCTACAGGAGAAAATTTTTCTTCAAAGTCTATACCTTCTTGTTGATCATACCCTTCACAAACAAGTCTAGCCTTGTTTCTAATAACATCTCCATTTTCATTTAACTTGTTTTTGAATATCCATTTTGTTCCAGTACCATTTTTATCATGAGGTCTTGGAACTAGTTCCCAAGTATGATTCTTTTCAATTTGATCAAGTTCTTCATTCATGGCTTGAATCTAACATTCATCTTTGCTAGCTTGATTGACATTTTGTGGTTCAATGGTCGATAAAAATGCTAGATAGCTAGTAGACCCTACAAGAGTTCTTCTTGTTTGGACACCTGATCCCTTTTCTCCCAAAATTTGAGATTCTGGATGATTCTTTTGAACATACCTATATGGAACCTTTTTAGATAGATCTTCTTCTGTTGCTTCATTGGGTTCACCTTCTATATTATCTCTATTAGATGCAAGAAGATATACATCATCATCATCTTCATTTGTTGTTTGTATTTCCCCTTTTGGAGTTGAGAGAGCTTCATCAATTACAACGTCAATGCATTAAACAATCTTCCGAAGTATTTTATTGTAGCATTTATATGCTTTACTTCTAGGAGAGTAACCAAGAAATATTCCTTCATCTGCCCTAGGTTCAAACTTGCCAAGTTTTTCGTCATTGTTCTTGATAAAACATTTTCTTCCAAAAACTTTAAAATGCTTTACAGTGGGAAGATTACCATACTAGAGCTCATATGGAGTTTTATCGTTGTTTACATGAACATGTGCTTTGTTAAGAATATTTACAGCAGTATGTGCTGCTTCTCCCCAAAATGTGTCAGGTGCTCATGAATCATCAAGCGTAGCCCGAGCCATCTTTTGAACTGTTCTATTCATTCTTTCTACTATGCCATTTTGTTGTGGAGTACCAGCTACAGAAAACTGTCTTTTTATGCCATGTTGTTCACAAAAATCAAAGAATTCATCTAATATATATTCACCTCCTCGATAAAATCTAAGACACTTGATTTTTAGATCTAATTCATTTTCAACCAGTGCTTTGAAAATCTGAAATTTTTCGAATGCTTCATCTTTGTGTTTTAGCAACCCAATCCAACACATTCTAGAGAAATCATCAATAAATATAATATAGTATTGTTCTCCACAGGGTGACCTCTTTCTCATAGGTCCAAATATATCAGTATGAATGATTTCAAGAGGCTTACTTGTTGATCCCTCTTTGGCATTAAATTTCACTCTAGTTTGGTTACCAAATTGGCAAGATTTGCATATGGTACTCTTATGCAGAGTAATATTGGGAAGATCACGAATAACTTTGAGTCTGCTAGATTTTCTGATTTGAGAGAAGCTCAAATGCCCCAATCTTCTATGCCATAACCAATTTTCTGAAGATTTAACCAAGTAACATTATTCTTTATAGCTTTTCAATACATACAAATTGCTTAGTGTTCTATTTCCTTTTATATTTGTTTTTCCTGTATCAAGATCACGTACCACACATTATTTTGAGCTAAAAACAACTTCAGTTCCTTGATCACACATTTGACTTACAGTTAACAGGTTATGCTTTAATCCATCCACATACATAAAATTGTTGGCTTTCACCTTTTCCTTTAGAAAGACAGAACCTTTTCCCTTAATGACAACAGGAGTATCATTTCCAAAAGTAACAGTCTTTTCTCTTTCTAGCGCATTTTATGCTAGAAGTTTATTTCTATCACCTGTCATGTGTTTTGAGCATCCACTATCAATGTACCATTTATTTTCTTATCCTTCTGCAAATAAAGCTATGCCACAGTTCTCAACTTGTAATTCCTCCCTTCTCCATACTTTGGAAGTTGAAGGTATATGCTCTTTTGGCTGAAATTTTCTCCTACATTCAGATTCTTCATGACCAAAGTTATTGCAATAGGCACATTAAATTTAATTTTGAAGAGGAGAAAAGTTGTTATATGTATTCTTCTTTACTCCAGTATCAATTCTTTTCTTTCTTGCTTCTCTAATCATGATGGTTTTGTATGCAACACATTTAACAACTTTATGACCAAAATTATGACATGAGAAACACTATCCAAAGAAATTTCTACGATCATAGACCCTTCTATTTGTGTTCACCTGTTGGTTGGTATTTCTTTGAAAGGTATTCCTGTTAGTGTTCTTTGAATTGAGGTGGTCATGCTTTATCTATAAAGTTTCTTTGTTTCCTTTCTGAGTGGCAGAATATTGTAGGCTGGCTATAGCTACTTTTAGATAGTTTGGTACTAAAGACTGAGAAGATTCTCTGACATATCGAATACCTGTCTTCATAAGAGGAGATCGTTTTACCTTGATAATTTCATCTAAGGTTTCAGATCCTTTAGCAAATCTAAGATTCAAAGTCTTTACTTTCTCGATTTCTTTTCTTAGACTTACTACTTCACATTCTAATTTCTCATTGTGTTTCTCCTTTTCTTCAAGCTGGTTTTTTAGAGTTTCTATGGATATTTTATTTTCTTCCAAGGATATTTTGAGCTGATTGATTTCTTCAAGAAAATCATTGTCTTCTAGAACATCCATAAATGTATCCTTTTCTTCCCTGGACTCTTTTTCAAATGCCATGAGAATTCCAAGATATTGATCAGATTATTCCTCACTGTCTGATAACCCATCATTATCTTCATGAGTATAATAAATTTTTCTAGAGCTAAACCAATTCTTATTTCTTCTTCCTACTTCCTCTCCTTTTTCATGTGTTTCTTTATGAGGACACTTAGCAACATAATTACCAACTCTTCCACAAGCAAATCATTTGAAAGGAAGCTTACCTCTGAACCTTCCATTGCCAAGTTGGAGCTTCTTTACAAAATTTACCTCATCTTCTTCTGAAACATACCCTGATCCTTCTGTTTCTTGTACTTCTTTTCCTTTCGTAGAAGCTCTAAAGACGACTTCTTTGACTTCAGATGATCCTCCTTTTCTCATTTCACATGCAGTTAGAATTCCATGAAGTTGAACAATAGTAAGATTTTGAAGATCCTGCTTCTCTTCAATAGCAGACACTTTTGACTCAAATTTTGAAGTTAGAGATCTTGAAACTTTTTCAACCAGAGTAGTGTCGGTTATGGTTTCACCCAAATTTCTCATACGATTTACAATATCATCTAGACATAAAAATAAACTAGCAATTCTCTCCTCATTTTGCATCCTTAGATTTTCATATTGAATTCTGAGAGTTTGGATTTTAGCACTTTTTACCTTTGTATCACCTTCATAGCTTAGAATGATTTTGTCCCATATTTCCTTTGTTGTATTCAACTGCATGACCTTGACAAATTCTGATTCCGTTAGACTCCCCAATAGTGCATTGACCACCTTTGTATTTGTTTCATAGTTCTTTATTGCCATTGCATCTGTTGGAACTAAGGCTAGATATTGATAACCTTCTTCAAAAATAGCCCATAAATCGGCTCTAAGAGACTGAAGATAGGATCTTGTCCATGTTTTCTAGAAGATTAAATTGTTTCCGTTGAAGAGTGGAGGCCTGATAGATGTTGTCCCATCTTGATTTCTCATCTTGGCTGATCTTCCTTCTAGCGGCTAAGCTTCTTCAGAAGGACCTGCTCTGATACCAATTGTTGGGAAAAATACTGAGAGGGGGGGTGAATCAGTATTTTGAGCTCATAAATATAAATCTAACTTTTTATTTTTCAGAATTCCACCCAGATTTTATGAACCGAACTCGCGTATACACGCGAATATGCTGAAATAAACTAGCGTATACTGATACAAATTTCTAGTTTAGAAAGATTCTCAGAAACAGTCTTTAAATCAGATTTACTAATTATGCATCAAGTTAGATAATTAGTAAATATGTATAGTAACAGCATTATAAAACATCACACAAGTGGAACACACATGAACACCAATATTTAAGGTGGAAACGCAATTTGGGAGAAAATCACCATTGTTGTCATCTCTGTCTTAAATATTTATTATATGGAAAATTGTTTACAACATTGTACTAATTCAGAATCATATCAGTACGTAGGCATCTACCAATAGAAGGTTGCAACCTTCACTTGTTTTCCAGTTACTACTAGAAGGGAGCTCCAACCCCCTTTCTTCTCGTTTACCAACCACTCCTGGAAGGGAGCTTCAACCCCCTAAACATGACACCAAATTTTACCGGCAGGAAGCTTCTACTTCCATACTAAAGGCTTCAACCCTCAGACCCACTGCAGACCACATTTTATCAATTTTCATACTGGATCAAACAGCTTCAACACAACCCTTTATCAATAATCATAAACTTTTCCTAACACTTCAATTAGAATAGTGAAAACACTGTGACCAGAACTTCAGAAATAACCAGGACTTCAGAATAGATATGCAGATACAAACTCAACCTTGAACAGTCATTGATTCAAGTAGCATACGCTACTTTGCTTCACAGAAGCCGCGTACATATGCGCTTTTATACACACCAACCTGCATATACTTTTATGTATACTATTCTTCAGAAAACCCTAACTGCCATACACGCTTTTCATGAAGTGAACCCACGTATATACGCGCTTTTACTGAAACCAACTAGTGTATAGATCTGTAAATGTAAATTTTGCAGAACAGACCATATATATAAAACTTACCCAGATTTCTTCATTTTCTTCAGCAGACTTGCGTCAGTTCTTCATCATTTCTTCGGTAGATCATACTAGAGATTCATCATCTTTAGATCTAGAGATCTTGAACCATCATTATATCCATGGGTGCATCATAGATTTAGATCTATTAATTAAAAACAGATTTCATCCATGCAGATATTCCTTAGAGAATTTTTATTCATTAACATCCCTTACTCATGCACACCTTGCACTATGAACTTCTTCTTCTTAAATAGATTTGACTTTTACCAATACCATGAGTCAAAACCACTCAATTGTTGATGGTAATCTTGGATAGAATCAAATAGATAATACAACGCTCAATATTGTGGGCTAATACTAGGGAAAATTTTAAGGATGGGAAATTATTTTGAAGTTTAAAACATTGGCGAATCTCACTAGTCCCTAATGTGCAAACTTTAAAATTTTTATTGATATATTTATAAAATTATTCAAATTTATAATGATTTTCTATATACTCTCTATATAATGTTGGTGATTTTTAAGTTCAAATAATTTTATATTATAAAATTTGGGCAAATCATTTTTATAAAAAAATGGAGATTGGCGAATCTTTTTTTTGGAAAAAACATGGAAAATTAGCCCACCTACGAATATTAGCCCCTAAAATTTTCCATGGCTAATACCATGGTAAAGCCCCCTGGTATTATAAATTTGGAGCACAAATAAGCATACGTGACTTGGGACGTACTTATCCACGTACATACATGACTTGGCCCTTACAAACCCGCGTATACATTGTGACATATTATATTTACCATTTCTCTAGTACTTGCTGGAATTATTTTGTCTGTCGCATCTAAACTAATCTGTAGATACATCATTCTTACATCTTTAACAAATAGGTTGCTTAACATAGGCAACTCGTCAAGTAGGTTTCCATCAAGGACAACTTCATCAAGTAGGTTGCCATCAAGGACAACACATTACATCATATTGCAAACAATGTCATGACAAATCTCTTGAATAAAGAACAACGAGGCATAATTTCACAATTATTCTCACTAGAAGCTCCAACATCAAAATCATCTATTTCTTCAGATCTCTAAAAATACTTGGACAATCATTCCAAATTTTTTGAAACTCCCAAAGGAATCCCACCTATTTGTGATCATGATGATGCTATTCATTTGATTGCAGGAAGTGTTCCTCCAAACATAAGGCCTTACATATATCCTTATGTCCAAAAGAGAAAAATTGAACATATGACTACAGAAATGTTAGAGGCTGGTATAAATCAACCTAGTCAAAGTTCTTTCTCTGCTCCAGTAGTATCGGTGCACAAGAAGGATGGATCATGGCGCATGTGTCTGGATTATAGGGAGCTCAATAAACTCACTATTAAAGATAAATTTCCCATTCCTGTGATTGATGAATTATTGGATGAATTACATGGAGAAATTTATTTTACCAACTTGGATCTTCATTCAAGATATCATTAAATTAGAATGAAGACTAAAGATATTCTGAAAAGAACATTTCAAACTCATGAGGGTCATTATGAATTTTTGTTCATGCCTTTTGGCCTTACCAATGCACCTTCTAAATTTCAAGCGTTGATGAATTCCATTTTCAAACCCTTCATTAGAAACTTTGTGTTAGTATTTTTTGATGATATACTAATCTACAGCAGGTCATGGAAGGATCATGTTCAACATGTTGACAAGGTGCTCAAACTATTTGAGGAGAAACAACTATATAAAAAAACCTCCAAATTTTTCTTTTGAGTACAAGAGGTGGAATATCTGGCTCATATTGTATCTCACAAGGGTGTTAAGGTAGACCCTAACAAGATTAAATTCATTAAGGAATGGAAAGTCCCAAAAACCATAAATCAGTTGCGAGGATTTCGTGGGTTAACAGGGTATTATCACAAGTTTTTTAAGAATTATGGGAGAATAGTAGCATGTCTAACAACATTATTGAAGAAAAATGTATTTTCATGGACTCCTGAAGCAACTAAGGCCTTTGAACATATTAAAGAGGCAATGTTCCTAGCACCAGTCTTAGCTATGCCAGACATCACAAAAACATTTATTGTGGAATGTGATGCCTTAGGAAATGGAATTGGTGTTGTTTTAATGCAAGAAGGAAGACCTGTTGCTTTTGAAAGTCGTCCAATCAAAGGAAAGTATTTACAAAAATTTATTTATGAGAAGGAAATGTTGGAAATACTACATGCACTAAAGAAATGGTGACCTTACCTAATAGGAAGACACTTCAAGGTAAAAACTGATCAAGGCTAGTCTTGAACAATTTTTGGAACAAATACTATCTTTAGAAGAGTAGTAAAAATGGGTCACAAAGATGCTGGGTTATGACTTTGAAATCATCTACAAAAAAGGGAAGTTAAATGTTGTTGTAGATGCACTCTCAAGAAATGATGAAGAGGTGGAAGCATTTCTTTGTGCCATTTCTATTATCCAACCAGATTGGATAACTAAAGCAAGGGATGAATGGAAGAATGATGAAGAAGTGTGGACACTCATTCAAAAATTGCAGCAATATCGTAGTACATCTGATGTTTTTAGTTGGAAAATCGATTCCTTATGGTACAAATATCGCTATTATCTTTGTAAGAATTCCCAACTAAAACAAAATATTCTTTTGGAATTGCACACTTCTCCCTTAGGAGGACACTCAAGATTTTTGAAAACTTACCATAGCGTTAAGAAAGAATTTTTTTGGGATGGTCTTAAATCTGATATTCAAAATTTTGTGGTGGAATGTTTGGTTTTCTAGCAAAATAAAGTTGAGACAATTAATACCCCAAGTCTTCTACATCCTTTATCCATTCCAAGTCAACATTGGGAGGAGATTTCTATGGATTTTATCATAGGTTTACCTAAGTCTAAAGGAAAGAGTGTCATCATGGTGGTAGTTGATAGACTTACCAAGTATGCACAATTTTGTGCATTATCTCATCCATTTAAAGCAATTAAAATTGCTACTACATTTATGGAAACAATTCAAAAGCTACATGGAAACCCAAAGATTATTGTAAGAGACAGAGATCCCATTTTTACTGGAAATTTTTGGACGGAATTATTTTCTTGTTTGGCTACTCAACTAGCTCATAGCTCATCTTATCATCCTCAATCCGATGGCTAAACTGAGATAGTGAAAAAAAATTTGGAAGGATAACTTTGTTGTTTTGTATCTCGTAAACAAACACAATGGGTCAAGCGGCTACCTTTGGCTGAATGGTGGTATAACACTTCCTTCCATATTGCAGCAAAAATGAACCCATTTATGGCACTTTATGGATATCATCCACTGTACATCACATCATCTTTGAGAGAAAATTATAAGGTTTAAGATGTGGAAGATCACATAGAGCATCAAAAACAAGTTCTCCAAATCTTAAAGGATAACCTAAACTTGGGAAAAAATTGAATGAAACAACAAGCAGATCAACATCGCAGCGAGAGAGGTTTTGATGTAGGAGATTGGGTATTTTTACGGCTACAACCATACAAAAAAATGTCCCTCAAGCAAGCTAAGAAGGATAGTAAAGTATCGCCAAAGTACTATGGTCCTTAAAAGGTGTTGCAAAAGCCTGGTACTATGGCATACAAATTGGAGCTTCCTACTTCTTCGCTAGTGCATCCAGTTTTCCATTTTTCATGCTTAAATAAGGTTATAGGTGACAAAATTTTAGTTCAAACAATATTTCCAGAACTTGATGAGGAAGGAAAAATCATATTGGAACCTGAAGCAGTCATGGAAACAAGTACTCGACGGCTATGAAATTGATCAATTTCAGAGTATCTCATCAAGTGGAAGAACATACCCCCTGAAGATTCTACATGGAAGGATGAGAATTTTATACATAATCATCCAAAGCTACTCAAGTGTTGAGGACAACATTTTTTTGAAGGAGAGGGGCATTTTAGGTCCCTATATTACTATTACAGTCCCTTATTGCTGTTAGTGTAACCCCTTTATTATTATTGTTGTACCCTTGTAGCACTAATATTGTTATTAGTGTGTCCTTACATTATTATTGTTAGGTCGGATAGGATTATATTGTGACCCCATGGACTCCTATATATAGAAGGAGGTGGTAATTTGTATCATCCAAGAATTTTTCATTTATGTAATGTAGAGGTTACCCCTCAAAGTGGCTAAATTATAAGGTGTTGATCTCTATTTTCCTCTAGTTTTGGAGTTGGTTTCATAAAAAATTCCCTTTATATTTTCCTGAGCCACACTTCAGTTTCCTGGCCAATTGAGCCAACTCTTGATCAAATTCGCAACTAGAGCACCCATGATGTTTTTTGAGCTCATTTCCCCTTTTGGACACCTTAAATACTGCTTCTGTTGGTTCTGAATTCTCCTTTCCAACTCTCATCTCATAGGTAGTGAGAGTACCATGAAATTGGTCCATCTTGAGATCTTTCAAATTATCCATTTGTTCAATAGCTAAGACTTTTGCATTAAACCTCATGGGTAGATATCTTAATATTTTCGATACAAACATTTCTTCCTTGACTTCTTCACCTAGCCATCTAATCATATTGGTGACTTCATCGGCCCTAAGGAAGTATTCTTCAACACTCTCATCTTCACCAAATCCTAGGCTCTTGAACCTCATTCTAAAGGTTTGTAGCTTGGCCTAGTTAACCTTGTCATACCCTTCATAGTCATGATTGATCTTTACCCATACTTCCTTAGCATATTTACAATGCATAACTTTTAAAAGTTCTGATTGACTAAGACCAAAGAGAATATAATTTTTGGCTTTGGAATTATTTCTATATAATTTTTTACCATCTTCATTAGTGGGAGGAATTTTAGGGACATTGAAAAATACCAGTACTGAAGTCCATAGGTCTACACCAAGTGACATTAAGTATGCTTCCATCCTTACTTTCCAAAAGGAAAATTTTGTCCATCAAAGGTTGGTATCCTGGTTGAATAAGCCTCTTGGTTCTCTTGTATAGACATAATTCCTTATGGATCTACCTTCCAGTGGTTAGACAATTTCTGAAGGAACTTAGCTCTAATACAAATTGTTGATATAATTAATTACTGAGAGGAGGGGGGGGATAAATCAGTAATTGTATGGTTACTTTTGATTTTTTACTTTCTGAGTATGTTCTTACTTAGTCCCTTAATCGTCTGTTATTTATGAGAGCATTCATTCACAAATATATGAGCAACAAGTAATGAGAATTCATGTGTACAACAACATTTCTATAGATCCACACATACACACATAGAAACATGTGGTTTTCATGTGGAAACCCAAAGGGTAAAAACCACCAATTTTTTGTTGTTTTAACATGTAGATTAAGCACCCAGTTAATTACATCATTTTTTTTGTGAGAACCCACTCACTGGAGGCACCAACCCCCTTTTAATAGCAAGAAAAAATTTGCCAAGAGGAATCAAGCTCTTTGAATGTAGGCCACCACATGTTGTTGCCACTTTTCTAATATTTCATACAATTTTCAAACTAAAAACAAAGGACTTTTAAAAATAAGGAAAAATACCAATTCACGGAGTCACAACACTGCCTCCTACTCCAGGTCCATTGCTGAATCACTGAATCCACCAATATAGAATAGTTACTCCTTCTGCACTCTGCTCAGTCGAGCACATGATCAACGCTTTGTTTCCTTGCAACACATCCTCTATTGCTTCTCACTCATCTCAATCTCTATGCTCTTTCTCTTCCACATCACAACACAATACTCACAACACAAAAAATTCAACGATTATGTTTTCCCTATGCTTTCTCAACGCCTTCAAAGGGTTTTATTCTACTTTCGCGTACTTCCCAATCCTGGATCAATAAATGTTCACATAGACCATTCAAGTTTTTCGTGTGACACGCATTTCTACCTTTTTGTCTGCCTTATGAATTAAGTAACCGTCATTATTACAGATATGGGCATCTGAGCACTTCCCATTACTAAGAATTAAATTCTTATTCCACCTACATACTCCAGTTGGAATCTCCATGCTTACTCATGGCTTCTCAGGCCTAAAATTTACTTCGCCATGGATTCTCTGCACTTTATTTATTTCGTTGAGGCATGCATGAGAATATTAGATGTGACTTGCTATAGAGCTAAAAACAAACTTCCCTAAAATCAGCCTTTCCAATCATCGTCCCTGTTGTCTAGACCAATTATCTCAACAATCATAATTAATATATGAAACAAATATTCTATGCACTTCTTTAACATTTTGTTGACCCATCCATGCTTGAATACACCTCTATGCTTAGAGTCCTTACTCCACAAAGTTATTCTATCGGATCACTCCATATCATAAATTTTAAAACAAAACAGTGTGCTCCTCTTATTTCCTCGGCTCCTTTTTCTTTTATCTCTTTTAGCACTGTTATGCACCTTCAGTTCTCTGAACTCACCTTATGACCATGACCTAGTATTTCATCAGAGCCCCTTCATAAAAACTTTCCTTCTAAGAAACCACCAAAGAGTTGCAAAATTCTCCATTCTCCGATATGCGATATACAATATGAGGTCCTGGTTGCACCATCACTCCATGTGGTCCCTCCATAGTGAAGTCACATGTCACCTATAATTGGCCCACTAGGCCACCCAAACAACTGGAACTATCTGCCATGTGTCTTGTAATACTGCGACATCATGCTAACTTCATCTACCACTTCATATTTTCAAAGCCAATCTCATGTTTCCATGTTTCCTACTAAAGCAGAGAGAAGAGGACCTACAAGACCTTGGTTTTTAAACCAGTTACTTTGTTAAATATTCTTTGGAAATCATCAACATTTTACCTTCTATCGGCATGCAGGATACTCGTCGATCCCTGATATGCTGATGCACAAATATGTGATGTTATGATAAACTGATGCTCTGATATCAATGATCCTATGATGTGCAATATTGCAAGACCTCTAATGATTCGATGACCTCAAACCTTCAATGGTCAAATATTTCAAACTTCTCAAGGCTTCAAGCCTTAAAGTTCAACATACCATATATATTTATTTAGGCAACCATTTTTGGAATTACGCATACCGTTGGAAATCTCTTCTAGATAACTTTTTGAAGGGTGGGTTATGATATAGACTCGGAGCACATTTTCTGCCTGTGATGTCACTCCAAATATTTTGTCATACTTTTCATCTGATCCTTCTACTTGTGCTTATAATTCCAACATCCCAACCATTATAGACATCATTTAATGGAGTTTCAATAAGCTTTTTGCTATGATGATTCTCTACCAGAAGCCTATAGATATCAATGAATCACCATTGACTCTTTTTACATCAATGCCAAAACTACAACAACTAGCCGATGTCCAACAGTTATTGTAGAAATTTGAATAATAGCTGAATCATTCACCAAGATTATCCTGATTACACACTATTTAAGCTTCATGCATAATACATAACCTCTTCTACAATTGATCATCAATATGTGGAAATAGAAGCAGTCGCATGCGCACATTAAAACATAATCAAGCACACATATAACACAGTATGTAATGGGGAAAGCATACAGATGAAAACCCCCAACTATCTGTATATTATAATGATAGAGAACATGTAACAATACATAACACAAAGCTCTCACAGCTCTCAGCACTATCTCACATGCTACACACAAACTAGCACGGAAGATGAACAAGTCACAGGTTCAAATCTCCTCCACAAGTCTACCTGCCTCTACTGCGCAATCCAAGATGAGAATGAATGAGATCCAAGTTCGAATCCACCTGACTTGTACTGCGTAATCCTCATTTGCAATCTCAATCCATGTGTGTGCAAATCTCATGCACAGCCATAGTCACAACTGATAGTATACTCACCCTTTCACCCACCTCTAACACTGGTCTCCACTGAACTGTCCATGCATTGCAGTTAACTGATGTGTTCTTTAGTTGATTTATGAGTTAATAATTAGTGAATTAATTAATAATTAAGTCACACCACTCATCACTAGTGTATTTTTCAGTTAGACTAAATACAACTAGTTCAACTAAGTTAAACCGAACACAACTCCACCAACTGTCTCATCAACTCCACCAAACTCTGCCACATGAGTTCTAACTGAAGTCAACCATGCAATAGCTCAACTAACCCATAGGAAAAGTGTATTTCCTTCTGTCAGCTGCATGTGCCACATCCAAGCATCAAACTGAAGTGCTCCAAGAGGATAAGATAATGTTTATAGTCTAAATATTATTAATGGTTAATAATATTTGACTGTTCTATTTTTAGCCCGGCAGTCTAAAAATAGATTCCGCCCAATGTCTAAAAATAGAGGTCCATCTATTTTTACCAACTCGACCAATCATCCATAAATAGCATCCTGCAACTCATAGACCATGATCCATATGTCTAAAAATAGACTTTGCACCAAAAATAGCCTACAGGCCCACTTAGTGAAGGCGACTTCTTTTCACTAAGCTCCATCATCTTGTTGCATTTTCAACACTGCCTCTCAACAAGATATGGATTATCTGCAACCCCTATCCTACCTCTGTGATATTCGAATTTGCTCCTGGTGAGCGCCTTCGTCAAGATATGATGGTACCTGATGTCGATGTGTTTGGATCTATCATGAAATACTGGATTAGCCGAGAGTTTAATGCAACTCTGGTTATCATAATAAATCACATTAGGCTCCAAGTGTGATCTGAACAACCTGACCAGGATCTTCCTCATCCATATAGCCTCGCATGCAGCCAAGCTTGCTGCCATATACTCGGCCTCTGTTGAAATGAGTGCCATGGATCTCTGCTTCCTGCTGTACCAAGAAACTGTTGTCGACCCGATACTGAAGATCCCTCTAGATGTGCTCTTTCGGTCCGTTGGGCTCCCTGCCCAATCTGCATCCGTGAAGCCACATAGCTTCACCTCATCCTCCTGTCGGTACCACAAGCCATATCCCGATGTGCCTCTAAGATAACGCAATACATGCTTGCCTGCCTTCTAGAAAGGCAGTAGGCTTAACCAACTACTGCAGGCCGGTTATGACATGGCATATATCGGGTCGTGTATTGAACGGATACATAAGCGACCCACCAGCAGCCAGCGGTGGCATCCACTACCTCCACATTGAAGTAGCATCCTCCTTCCCTCCAACCTCGAGGAAGAGAAGTATCAACAGGCTTGCAGCCATGCATGTTGAACTTCTCCAGTATCTCCCGGGCATACTTACCCTGAGAAACAAACAGTCCATCACTACGCTGCCAAATTTCCAATCCCAAGAAATAATGAAGGAGGCCCAAGTCCTTCATCTCAAACTCTCTAGCAATATCCTCCTTGCATGAAAGTATTAACAGCTCATCACCCGTCAAAATCAGATCATCTACATAAAGTACAATGATCAGCAACTTACCCTCCACCACAATATGGTACAGGTTAGGATCCGCCTCACTCTTGGAGAATCCAAGTTTGGTGAAATAACTGTCTATCCGAGTGTACCAAGCACGAGGTGCTTGCTTCAACCCATACAGCGCTCTCTTGAGTCTGCAGACATGCGACTCGCTATTAAAGATCTTGAAACCTTCAGGCTGCTCTATGTACACCTCCTCCTCAATGACTCTGTTGAGGAACGCAGTCTTCACATCCATCTGATGGATGTGCCACCCCATCTGCATTGAGAGAGCTAGGATCGTCTGTATGGAAGAGTACCTCGCGACAGGTGCAAAGGTCTCCTCATAATCGATCCCCTCTATCTGTGAGAAGCCTTGGGCAACAAATCTTGCCTTGTACTTCTCCACACTCCCATCAGCCACCTGCTTCACTTTGTAGATCCATCTCGAACCCACCACTGATTTCCCCTTCGGTCTTGGGACAATCTCCCATGCATTGTTTCTGACAATCAAATCATACTCTTCCACCATGGCATCTACCCATGCGGGGTCCTCCACAGCTTCCTCGAAAGGGGATGGCTCTGCCATGAGCTCACAAGAGCCATGTATCCAGTGTACCGGTCTGGTGACTGTCCCTGTCTGCACTGTGTTGTAGGTGGTCCTACAACCTTCTCTGCATCTTGAGCCAGTCGCTCAGCTTATGTAGTGTGCTTGCACCCTCTGATGGTTGGCGCTGCATGAGTGGTCTCTTCCACTCCATGAAATTCCTCTTGTGGTGATCCACATCCTAAATCTCATCCTTAGGAACTAACAGCTCCTCATCTACATGCAAGTGTGGCTCCCTCTCAAGCGAACACTTCATGGCTTTCTCCTCCTGAAATTTGATATCCAGTCGCACAACAGTCTTGCGACTGTCTGGAAAATACACACGATAGTTGTGGGGCATATCAGTGTACCCCACAAATATCCCAACCTCTGCGGTCGGCTCCAAATTCTTCCTGGCATCCTTCGTCACATGAATGTAGACAGGTGAACCAAAAATCCTCAAATGGGAAATATCAGGCCTCTTGCTAGAAAACGCCTCCTCCAGTGTACTCATGCCAAGTATCTTGTGAGGACAACGGTTCTGCACATATACTGCAGTATGGCATGCCTCCGCCCACAAGTGAATGGGTAGGCCCTAATCATGCAACATCGCCCGTGTAGCACCCACGATCATTTTGTTCTTCCGCTCAGCAACCCCGTTCTGCTGTGGGTTGTGGGGTGCTATGAGCTCTCTCTGAATTCCTTCTGCGCTGCAAAAGTCCTTGAATTCAGCAGAGATGAATTCACCACCATTTTTTCTCCTAATAGCCTTCACCTGCTTCCCCGATTCCTTCTCAACCAGTGCCTTGAAATCATAGAACTTTGAGTATGTCTCACTCTTCTTCTGCATGAAGAAGATCCAGCACTTCCGAGAAAAATCATCAACAAAGATCACATAGTACTTGTGATTTGCTTTCGAAGCTACTGAGAAAGGTCCACACACATCTGTGTGGATTCTCTCAAGGATTGTCGTGGCGCGACTATCCTTCTCATGAAAGGTGGCTTTCACAAATTTTCCTAAGGTACACCCCTTGCACTGATCTGACTGCGCAAGAGTGCCCTTAGGAAGCCCAGTAGAAATATGTTGCAGTATCTTTAAAGCTCTATGGTGAAGGTGGCCCAATCTCCGGTGCCATAGCTCCCCATAATCCCGCCTCACCACTCCTTCCGCCTTGCATGCCATTGCTGCGCAGCCATCTACTTGTAACTAATAAAGGTTCTTGACTCATTGTGGATTTGACATGCCATAACTGAAATCAACCTCGGCGAACAACATCATTGCCTTGTCTTCTAACATCGCCACAGAGATAAGATTCTTCTTCAATCCTGGAACATGCATCACTTCCTTCAATACGAAGGGCTTACCAGACTCCCTCTCAAAGGAAATGGTACCGATACTGGTCACACTGTATCTACCATCATCGCCCATCTCGATGTGCACTCCAAGATCTTTCTCATCTAGATCTAAAAACAAATCCCGATCTCCGGTCATGTGAAAAGACGCACCACTGTCCAAGAACCATACTGATCCCATCACACTTGAGACCAAGCATGCAATAAGTGAAAAATCGAGCTCAAACTGGGAGGCTAAGGCCTCTCCCACTGCAGATCCAGTAGCCTTGTTATTTTTCTTCTTCTGCGGACAATTTGTGGCATAATGTCCGTGTTGGTGACAGTCAAAGCACTTCACCTTGGACATGTCCTGCTTCTTGCCTTTCGCACCAGACTGAGAAGCTTTCTTGCTCTTCCCCTTCTTTGCTTTGGCAGCCAAAGCACAATTTTCTTCATCAGATACCTTTGATGAAGATCCGTCCCTGGTACTCCATCTCCTCTTGCATGAGATCCGACCAAAGTCGCTCCCATCCTGGCAATTTCTCTCGACCATTGACAGAGTCCTGATAGGAATGCCAATTCTTCGAAAGACCAAGGAGAGCTAGGTCCACCAAGTCCTCTTCATCGATAGTCACCCCCACACTTCCCAGCTCATCCCTGCATTGGGTGAACTTCGTGAGGTACTTGGGTATGTTGTCGCCTTTCTCCATCTTAATGTTTCTGAGTTTATCCTTGAGCGCCAACTTCCTCTGGTCACACTTGCTTTGGAATAGATCTGTCAACGCTTTCCACATCAAGTATGGAGAAGATTTTCCATGCAGGCTGGATACAATGTGATCCTTCACGCCCTCCAATAGAATCCTTTGACATTTTTCCATCTTCTTTTTCCAAGCCTCAACTTGAGCAACATCAGTAGGCTTTGGGACCTCAGCATCTAGTAACTCCTTCAGCCCGTTATCATCTAATACCGCCTCCATCCTATCCTTCCATGCAACATAATTCGAGCTTCCCTCAAGGGAATACTCCAGTCGCAATCCGTTGAAAGACATTTTGACTTCGACACCAAGAAAACTGCTGCAAATTCGAATTCCAAATTCTGCTGCAAATTCGAATTCCACCAGCTCAAAACTCAACTGCTTCCGATCTGTGAGAACAAATTATTTCTAGCACAGATATCGACTGTAGGGGCATTTACTGGATATTTCACCTTTCAAATAAAGGATGGATCCAGAGGCTACCTGGCCCGCTTACAGACTCTGTCTATCGAAATAAATTGTAATCACTGTAATAGATCCGATGATCAATTCTAGCTCCGATACCATGTATAAATTTGAATAATAGCTGAATTACTCACCGAGATTATCCTGATTACACACTATTTAATCTTCATGCATAATACATAACCTCTTCTACAATTGATCATCAATATGCGGAAATAGAAGCAGTCGCATGCGCACATTAAAACATAATCAAGCACACATATAACACAGTATGTAATGGGGAAAGCATACAGCTAAAAATCCCCAACTATCTGTATATTATAATGATAGAGAACATGTAACAATACATAGCACAAAGCTCTCACAGCTCTCAACACTATCTCACATGCTACACACAAACTAGCATGGAAGATGAACAAGTCACAGGTTCAAATCTCCTCCACAAGTCTGCATGTCTCTACTGCGCAATCCAAGATGAGAATGAATGAGATCCAAGTTTGAATCCACCTGAATTGTACTGCGCAATCCTCATTGGCAATCTCAATCCATGTGTGTGCAAATCTCATGCACAGCCATAGTCACAACTGGTAGTATACTCACCCTTTCACCCACCTCTAACACGGGTCTCCACTGAACTGTCCATGCATTGCAGTTAACTGATGTGTTCTTTAGTTGATTTATGAGTTAATAATTAGTGAATTAATTAATAATTAATTCACACCACTCATCACTAGTGTATTTTCCATTTAGACTAAATACAACTAGTTCAACTAAGTTAAACCGAACACAACTCCACCAACTGTCTCATCAACTCCACCAAACTCTGCCACTTGAGTTCTAACTGAAGTCAACCATGCAATAGCTCAACTAACCCTTAGGAAAAGCGTATTTCCTTATGTCAGCTGCATGTGCCACATCCAAGCATCAAACTGAAGTGCTCCAAGAGGATAAGATAATGTTTATAGTCTAAATATTATTAAGGGTTAATAATATTTGACTGTTCTATTTTTAGCCCGGCATTCTAAAAATAGATTCCGCCCAATGTCTAAAAATAGAGGTCCATATATTTTTACCAACTCGACCAATCATCCATAAATAGAATCCTGCAACTCATAGACCATGATCCATATGTCTAAAAATAGACTTTGTGCCAAAAATAGCCTGCGGGCCCACTTAGTGAAGGCGACTTCTTTTCACTAAGCTCCATCATCTTGTTGCATTTTCAACAGTTATACTATGAGTCATGGATCAAGATTTTTTTGCTAGAGATCACACAAACAATCAAATCTAGTAAATTCCATAACCAAGGCAAAATATGTGGCAGCAGCAGAAGCAACAAAGGAAATTGTGTGGCCCAGGAAAATTTTGGAAGATTTGCATATGAAACAAGTGCATTCCACTCCACTAATGATCTACAACACTTTTGCAATAATGTTAGACAGGAACCTATTAAAGCCTCAAAAAATTTTGCCTCAACATCAGGGATAACCACCTAGTTGGCAACTTGAATATCGTTCCTTTTCCATTTGTAATAGTGGCTCTGACTGGGGATAATGGGACCAGTTTCCCTTGAAAATATAAGTGAATGAGTGTGAGGTGTAAAACAATTAAATGGGTGTGATAAATATAGATAAAATAAACTTAAATATGTATATTTCTATTTATCTATATCCCGGGACCTAACTTACTCTTATATGAAATTTCAAAAATTTCCTTAAGTGCAATATAATATAGATCACCAAACGCTTGAAGAAGTAAATACAAGTAAGATGATTAATTTTATTAAACAGTTAATCAAATTTATTTTTAACACATATCACATGAAATATCTCGTTGTTTCACACATACATTTAAAGATGGCAATCTCTCACATACAATAGTGAATAAGTGCTTAATTGTGTTTGTAGGGACTACCCATTTTTTTTTAAATAGTGTAGAATAACTAGGACTACAATCAAAAGAGATAAAAATTGGGAACTTAGAAATATTAAGCACTTACATCAAGCATCCATAAATTTTACCTCATTTCACATATGATCTATTTTACATGCTATTAACTATAGGCACAACGAAATCATATAAAAGAACATCATAACTAATATATGTGTCATTCACCAAGAGACGAGATTCAATCTTGAATTGTTGCTACTTGCACTCCATTTATGTCCTCTGCCTCCAAATGTGAATGTCGATGTTCTTGGACCAAATGTAGTGACCCACTGGTTGACCTCCTAGCCTACTCATTGGGTATTCCCCTTCCCCAAAGACCCCCAAGTTACAGTGGGTTTATACAATGGAGCAAGTTTAGTAGCTGATAGAGGTGAGGACACTTTGGCTTAATATTCCCCTATCTAATGTCCTCTACCTCACCAAATGCAACTATAGATCGTAACCACTCATAATGAAATAATATCCTCCATCCAACAATAGGGTAAGCAAAAATTCTATTTCCCATGGCTTGCCCCTTATTTATAAGATGTTTCGTAGGTGACACTTGACATTTCGTGCATAATTAATTATTTTTATTAATCCAAAATTTGATTATTCACCCACCCATGTGTCACGCTCTCACCAACACTTTCCAAAATCATTTACTTAAATTTTAATTTAAAAATAGTATTTTTCCTCACCCCAAAAAGGCTTCCTATTTCTTATCCTAGTTTTCTATTGATCCCCCCCTTTTTTAATCCTTAATTTGTGTTTATTATTGAAGTTAATTGATAAGTCTCAGATTTGGTCCCCTAACTACCTCCTAATTTAAACCAATTTTCCTCTTAGATGGATATTCTTATGTTGGATCTTGCCACATGGAGGTTCTCTAAAGTTTTCCAATTTTAATTTGTCAATCTTAGTTTAATTCACTACCCTCTTCTCTTAATAAATTTTTAACTATTTTATGATTAATATTTATAATTAACTCTATGTCCATATTTCCCCCATTTTCCTAATTAAGTTACTTATGTACATTATATACTTGAAATTTTTCAACATGTAAAGCGGTAGAGCTCTTAGGGTAAAATATTTTATTTCTTCCTCTTCTTACCTTTCCCCAAGTTTTATTCTTGATTTAATTTCCTTGGTTCTAACATAATTCACCACTTGATATGAATTATTAGGATTTTCATCTATTATTATATTTATTAG
Organism: Pinus albicaulis; assembly: GCA_034641835.2. Lineage (NCBI taxonomy): Eukaryota > Viridiplantae > Streptophyta > Pinopsida > Pinales > Pinaceae > Pinus > Pinus albicaulis. The sequence goes on along the minus strand of CM076573.1, from coordinate 422,052,860 downwards.
TTTTTTTTAATGATGTTGAGGGTGTCAAGTTGTCCATTCCCTTCAAGAACTTCCCTTTGAAGTTGCAAGGGTGCCACGCCTAACAATTTATTTGTGATGCCAAGGGTTCCAAGTCGGTCGTGCCCTTCAAGAACTTCTCTTGAAGTTCCAAGGGTGCCACACCACTTTCCCTTAAAGCGTCCAATGGCTACGAGGGGAAAGTATAGGTGCAATGACGGAGACCACTATCATCTCTTATGTTTTCCACTATATTAATAGTAATGGTGTTGGGGATCAAGGAATTCACCTTTATGCGCACCCCCTAGAAATTCCTTGTGAGTGACCCAAATTTGGGACTTGCCCCCACGACATCATGATCTTCAAGGCGAAGGTGTTTTGACCTTTCCAGCCTAAGTCACAGCAAGAGTGCTAGTGGGTGAGATTAGGTACACTGTGCCACCCCTTTCATGTTGTTCCATCTAATTGTACAACCCCATTACCCATGTGTGAGTCATTCGGCCAAGAAAATAACCTGTGCCTACTGCCACTAACGTATCATCAGAATATTTATAGGAGGTTTCATACTCGACTTGTAATTTCAAAGACAAAATATTAAATTCCATCAAACCAGATGTTGTCAACTCATCACATGCGAGTGCCTCTGGTGGTTTCAATAGGGGAATTTTGAGGTCTAAAATGAGCCTCCTAAGAAAAATGTACAAAAAAAATAAACTTTACAAGAACCAATAGGGTTTAACATGATGATGTCAACCATGGGGGATGATTCACCATTTTTTAAGTAAAAGTGTAAAAAGATTAAAAAATAATAAAATAATAAAACTACTTTTTCAACTCGTATTTTCAACTTATCTCCCAAATTTTTTACTCAAATTTCGAGCGGGAGTACTCGTTGGATGCAAAATTTAATTCCTCATCCAAGGAATACCCATGTTGCATACTTTCGATGGACCCTGCTACACAAAAAACGAGAAATACATAAAAAAGCGTGATTAAAATCATGTTTTTCATGTATTTCTCATTTTTCATGTAGCAGGACCCATCGAAAGTGTGAAACATGGATACTCCTTGGATGAGGAATTAAATTTTTCATCCAAGGAGTACTCCGGCTTGAAATTTGAGTAAACAATTTGGGAGATAAGTTCAAAATATGAGTTGAAAAAGTAGTTTTTTCTTTTTTCCCCTAAAATTTGATGATGTAATCAAATCATGTTTTATTATTTCCACTATTATTTTATAATTTCCTTAGGATGCCCATTTTAGACCTGAAAATTCCCCTAATGCCTATGATACTCAATAATCATTAGTAACAAATTTCCTTAGTGTTAGTCATTTTCATTATTGAATCATCAACATGATGTAGTCATTCTCATGGTTGTTCACTGTGAACTAGAACGAATGTAAGTAGATAACGTAAGGAACACATCCATCATAATTATCATAATCCTAACACCAATGGGAAACATACATATCCATCAAAGCTATCATCATCCTAACATAAATAGAGAACATACCTATCCATCAAAGCTATAATCATCATTATATCAATAGAGGGAATACATATCCTTTAATGCTATCATCATCACAATATCAATATAGAACATGCATAACCATTAATGCTAAAATCATATCATCCATTAACGTTATCATCATCGTAATATCAATAGAGAACATACATAAATATTAATGTTATCATCATCATAGTATCAAACCATCAAATCCACTAATATTAGAGTCAAGTGTATGAATCCCCAACCTGAGGTCCTTAAATAATAAAGTGTGAGCCTTAGGGCTAAATAATGTTAAAATTAATATCACTGCCAATCAACTAGAGTGGAGCACTACAGTCTTCAAAGAACATACATAGAAAAACAATTTTAAAAAAATATGACTATTCATCACATATAGACACAAAAATAATATAAAGATAAAATTACTCGATATATAAAAGCTCTGATCATGAGAAAATATCCTTTTTATAGCCTTTCTATTAAGATGTTTCAAAAAGTATAGCAGTGCAACTTTCGAAAGCCTTCTTATAGAAATTCAAAACCCTTTTATTAAAGACATGAAAAGGCATAACTATTTTGTCTATCTTGTGCTTCTTTTAGCCTCCCTTTAATCATAGTCATTTGTTCTTCCATCTCTTGCACCTTTTCTAGTTGCATTAATACTCGATCCTCTATTCAGTCCCAACTGAGAGGTTTTATTCAATGTCTTCCATACAAGAACTCAAATGGCGCCATCTTGATGGAACTTTGATAACTATTTTTGTAATAAAATTCCACCAGGGGTAAAAAATCCTCCCATCTATTTTGTTGGTCCATCACATACATCTGTAGCATGTATTTGAGGATTTTATTAGTCCTCTCTGTCTGACCATCTATCTCAGGGTAATACGCAGTGTTGAAGTTCAACTGGATTCCCAAGGCTTCTTGGAAACTAGTCCAAATCCTTCCTGTAAACAATACTCCCCTATCTTATATGATCTTCCTAGGAACTCCATGTAATTAAGTATTGAGGGTTTTTCACAGTGCATTATATTAGATATAATTTTTTTAGATTCAACAGCGTTAAGTGATTCATTCATATTTGACCATTTCCATGAGAGGTAGCCAGTCCACTCAACACTCATTGCATCAGGTGATGCTCATAGGGGTGAAGAAGTGGCATTGAAACTAGTGAAATGAATCACATGCCATCAATCATCACTTTTGAGGCTTGCACTTTGTAACCAAGAAATCCTGGGAGGTCACCCATCCCAGATCTCCTCTGGCTCAAGCGCGCTTAACTGTGGAGTTTTCCCCACAATAAAGCCCACTTAGCTTGCTACCCCATTTTCAAAACCTTAGCAAGTATTGTGCCTCATTAACCATTCAAATAGAGCTCCCTTCAATATTTGTATTTAAGCATTGAGGGGTTTTTGCAGTGCATTATATTAAATATAATTTTTTAGGATTCAACTACGTTAAGTAATCTCACAATCTCATCAATAAAAACTCTCGCTATCTCTGGTGTCATATATGTAGTCTTAACTAATATAAAATGGGCGCTCTTGGTAAATGTGTCCACTACTAAAAATATGGAATCGTTTCTTCTTGAGGTCATTGGTAGTCCCACAATGAAGTCCATTGATATAATTTCCCATTTATATTATGCTATCTCATGAGGTTTCCATAACCCTGTTGGATTTATGTGTTCAACTTGTTAGTGTCAGCCTTTGCAGCCTTCCTCTAGTTATCAAAGATGCTCTTACAAAGTGATTTTAAGGTGTCAAGGTCAAATTTTGTCATTTCAGTGAGTCTTCAAGTAAAATTTGGTCACTAGGTATTAGGTCTAGGCTTCGCTTTTACTCTTGTCAAAGTTGTCCAAATGTCAGTCCATGTCACCATTCAGCTAAGTGTACCATCATTCATAGGGTTTTCATGATCATGTCAAGTTCCATTGGGTCATTTTACACCTTGTTCATGCTTCAATTGTGCCTAGGTAAGGTTCATTTCCCTCTCCTAGGGTTTTGAAGGTAATTTCTCTTGGATGGTCAAATCATCAGCAAAATTTGTATCCTGATTTTCATACACCTTCCCCTATCCTTAATGTACCTTATTAAACACTTCCCATCACTGAGATCCCCAAAATTCCTCATTTTTGCATAAACCCTAGTTTCTTGCTACAACTTGGCAATTTTCTAGGCTACGCCTGTGTTTTCCCCTTTTGGACCCCTTCCCCTCACTCAATATCTGATATTCCACTTTCCCCTACTTCATAACATCCCTCCCTACTTCCCAAAATTTTCTCAAGAATTTAGAAGCCCCTTATCCCCTTCATTTCGCTTCATTTCAACAAATTCCTTGTTCTACACATCGGGATAGGTTTTACTCCAATGATATTTCTGAGAAATAAAAGATGAATTTGTGAATACTGAGAGAGGTTTTTTTCCAAAATAGGCCAAGAAATAAAAAACCCCTTCACTTTTTACACAGGTGTCATGGTTCTAGAGAAATGTCAAAAATACAGTTTCCTCAGGAGAATTGATGCTCCTCTGAAGTGACCTTGGGAAAATCAAGATTTCTCCTAGATTGGTTGGTAAAATGACTTTATTGATGAGTAAAATGATAACTCAACACAAATATATTTCCAATGAGCTATCATTAGCTCAATTTTGAGTTGCGGAAGACCTTCAAAAGTTGATTGTAACAGCACTCTACCTTGAGGCAGCCTCATTTTGCACATTTTGACCAGTCTTGGGAGATTTGATTTTTGACAGGGTAAATGAACTCCAAATTGAAAAATTCAAGTTGTGATGGAAATTATACTCAATAATATTTCCAACGAGCTATCCCATGCCCCATTTTGACACCGGGAAGGCCTCCAAAAGCCTCCTGAAAAAAGGCGCTACGCATTGGGTTTGGAGCGCGGTGCATAGAGTTGCAAGTCCAATTTCACCATAAACTTCTCCAAATTTTCCAAATGTGCTAAAATCTGTGGTGTGAAAGTAAGTTAAGAGTTTTTCCATTGCAATTGAAGATTTTTTCTCAGATTTTATGGTGGTTTAGTGTGCGAAAGCTCATCATTTAGCCCAAAAGCAAAAATAAGAAAAATAGAGTTTATATGAAAGTGCCAAAGTTCAAAACATTGAAAAAATGGGTTTGTCAAAAGAAAGAATCAAAGTATTTTGTATATATGAGATATTTTCACATTCAAAAATTCATTTACATGCCAAAGACATCAGTCAAACCAAGAAAATCGTGGAGGAAAGTGAAATTAGTGATTTGGAGGCCGAGTTGTTGTGAAGTTGTAGGCGCGGCGCGTTGGGTGAAGTGCGCGACGCACATAGCCTGTGCGGCGCATAGAGCCACTCTGCACAGTGTAAAAATTACATTGGCGTGGCGCATACAGCCTACGCAGTGCATTGGGCAGCGTGCGTGGCACACAGGGCCGACAAGCTAAAATTTCATCACCGCTTCTCAAAAATCAAAATGACTTAATCTCTGTTGCTCTGTGTAAGTGTATATCATCTTGCTATTACTTTTGGTCAGTGTTTGGAGTTGTTTCAAGATTTTTTATAAGAGTTTGAATGGTGAAAACATAAACCCTATCATTTGGTGAAAAACTACTCCTTAGGGTTATGTTTTGGTGTTTTAAAATCAGTTTGGTGGCAAAGACTCCTTTTCCCCTTCACTTTGTTGATTCCTTCCCTCATTTTAAACCTATCATCCCATTAATCCCCTGTTCCTCTACGTCCTAAATCACTTATTTCTAAAGTCCTATTTTCCTATCTCTAGAACCTACCATTCCCTATCACTTTCCCTCTCTCATATCACTCATGAAATCCCAAACCCTAGATTCCTAAAACACAGTCAAGTGACTATCCTCACATTTTAAATCTCACTTGAAAAACTCTGTTGTACCCACTATCCATATTTCCCACAGTCCTTTCCTATTTGGCACACTTTCGGCAATCAAGATAAAGACACCAAACTCTTCATACTCATCTTAGGCGACATAGATGAAGAAGGCATCGAGGAGGCGTAAAAAGGCATAATCTTGGCCGAAGCTTCATTGGCTGAGCATGATACTTGATGATGGACCTTCAGTCAAAATTTCAGCAAATTTGGAGAAAATTTTGTCAATTTTGAATTTTTGGTCACAAAACAAGTTTTTTCGCCCGACACGTAGCGCCACCTTGCGCGCGCTTATGATTGGGAAATCTTCAGGAGGAAAATTTTATATTTTTGGATTTTTTGTGAAAATTTATGCATTCTCAAGAATGGCCTAAGGATTTCATCAAGTTCTGGGTTGCCTAAAGGGTCAAAAACACCCTAAAAAACACCTTTCTGCCACTTTTTGCACCCACAGGAAGCAGTGTTGGGAGATTGCATTTTTGGAGGGGAAAATGACATCCAAATTCAGAAATTTCACTTGGGTTGGAAATCAGACAAACAGGGCTTTCCAACGAGCTATCATGAGCTCAATTTTGACTTTAGGAAGTGCCTCAAAATCAGCTCCAAAGTTTTGCTACGCATACAGATTTTGGGCGCGGCGCATAGAGAATTTTGGCCTTATTTTCACTCCACGGCTCAGAATTTCGCCTAGTTTGAATCAATTTGACTTTTTCATGAGATTCTTGGTTTATCTTGATGTAATTTGATAACTTGGATGTAATTTTGGCACATATTTACTTGTTTTAGTAGATACATTCACTAAAGGGTGAAATGTGAGTGAATAGTCAGTTTCCTAGCATATAGAGGTAAGTTGTTTGGATGCCTATTTTTCAGTTCCTTGTTTAGATATGGTTGAAACAGCTCCTAGAATGATGAGCTTGACCCCTAGAGGCATGGGAAGGGGTTAGACTTGTCTATATCATGTATTTTCTCAGACATTTTCAGGGTTGGACCCTTGGAAATTGTTAGCACTTCATTGTACATTCATTTCAGCATTTTGGCAAAGGAAAGACCAGGGTTTTGCAGCACTTGTTGGGATCCTTGTGGTTCTGTGTTTTGGTGGTGATATTCTCTGTGTAATTTTTAATTTCATTGATGTTTTATGTATTCCATTTCCCTTCTATTTTCTTCTTAAATTAAACAAATGAGTGACAAAGGTAGAATTCATTAGCTTGCTATGCTCTACCTTAAACTTTTGTGTAGTTTTACATGTTTCATCTATTTAAGGAGGACTCTTGAGACCCTCTTTCCCTTCTTAGCTCCTCACCAATCTGTTCCATCCATGCATTCAAATTAAAGCACCAAAAATGTTTCCTACCCTGCCCCAATCAGAGCTTTGCAGAGACTGGCCTCATCCCCAAGCCCAAAACTGCCTTTCCCCTTTTCCAACAAAAAACCCCAAAAAATCAAATCAAATCCTTGCACTTATTACCTAGCCTAAAATTAGTATTCATCTTAAGTCATCTCACACTCTATTTGATTATTTTTATTTAGATTGACCCGGAGAGAGCCCTCTCCTGTTCTGGTAGGGCTAGCTACCAGACTGAGCATGGTTTGATGTTACCCTGAACTCTACCTTCCTTCAGCCTGAGGTAGATTTGGGCCCTAACATAGTGGCGACCATACTGGGGAACCAAATGGTTTGCTTGTTAGTGTTATTTGATTTATAAGCTACATATGGAGCCTGAAGTTATGCCAGGTAGCCTTCGAAACGCTCTTGCTATGCATCAACGAAGTAGATAAATGTTGCTTCAGTCAATCTCCGGTCTAGCTTGTAAACATAACATATGACTTGCAAATTGCCCCAGTATATGTATCAATTTCATATCTGATTGTTGATGGTGGACAACGATCAGACATCGCAAGGCTGAGATTATTCACCTGGCGACTCTAAATTAGTTTCGAGATCAGATCCAAGGACTCCACTGGAGGATGAACCTGACTAGCAGAAACATGAAGGACAATATGCAAAGATCAGGTATTCAAGTTGGAATTTCATCCAAGAAATTTTGTGCGTTGTCATAAATTATTTCTTCTCTTTTCCCGAGAATGTCATGAAGGCTTTGCAAAGTATATTGTATTTAAGAAAAGATCCTCAACCTACATTTGATTCCTTCCCTTTGAAGATTGTGAAAACCAAATATTTGCATGCTTTTGAGCTTGATCAAGTCCTTTCTTTCGAATCTTGTGATGACCATATTCAAATTGATGAACCTCAAGATACCAAGACTGATTCTGCAGCATTTGTACATACCCCTATACCTTGTAAAATTCCAGATCGATACAAGCCTCTGATTTTACCTCCTATATCCCATGCTTTCCCTAAAAATCATGACCTATATCTACCAATATTTGAGAGTGAATGTGACAACATCACTGCTGAGAAACATGTTCTGAATTTTGAGTCTTTTCTTGACCTTTTTGAAGTTTATGAAGAGGATGTTAGTATTAGGATTTTTTCTCTTTCTTTTCAAGGCCAAGTCAAGAGTTGGTTCAAATCCCTGCCTGATGCGAGCATCTCAGATTTCCAGAAGTTCGTCAAAGTTTTCCTCGACAGGTGCGAAATCAGACAAAACCTTTTCTTAATTATAGAAGAGTATAACCAGCTGAAAAGACTGCCAGGGGAGACAGTACAACAGTTTTCTGCCAGATTTAACCAAGTTTATTATTCAATGCCAGTAGATATAAGACCTCCTCCTAGATCTGCTCTTTTGCACTACCTGGGTACCTTTGATTTGGAAATGGAGTTTCAGCTGAGAGAAAGGAATCTTGCAACACTAGAAGAGATGCAGAACAATGCAGTAAATGTAGAGGCTCATTTGCTGATCCGAAGGGCAAGGTTGAAGGAAGAAGAGATGAAAAACATAGATCCAGAGAAATCGACATCTCTTGAGGTAAAGCTTGACATTTTGATAAGTGCAGTAGAAGAGATGATGCAAAACATCACCACAAGGAATGAGTATAATGTTCAAGCCCATGGCTCACTGATTGAAGAAGAACAAGTTGCTGATCCAAAACATTTTGTTTCTTATCCCAGTTGTCATAGATCTGATAATGATTGTTTTGTAGATCATCTTGGAGAAGAGAGATCTGTTGATTTTACATGTATGCTTGATGATGTGTTTTATACTGATGATTTGCCTCAGTTTGATCAGTATGATGATGATTATGTTCTCCAAAAAGAAGCCGATCTTGCAGACAAATCAGCAATTGGTTTTTCAGAGGAAGAAGTTCACTTTCAGCAGCTTGAGTACAGTGATCAACCGATGCATATTAGCTATGACAATGACGAGGAAAGTGCAGCAAATTTTGAAGTAAGTGAAGGATATTTGCCTTTTTTTTTTGACTCGTTTCAATTCATTAGAGACAACTTCCATGCAATCATAAATCAACTGTCGACAAGTCTTGATCTGGACCATCTTGAGGGCAATAAAAACCTTGTTCAAGACTTCCCATATTCAGATTTGCAGCCATCAAACGCAATTGAAGTTCAGATTATAGATGAAGGTGTGGAAACTGAAATACATGATTTAATGATGCAAGAGGATTTTGTACCCTTTTGTTTCGAAGCATTTCAGTTTATAAAGCAGAATCTTAGTAATATCTCTAAAGAAAAAGATGAAAAGTCAGTATGATGTCATATAGTTTCAATGGATACATTACAGCAGTCTTCTCAAGTTTTTGATGATCCTATTGCTCGTGTGTTGGATGATGTTTGCTATAAAAAATTTTCTCCATTGGCCAATCATGTGTCAGAAAAGAATCTTGATAATAATCTTATTCAAAGGTCGCCTTCATTGTCTTGTTCAACAGATTTTTCATTACAAAGCCCATATCAAGGTTTGCAGTCATATGAGGAGAAGAAAAGTAATCCATTAGATGAGCTAAGTCCCAGTGTGCATGAATTTTGAGATCCTTATGCAGTGTTTTTGGAGGCGGATAGAGAATTCATAATATTCAATGGATCTGTTCACAGGTTTTCATGGGAGTTTCCTTTCAGTAGTTCTCTCTTGTTGTTCATAAATGAGCACTTGCGGAGAATTCAAACAGCAGTTGGAATACTTACTTGGTTGCATTGGTTGTTCCATTTCACTTGATCAGGTGGTGAGAAGAACAATTAGAGTAGGTTTGATGAATAAGTTCAATTATGAGCATCTTTCCAGTTTGTTAGTTATGTTTTAGTCATGTTTGGTTTTATTATGGTTTTTAGTTTTAGCCTTGAGTCAGATTCAGTCTGCATAATGTCAGTTTTCATGTTTTGACTCCATTGCCCAATGGATGAAGGCATTGTCTGCTCTCCCAAAGACCTGTAGTTCTTGGCACCTCCCAGGAGCTACCATCCCCATTGTAGCCAATGTTAGTTTCAGCCTTTGCAACCTTCCTCCAGTGATCAAAAATTCTCTTACAAAGTGATTTTGAGGTGTCAAGGTCAAATTTTGTCATTTCAGTGAGTCTTCAAGTAAAATTTGGTCACTAGGTATTAGGTCTAGGCTTTGCTTTTACTCTTGTCAAAGTTGTCCAAATGTCGGTCCATGTCACCATTCAGCTAAGTGTACCATAATTCAGAGGGTTTTCATGATCATTTCAAGTTCCATTGGGTCATTTTACACCTTGTTCATGCTTAAGTTGTGCCTAGGTAAGGTTCATTTCCCTCTCCTAGGGTTTTGAAGGTAATTTCTCTTGGATGGTCAAATCATCAGCAAAATTTGTATCCTAATGTTCATACACCTTCCCCTATCCTTAATGTACCTTATTAAACACTTCCCATCACTGATATCCCCCAAATTCCTCATTTTTGCATAAACCCTAGTTTCTTGCTACAACTTGGCAATTTTCTAGGCTACGTCCGTGTTTTGCCATTTTGGACCCCTTCCCCTCACTCAATCTCTGAAATTCCACTTTCCCCTACTTCCTAACATCCCTCCCTACTTCCAAAAATTTTCTCAAGAATTTATAAGCCCCTTATACCCTTCATTTTTCTTCATTTCAACAAATTCCTTGTTCCATACATCGGGATAGGTTTTACTCCAATGATTTTTTTGAGCAATAAAAGATGAATTTGGGAAACTTGAGAGAGGTTTTTGTCCAAAATAGGCCAAGGAAGAAAACCCTCCTTCACTTTTTACACAGGTGTCATGGTTCTAGATAAATGTCAAACATACAGTTGCCTCAGGAGAATTGATGCTCCTCTGAAGTGACCTTGGGAAAATCAATATTTCTCCTAGCTTGGTTGGTCAAATTACTTTATGGATGCGTCCAATGATAACTATACACAAATATATTTCCAATGAGCTATCATGAGCTCAATTTGGAGTTTCTAAAGACCTTCAAAAGTTGACTGTAGCAGCACTCTGCCTTGAGGCAGCCTCATTTTGCACATTTTGACAAGTCTTGGGAGATTTGATTTCTGACACGGTAAATGAACTCCAAATTGAAACATTCCAGTTGGGATGGAAATGATACTCAATACGCTTTCCAAATAGCTATCCCGCGCCCCATTTGGACACCGGGAAGGCCTCCAAAAGCCTCCTAAAAAAAGGCGCTACGCATTGGGTTTGGAGCGCGGCGCATAGAGCTACAAGTCCAATTTCACCATAAACTTCTCCAAATTTTCCAAATGTGCTCAAATCTGTGGTGTGAAATTAAGTTAATAGTTTTTCCATTTCAAGTGAAGAGTTTTTCTCAGAGTTTATGGTGGTTTAGTGTGCGAAATCTCATCATTCAGTCCAAAAGCAAAAACAAGCAAAATAGAGTTTATATGAAAGTGCCAAAGTTCAAAACATTGAAAAAATGGGTTTGTCAAAAGAAAGAATCAAAGTATTTTGTATATATGATACATTTTCACATTCAAAAATCCATTTACACGCCAAAGAAATCAGTCAAACCAAGAAAATCGTGGAGGAAAGAGAAATTAGTGATTTGGAGGCCGAGTTGTTGGTGAAGTTGCAGGCGCGGCGTGTTGGGTGAAGTGCGCGATGCACATAGCCTGCGCGGCACATAGAGCCACTCTAAACAGTGTAAAAATTACACTGGTGCAACGCATACAGCTTGCGCAGCGCATTGGGCGGTGCACAGGGCCGACAAGCTAAAATTTCATCACTGCTTCTCAAAAATCAAAATGACTCAATCTCTGTTGCTCCGTGTAAGTGTATATCATCTTGCTATTAATTTTGGTCAGTTTTTGGAGTTGTTTCAAGATTGGTTATAAGATTCTGAATGGTGAAAACATAAACCCTATCATTTGGTAAAAAATTGCTCCTTAGGGTTGTGTTTTGGTGTTTTAAAATCAGTTTGGTGCCAAAGACTCCTTATCCCCTTCACTTTGTTGATTCCTTCCCTCATTTTAAGCCTATCATCCCTATTAATCCCCTGTTCCTCTATGTCCCAAATCACTTATTTCTAAAGTCCTATTTTCATATCTCTAGAACCTACCATTCCCTATCACTTTCCCTCTCTCATATCACTCATGAAATCCCAAACCCTAGATTCCTAAAACACAGTCAAGTGACTGTCCTCACATTTTAAATCTCACTTGAAAAACTCTGGTTTACCCACTATCCATATTTCCCACAGTCCTTTCCTATTTGGCACACTTTCGACAATCAAGATAAAGACACCAAACTCTTCATACTCACCTTAGGCGACATAGATGAAGAAGGTATTGAGGAGGCGTAAAAATGCATAATCTTGGCCGAAGCTTCAGATGAGCATGATACTTGATGATGGACCTTCAGTCCAAATTTCAGAAAATTTGGAGAAAATTTTGTCAATTTTGAATTTTTGGTCACAAAACAGGTTTTTCCGCCCGACGCGTAGCGCCACCTTGCGCGCACTTATGATTGGGAAATCTTCAGGAGGAAAATTTTATATTTTTGGATTTTTTGTGAAAATTATGCATGCTCAGGAATTTCCTAAGGATTTCATCAAGTTCTGGGTTTCCTAAAGGGTCAAAAACACCCTAAAAAACACCTTTCTGCCACTTTTTGCACCCACAGGAAGTAGTGTTGGGAGATTGCATTTTTGGAGGGGAAAATGACATCCAAATTCAGCAATTTTACTTGGGTTGGAAAGCAGACAGATAGGGCTTTCCAACGAGCTATCATGAGCTCAATTTTGACTTCCAGAAGTGCCTCAAAATCAGCTCCAAAGTTGTGTTACGCATACAGATTTTGGGCGCAGCGCATAGAGAATTTTGGCCTTATTTTCACTCCACAGCTCAGAATTTCGCCTAGTTTGAACTAGTTTGACTTTTTCATGAGATTCTTGGTTTATCTTGATGTAATTTGATAACTTGGATGTAATTTTGGCACATATTTACTTGTTTTAGTAGATTCATTCACTAAAGGCTGAAATGTGAGTGAATAGTCAGTTTCCTAGCATATAGAGGTAAGTTGTTTGGATGCCTATTTTTCAGTTCCTTGTTTAGATATGGTTGAAACAGCTCCTAGAATGATGAGCTCGACCCCTAGAGGCATGGGAAGGGGTTAGACTTGTCTATATCATGTATTTTCTCAGACATTTTCAGGGTTGGACCCTTGGAAATTGTTAGCACTTCATTGTACATTCATTTCAGCATTTTGGCAAAGGAAAGACCAGGGTTTTGCAGCACTTGTTGGGATCCTTGTGGTTCTGTGTTTTGGTGGTGATATTATCTGTGTAATTTTTAATTTCATTGATGTTTTATGTATTCCATTTCCCTTCTATTTGCTTCTGAAATTAAACAAATGAGTGACAAAGGTAGAATTCATTAGCTTGCTATGCTCTACCTTAAAAAAAAAATTAGTTTTACATGTTTTTCATCTGTTTAAGGAGGACTCTTGAGACCCTCTTTCCCTTCTTAGCTCCTCACCAGTCTTTTCCATCCATCCATTCAAATTAAAGCACCAAAACTATTGCCTACCCTGCCCCAATCAGAGCTCTACAGAGACTGGCCTCATCCCCAAGCCCAAAACTGCCTTTCCCCTTTTCCAACAAAAAACCCCAAAAAATCAAATCAAATCCTTGCACTTATTACCTAGCCTAAAATCAGTATTCATCTTAAGTCATCTCACACTCTATTTGATTATTTTTATTGAGATTGACCCGGAGAGAGCCCTCTCCTGTTTTGGTAGGGCTAGCTACCAAACTGAGTGTGGTTTGATGTTACCCTGAACTCTGCCTTCCCTCATCCTGAGGTAGATTTGGGCCCTAACACAACTTTTACTCGCTAAGACTCTAATAATATTTCTACAAAGTTTACAATTTCATTCTTCGTCCATTTACAAAAGAAGAGTGGTTTTAGGTCCACACTCATCTTCTTAACACTAGGGTGTGCCATGTATATTGCACGATTTGCTTCATTCAAGATCAACCGATGTATATATTCATTCGGTGTCACATATATCCTTCATGGAAATCATAGCAGCCCATCACTATCAAGGGATTATTCTTGATATTTTGGGATCATGATTTTGTCCACCCTCAAATTCTTGCTAACATCCTTGTACCAGGTGTCCTTAAATTGTAAGTCACAATTTCTCCCTCAAATTTATCTTTAAGGGAACCGCTGAAAATATCTGAGGCATACTACTTAAAGCAACAACCACCCTATTTACCATTCCTTTTATGTAAGTAATATCAAAATAATATTCACTGATTAGCTCTCACCACTATCTATGTATTTCATTTATGTGGTCTTGAGTGAATATGTGTTGTAGCCCAAAATGGTCAGTCCTAAGTTCAAGAATTCCTTCCTAGAAGGTAGTGTCTCCAAACCTTTAGTGCACAAACAATTGTTTTCATTTCTAGATCATGGGTTGCATAGTTCTATTCCTGGGTTATAATTTTTCTTGATGCATATGCTATTACTCTTTCTTATTGCATCAATACACAACCCAACCCTTGCATGGAGGCATCAGTGCAAAACAAAAATTATTGTTCCATATCTAGCACCTTCAAAATTGGCGTTGTCATTAATAACACCTTTAACCTTTGGAATGGCTCTTCACATTTTTCAATCCAAATGAATTTCTTGTTCTTTCTTTGTATCTCGCTAATGGGGCTTTCTACCTTCAAAATCCCTTCGAAAAACCTACGATAATACCCTGCCATGCCCATGAAACTTCATATTTCATGAACATTTGATTGGTGTTTTCCATTCCATGATGGCCTCAATATTTGTAGGGTCTGCCGCGATACCATTCCTAGAGATAATGGTCCCAAGATAATGAATCTTTGATTTGTAAAAGCAACACTTTGATAGCTTTCTATACAATTCGTTTTCTCTAAGACATTGTACAACTATCCTCAAGTGTTCTTCATGCTCTTATGGGGTCTTTGAGTATATCAAAATTTCATCGATAAAGACATGTACAAACTTTCCTAAGAAATCCCGAAATATTCCATTCATTAAACCCATGAAAACACCAGGGGCATTTGTCTGTCCAAATGGTAAAACTACAAATTCATAATGCCCAAATCTTGTCTTAAAGGTTGTCTTCAAGATATATTCTTCCTTGATTCTTAACTGATGATATACCGACCTCAGATCTATATTTTAAAACATATTTTCCCCCCACATTTGATCAATCAAGTCATCTATCCTTGGTAGAGGGTATTTATTTTTTATCTTCACTTTGTTCAACTGGTGGTATTCAATGCAAAGTTGCCAAGACCCATCCTTCTTATTAACGAAAATAAGAGGAGCTCCCCACAAAGATATGTTGGGTCATATGAACCCCAAGTCCAAAATTCCTTTAATTGTTTTTTTAATTCCTTTAGCTCTGGATTTTACATACAATAGGGTGCCCTTGCAATAGGATCAGTGACTGGTTTAAGGTCAATTATGAAGTCAATTTCCCTTTTTGGGGTAGCCTAGGTAGTTCTTCGAGAAATACATCTTTAAAGTCAACAATAATTGGATGTTTATCAAGGTTTTCAGAATCACACTTATCATTTAGAGCTACCACCGTGAACATTTGACATCCCTTTTGTCTACATTTCATTAGTTGCATGGAGGAGATGAACCTCACAGACACCCCTTGGTTCCTTCCCCTCAACGATTTTCTTTGGTCGTCATTGTCTATGAAATTTAGTACCTTGTCTTTGTAGTCTAGGATTGCCTCATATCATTCCAACCAATCCATTCATATAACTATGTCATAGAATCCTAAGATCACAGAGTGCAAGGATACCTTGGTCTTACATACATCCAGGTCCACCTCACAATCCTTTACCATCCTTCCTACATTTCTTTTCATACCACATACCATTTCTACATGTCTAAAATCATGTTGTGCAATTGGTTTATGTTTAATCCTTGATAATTCATTTATAGAAATAAATACTCAATAGCTCCTGGATCTATTAAAATAACAAAACTCATACCATCAATATTACCTGAGGTTTCCAACAGAGAGGACTGGTGTTCGACCCAGAGATTTTTCACCGCTGCATGGATACGATGAGCCTTCCCAAGATCCACCACCATAGCTTATTTCTGAGTTGAGTTGGTATTACCTGTCTTTTGAGGGAAATCCCTCTCATAGTTAGGACCTCCAAAATTCCAACACCCCCTCTTAGGAGCTTGGCTCCTACTACCGATTGAACTGGGAGTTGGCATGGAACTCTGTTGGAAAGAGCAAGATTGTTGGGATTGATGCTGAGGTAGTGTGACTTGGTGTTTTTGCATATGAATATGATGTTGTGTTTTGTGATTTTGTTGAGGTACCCTATGCAATTCCTGATCTGGATGCCTATATGGTGTTCTTTGATTTCCTGTTGACTACTTTTGATGATTGAACATAGGATCCCTTTGAAAATTTCTACGTTCCATAATTATTCCATTGGGTACTCTTGATCCTATGGGCCTGGTTGTCTTAATAGGTCCACTATTCATGATCTCCTCCTCTGCGATGATAGCCTGCTAAACTACCTCATCCAAGGTGCGAGGCATTAAGATCCTAAACTTAGCCTGAATTTTACCATTTAGTCCATAAACAAATTTTTTCACCTTAAGCCTTTTTGTGTTTAAATGAGGGGTATAACGGATTGATTCCATGAAAATAT
This sequence comes from Pinus albicaulis, assembly GCA_034641835.2. Taxonomy (NCBI): domain Eukaryota; kingdom Viridiplantae; phylum Streptophyta; class Pinopsida; order Pinales; family Pinaceae; genus Pinus; species Pinus albicaulis. The sequence continues at coordinate 422,036,376 of CM076573.1, read as the reverse complement.
TCTCATAATTAGGTACTGAGTGCCTCCCCTACTTTAATGCATTGAATTCATTTAATTTCCTCTCAAGGAAATCCTCTGACAAGTAGTGTTCTGTAAAAGTTTCTTCAAACAATTCCCAAGTTACTTCTGAGATATCCATCCCCAATTGGGGTAATAATGTCTTCCACCAAAGTAGTTTGTTTCCCTTTAGCTGGAAGATCTCCATCTTGGCCTTCATGTTTGAGGTGTAATATCTTAGGGTAAAGAACATAGTCATGTTTTCTAACCATGCCTCTGCATATTTAACATCTATGGACCCCCAAAACTCTGTAAATTTTACCTTTTCTAAATCTCGACGTACATCATTTCTTGTAGTGATTTTTGGGGTGCTTCATTTTGTATGACGAGTCCTCCATGCTCCTGTTCCAGACGGTTTATTAATTCCTCAAACATGTGCTAGAATGATCTTATTAAGTTCAACACTTCTATGGCTAGTATGTGTTCTTGTGTTGTGATGTTTTCCCTGTCATTGGGTGGGGTGGTAGGAGTTGGATGTTGTGGTGATGCCACTTTGCGCACTCTAGTTGCCCCACTCCTCCTTGTACTTCTTCTAACCATGGTTCACCAATGAATCCTACCACAATTTAACAATATTTTCCTTATAATATAAAACCAATCATTAAAAATTATAACCAACCTAATTGGTTCTATAATTTATTGCTATTATTATATACTTCTGTTGTAGCCTCTACAACACCCTCCAAAAATTCACCTTCTAAAATTTTTTGAGCCCCTGAGCATCGAAAAGGCTAAGTTGAAATTTGTAGTTTAGTCTTTTTCAGGAAAATTTAAGAGTCTTCGAGTCACAGAATAGGTTTTTTCCAAATTTGTGACCTAGTGACGTAAAGTTGCAAATCTCTTTCAAGTTTCAAAATTGCGACCTAGCGACCTTATGACCCCGAAACCCTCCAAGTCGCGAGGTCGCAAGATCGCGACGTCCTGCCTCTCTTAAACACAGGACATTTGAGACCTAGCGACCTCATTAATTGCTTGCACGCATGACCCTTTTATAAATAGGAGGGTCGCTAGGTCACTTTTTTTTCAAGCAACGGAGAGCGAAAAAACGCTTTTGATAGGCCAACTGGAGCACGATTTTCTTGGGTAAGTTGTCGTTTCCTCCTGATGTTTCCATTTTTCCTTTTGTTGCCCTATTCCCCTTACCTTAGCCCTTTTTAAGCCACCCACCTTTCCTCTTTTCTGATCCTTTAAAGCCTTAGATTCCCAAATTATCCAAACACTGCTCCTTGCATAGTTTTGTAATCAGAAGTCACCCAACCTCCCTTGTGTTTGTTTTTCTCCTAGAACCACTTCACCTCCATGTTTTGGGTTGCTCACTTAGTTCTTGCATTTTTTAAGTTAAAAATAAATTTATTATAATGAGGCAAAGGACCACGTCACCTTTTAAATCTCCCGGCTAGCCCTAGTGCGATCCCAATCCTCATGACCTTGCAACCTTTGCGACCCAGTGACCCCGATTGCTGAGTCACCAAGTCACAGATTCACTCAAAATCAATGTTTGCAACCCTTGCGACCCAACAACCCAGTTTTCAACTCGCAGGATCGCACTCTTATGAACTGTCAAACCTTTGTGACCCAGTGACCTCACGACCTTATCGCAAGGTCTCCTAGTCGCAGGGTCACTACCTTCTGAAATTTTAAACCTCACGACCCTAGTGACCCAGTGACCTAGTTGCAAGTCACTAATTTTCCTTTTCCTGGGTTTCATTTGGGAAGAGTTAATAAGCTGTACCTAGGCTTTTATTATTATGGCATCTATCTTATCCTGGGATTATTTTATGAACATGCCAGGTGAGTTCAAAGCAGAATTAGAGTGTGTTTTCATCTCTTCATAATCAAGCGACATGGGACCTCTGGCATTTCGCAAGAAAAACAAGAGCCCAGAGATAGAAGACACAGAAATAGAAATACCAATTTCTCCTCCCCTGATATATAGGGATACTTCATGTACATTTTCCAAAGGAGACAACATGAGTTGGTATCAAGTATACCAGGAATTCACTGTGCAGGTGTCGACCCTGCTATATTCCCATGCGCAGAAGTCATTGAATGGATCATACCGAATACTGACCCTTAGAAGTGGGTAATTCAATACTAAGAGGGTAAAGCTTTTGCAACTCTAAAGGGCTCGGATTCTGAGTTTTATTACACGTTGTCGGAACGAGAACATACTTTCACAAAATAATGGGCCACCACCCATGCGGTCACCATAGCAGATACCCTGAGGGGGTGGTGGGAGGAACCTGAAAAGTTCAAGGTCAAGAAGGATCAGGAATATCCAATAGCGGGCCTCAGAAAGGTATATAAGTTGGTGGCAGCTATGCTTTGTAGGATATACGGTCATCTCGATGCCACCACTTTCAGTGGAACTTGGGTATCCCTAATGAACTATGTCACTGTGTATGGCACTCATTTTAATTGGGCCAACATGTTAGTGGCGTCTCTCAAGACAAACATATCCGTGGCACTAGCACCAGAGGAGGGATATTCGTTAGAATTTTACATGGATTCCTACCTATTGGATGTTGTTTGTTCCCGGTGCCACTTTGAGGGATGGGTGCACTAATGGAACCCGGAGCAGGCGTGCCCAGTTCACATAGGAGTGCAGGTATTCTGGGACTCCAAGTACAGGCATGATATAGAGTCAATCTCGCAACGTTTCATCCCTGCGCTCTATAGGAAATTTTTCGGTCAGGATACCCCATGCATGTCCTGGCGAGCCATGGAGACATTATTCAAGGTGGCCCATTGGTTCCCACTCTCATATTATACTTTTATTTGAGTCTTTGGTTCATTCAAGACTCCCCATGCTCTGCCCTGATTCGTTATGGACAATATGCTTCTTCAAGAAGTATGTTATCAGATGACTTCTGATTTCTCCAAAGTCCTGACTAAAGGTAATAAAAATCCATGGCCTACACTGCCGCTCACCATTGGTGCCTACACGGTTAAGGATTTCAGGGAGGTAGAGGCGGAAGCAGAACAAATGAAAGGTTTCTACCTAGGGCCTTTGGATCATCATACATATGATCCTAAGAGGATAGTCCCTAACCACTGCAAATGGGCCAAGTTCAAATGGAGCTACCAGCATACTAAACGCCCATATGAAGATGAGAAAAGGAACTGGTATAATGCAGATAGGGAACTTGCCCCGAGAGCATGGTCCAATCAGGAAGACCCCGATAATCATACTTTGGAAGAAAGAGTCTGCGCACTGGGAGACGCCTCTTATTCCCAGGCCAAGAAGCCTCGAACTAGCACGGGTCACAACACTACCACCCAACAGAAAGAACAAGAAGCAAAAGCTCAGCTAGAAGTTGAAAAGAAGGCAAAAGAAGATGAAGATAAGCATAGAAAGAACCTGAAAGCAGAACAAAGAAAGAAATAGGCAGAGGATGCCTGGAAAATAAAGGAAGAATAGGAAGCAAAGGCAGAGGCAGAACGACAGCTCAATAGGGAATTAGATCAGGTGGAGGCCAAACGCAAGAGAAAGGAAGAGGAGGAAGCAGAAGCAAAAGCAGAGCGCAGGTAGAAAGAAGAATAGGACAAGGCAGAGGTGGAGCGGCTTCAGAAAGAGCAGGAAGAATAGAAAAGAAAAGAAGAGGAGGCTCAAAGATCAAATGACATTGAGACATCTCCTCCAGTCACAGGATTACAAACTGAGCTGCAGCCCATCGAAGTACCTGTAATTAATACACGTTTTTCACTCTCTGAGCCGGGCTCCTCTAAAGGATAGGAAGAGGAGGTGTTTAACCTTACAAGGCTCACTTATGATCAGTTAACCTTCAAAATCCGACAAGAAAAAAGGAGATGTCTAGCACGAAACCCTTCCACCCCACTCACAACCACGACAGAGAAAGATATAGTCCTAGACACTAGGACCAACCCAGTGATGATAGCATCAGCCGACAGTGCTTTTGTCGTAGAAATAGAAGAAAATGTGAGCTGAATGAGTAGAGAGATCCTTTCCCTACAAAATAGGCTACAGGACTCTGAACAAAGGGAAGCAAGGGTGGAGCAAGAAAAGAGAGCATTACGGGAAGAAATCCAATAACTTCAAGACAAAAATACTCCTATTAACGAAGTACCGACCACCTTCCAAAGAGAGTTGGTGACACTGGAGGCCACCATGAGGCAGGATTATGGGGAGATGTTCACTATAAAATAAACAGTCGCCCCCCTACTAAGAGCCCAAGTAGAGACAAAACAAAGGAGCGAGCAATTGAAAAAGGCCTCCACCACTTTGGACAGAATGATAGAATGGACAAGCCGGTACCCACAGGCTCTGGAAAACTTGCCCAAGAAAGACTGGATTCACACCTAGGATGCCAAGGTCCAAATCCGTATCAAGATGCAATCCAAGGACAAGTTATCCAAACACCTAAAAAAGGTAATGAACGCATACAAGCATTTGATCAGTGGCATCGACTCAATGCATGAACTACACCACATTCCATCTCTGGGTGCACTGAGCGAGGAAAAGACGTGGGTAAAAGTAGATTAGTAGATTCAAGCATTCTACAACCTATCAGACAGTCCACTGCTACTCTTGATCTTGCTGCATCGCAAGAAAAATTGGTTAAATTCGTCATTACACCAGTTTGGATCTACACTAAATTGGCCTCTTTATCCAACCAAGTCACACTCAAGAGAGAGACTCTGATTCTGAATGCCTTAGAGTGCCTGCACTGGTTAAGGGAATAAGTTCCTCTAATCTCCCCAGTCGCTGCAGATTATCGCGCATGGCAAAATTTTCTCAAGGAGCAACAAGTTGATGCCCTTGAACTCGAAATCATGTGCACACTCCCATGATCAGATTACAGGAGGTTGCAGGTCGCACTGTTCAACTGGGTCGCAGGTCGCACTATCCACTAGGGTTGCAGGTTGCACTGTTCAACTAGGTCGTAGGTCGCATCCCCCATTCAGGTCGCAAGGCAGCCCAACAGTTAGGCAGGAGAAAAGTCGGGAAGCCCAAAGGGCAAGTTTTGGCCTATAAAAACTTCCTTTGATAAGATTGTAAGGGGCTTTTTTGTTCGGGACTTGAAGAGATATATAGTATTGTATAGAAGGACTACACATTTTGAGTATGAATACAATCATTTGTTAACTCCATTTTTGGATCTGATGTTGGTAAATGTGTGAACACTATGAGTATTATATTTTCAGTTTCGAACATCTTTTGAGTAACGAAACTGTGTTTCCAATGATATCATTTATGCATTATAGTTTTCTAAACATGTGTTAATGGTGCTAAGTTTATGTCTCTTTCTCAATGAATGTTAATAACTTTGTTTACTGACATTTATATTATTACCAAAGCCATTTAAGAAAGTGAAGGGAATTCTAGCATAGAGAACTGTTTCTTCTATGGTTAGAACTGTGTACAAGCATGACCCTAATGATATGTTGTTGACAGTATTTCCTTTGGCCCCATGCTTTATTATTCATCTTGCTACGCATAGTGTTATATGTTCATTTAATTAATCAATCGTGTGTCTCGTATCATCCGATTAAGCTTGTGTTCGTAGGTTCATTGAAGTCCCATCGAGACCCAAGGAAAAGAGAATTAAGAAGTAGCTGGACCCACACCTCGGACGGAATCCCTATTCCAAATGGTTTAGAGTCTAGTTGGGACTTTTTACCGAGGAGATCTCCTGTTGTTGGGCGGATAGATTTTTCCCGTCAACAACTTCCAAAGGAAAAAGGTATGAATTTATAAGTTCTTGATGATTTAATTCACCTATCAATTCCAAACCTTCCTATAAGATTTAATCATAATGATACAATTAATCTAAGTCATCATAGTAGGCTTAGACTACACTATTTCATGTACATGATAGAGTTTATTGGTAGGATTATCATAACATAATCTGAGATTGCCATTAGTAAAGAGAGAGAGAGAGAATAAGTTTCTAATGCTTTGTGATTTCAATATGGAACTGCAACTCTAATATTAATAATAAGCACAAAAAAATATTTTGTTATATAACATCCGACTAGAATATGGTGATTATAAAATTACATGCATATTTGATAGGGATGTTAATTCCAAACAATGGATAATTTAGGACTACATTACTAAGTGTATGGTATGATACAATGTTATACCTTAGTATATAAAATATTTAAGATCACGTATTAATAATGCAAGAATATATAATAATAAGTTTCGTTACTTATATGGAAAATATTAAATAATTAAATGAATGTAATGATTCTGAGAACGTTAAACTAATACAACCATGTAATTTATAAGGTTGGAATGGAATTAGTGCAAGATTTACTTGGGACACTATTCCCTTCTGGTAAATAGGCAGATCTACTAAAAGTTATTGCCGACCATTATTTATGCAATTCTTTGCATAAATTTAGATAGAAGTGAACATGTGAATATTATGATTTACCATGGTAATTCCTACCAAAATTTATGCAAGTTGTTGAACACTTTTAGGTAGTAAAATTATTGAGGTTGTATTTAAAATAATCCAACTAAATGACTTAATGTTAATATTGAGACATGTATCAATTTTAAATTTAATATAAATTTAGCCTTAGTTAACAACTTTACTTTCAGTAAATATACATTCTCAAATCACTTAACCTTTTTAACATTACTGCAAAAGTATTTTTATAACATACTAAACATTATTATCATTTGTTGATAACCATAATTAAAAATTTAATAAAAATAGTATCATTGGGCTCAACATTATTTAGCAACAACTTTAAATTCTGGTTACAATAAAGATAAAATATTTAAATATGATCTACTTTAAACTTAAAATACATGCCATATATAAATTCATAATTAGAGATTAATAGTGCTTCCTATAAAAAAAAATCACCATATGAAGGGCGTGTTTAATGTGTTACAATTACAAATACGCATTTTGTGTTCATTTCTTGACTCACATATTGTTTGTTGTTGTTTTTGTTTATTTGTTTATTTGAAATTTTTTTTATATAATTTTTATTAGTCAAACACACAAACATTATATATAAATAATATATTTATATGTTAGGTCCCTATATTACTATTTTAGTCCCTTATTGTTGTTATTGTAACCCCCTTATTGTTATTATTGTACCCCTGTAACCCCCATATTGTTATTATTGTGCCCTTAAATTATTATTGTTAGGTCGGCTAGGATTACATTGTGGCCCCACTAGGATTACATTGTGGCCCCATGGTCTCCTATATATAGAAAGGAGGTTTTGTAATTTGTATCATCTAAGAATTGTTCATTCATGTAATGTATTGGAGGTTTCCCCCTCGAAGTGGCCTATTTCTAAGGCATTGATATCTCTTTTCTTCTTTTTTTGGAGCTGGTTTCCCAACATTTGGTATTAGAGCTTTGGATTCTAGGGTTTCGCTGCTCCAAACAGGTCATCGTAGAATTTTCGCTATAACGTTTTTTATACGAAGGTTCAGAAGCTGAAATTTTTAGAGTGCAAAGCTATAATCCTAAGGAAAATCTTCACAAAGTTTCAGAGCTTGGTTCACAATAGTTTCGGAGATATGGTCTGTGGAAGTTAGGTCTTTTTGCAGGCTCCTGAATTTCACTTAAAAAGGTCATCACGGAATTTTCGCTATAATTTTTTTTCCACGAAGGTTCAGAAGCTGAAATTTGTAGAGCGTGAAAATGAAATCCTAAGGAACATCGTCACAAAATTTCAAAGCTTGGTTCGCAATATTTTTGGAGATATGATCTGTGGAATTTAGGTCTTATTCAGGCTCCTGAATTTCATCTCAAAGAGGTGATCATGGGAAAATATTCATAACTCTCTCTGAGAATCAGATTGGAATTCTGTAAAAAGTGACTGGAAGTACACAGACTGTAGTTTCCTATCTATAAATTTTAGAGCCAAAGGAGCAAACAGTGACACATGGAAAGCCGTACAATTTCACTCTACTGAACCAATCCATAATTAGGTCATTGTGGGAGATTGGAAATAACTTTGCCTTGAAGAATCCAAATCAAGTCAGACTTGTGGAAATTGAAAAAAGATTCAGGGGGCTACTTCAAGGCATAATTTCATATATTGAGGATCCAAAATCACAAAGATAATTCAGTTTCAATATTGAGCTCCTCAAAATCAAGAAAAATGTGTGTATTTTTTTCAAATTGCATAAGTCTTGTTTGAAAAATCAGTTTTAAGTGATTCCAAAGGCCTATTGAGAATAGATATTAGTATTGGGTTCTAAAATGCCTCCTAAAAAGAATTCAACACCCATTAATCCCTCAAAGTACTCTACTATGACTCATGAAGATGAAGAATTGCAACATGATCTATCAAAATTACAAGAGCAAGTGCACCAAAATTCACTCTCTCAAAGAGCAACAAAAAATGAAACCGACGTTTTGAAGAAAATCATGGAAGCTAATATGGATGTTTTGAAGAATGGTATGGAAGATAAAATGAATGGTATGGAAGAAAAAATGGAAGGTTTAAAGGAAGACATGGAAGCTTTGAAGGAAGCTTTGTCAAAGTTGATACAAGAAATGATTCCTAATGGTGAAAAGATAGTAGATGAAAATCATGATGAGAAAAAAATAAATGTTAATCATGATTTCATAAACTCTAATGTTGGATTAAAGAACCACCATATTCCAAAGATGAATATGAGGAAGTTTGATGGCAAGGATCCTATAACATGGATACTACAGATGGATCAATATTTTGATCTCAATAATGTGCAAAACACACAAAAGGTACGCATTGAAACTTTACATTTAGAGAAAAATACATTTGTATGGTATCGATGCCTTTTCTCCCATAAAAAAATTGTCACTTGGTCAATTTTTACGGAGGAAATGATAGCACATTATGAAGATACAAAAAGCAACACCTTCTTTAGCCAATTGATAAATCTAAAACAAAGCGGTTTAGTGGCGGAGCACATTGAGGACTTCCAAATATTAAATATAAGGGTAACTGATTTTTCAGAGAAACACAGAATTGATCTCTTCATAGGTACTTTAAAGGATAACATCCAATATGAATTTCGCTTGTTGGAACCTGATTCCTTGGAGAATGCATTCAGGTTTGCAAGAAAATTTGAATGTAAAATTATGGCGACAAGGAAGCCTACCACTCACTTCTATAAAGATGGAAATGTTGCTACTCCTAGATTTCCACAACCTACAAGGTTGACACCACAACAATTGGAAGAAAAAAGAGAAAAAGGGCTTTGCTACAGTTGTGATAGAAAATACACTAAAGGTCATAAGTGTGCTGAGAAGAAATTATTTTACATAGATTGTGAAGAGGAAGAAGAAAATGAACAAGAAGAGGATATACACCGGGAACCAACCCTAGAAGAGGAAGAAATGAATCCGACCATATCGTGTAATGCACTGGCAGGAATTACCACTCCTCAAACTCTCAAGATACAAGGACAAATCAAGAAGAAAAAGGTAATAGTGTTGATTGATTCAGGTAGCACCCATAATTTATTCATTGTAAGGTAGCCAAGGAATTAAATTGTTTCCTATACCCAGCACCAGAATGTCAAGTGATGGTTGCAAATGGAGGAACTATAAATTGATCTGGAAAATGCCATAATATCAAGCTAACCATGGGGGAATATGTATTGACTAGTCCAATGCTTTCCATTCCTATGGGAGGTGCCGATGTTGTACTAGGAGTACAATGGTTACAATCTTTGGGGACGGTAGCTTTTAATTTTCAAGAACTTTTCTTGAATTTTTTTTCAGAAGGAAAGGAAGTCGAATTACGGGGTATTGAAGGGAAGCCGGGAAGGATAATACGCTCTAATTTCATGACAAATCTTCTAAAGAAATAACAACGAGGCGTAATTGCACAATTATGCTCACTAGAAGTTCCGACATCAAAATCATCTATTTCTGCAGATCTCCAACAAGTCTTGGACAATCATTCCAAGGTGTTTGAAACTCCCAAAGGACTCCCACCTATTCATGATAATGATCATGCTATTCATTTGATTCCAGGAAGTGTTCCTCCAAACATCAGGCCTTATAGATATCCTTATGTCCAAAAGAGCGAAATTGAACGTATGATTGCAGAAATGTTAGAGGCGGGTATAATTCAACCTAGTCAAAGTTCTTTCTTTGCTCATGTAGTATTGGTACACAAGAAGGATGGATCATGGCGCATGTGTCCGGATTATAAGGAGCTCAATAAGCTCACCATTAAAGATAAATTTCCCATTCCTGTGATTGATGAATTATTGGATGAATTACATGGAGCAATTTATTTTACCAAGTTGGATCTTCGTTCAGGATATCATGAAATTAGAATGAAGACTGAAGATATTCCAAAAACAGCATTTCGAACTCATGAGGGTCATTATGAATTTTTGGTCATGCCTTTTGGCCTTACCAATGCACCTCTACATTTCAAGGGTTGATGAATTCCATTTTCAAACCCTTCCTTAGAAAATTTGTGCTAGTATTTTTTGATGATATACTAATCTATAGCAGATCTTGGAAGGATCATGTTGAACATGTTGACAGGGTGCTCAAACTATTGCAGGAGAAACAATTATATGCAAAAACATCCAAATGTTTTTTTGGAGTACAAGAGGTGGAATATCTGGGTCATATTGTATCTCACGAGGGTGTTAAGGTAGACCCTAACAAAATTAAAGCCATTAAGGAATGGAAAGTCCCCACAACCATAAAGCAGCTGCGAGGATTTCTCGGGTTAACAGGGTATTATCACAAGTTTGTTAAGAATTATGGGAGAATAGCAGCACCTCTAACAACATTATTGAAGAAAGATGCATTTTCATGGACTCCTGAAGCAACTAAGGCCTTTGAACATCTTAAAGAGGCAATGTGCCTAGCACCGGTTTTAGCTACGCCAGAATTCACAAAAACCTTTATTGTGGAATGTGATGCCTCAGGAAATGGAATTGGTGTTGTTTTAATGCAAGAAGGAAGACCCATTGCTTTTGAAAGTCTTCCAATCAAAGGAAAGTATTTACAAAAACCTATTTATGAGAAGGAAATGTTAGTAATACTGCATGCACTAAAGAAATGGCGAACTTACCTAATGGGAAGACACTTCAAGGTAAAAACTGATCATGATAGTCTTAAACACTTTTTGGAACAAAGACTATCTTTAGAAGAGCAGGAAAAATGGGTCACAAAGATGTTGGGTTATGACTTTGAAATAATCTACAAAAAAGGAAAGCTTAATGTTGTTGCAGATGCACTCTCAAAAAAGAATGAAGAGGTGGAAGCATTGCTTTGTGCCATTTCTATTATCCAACCAGATTGGATAACTGAAGCAAGAGATGAATGGAAGAAGGACAAAGATGTATGGACACTCATTCAAAAGTTGCAGCAAGATCCTAGTACATCTGATACATTTAGTTGCAAAAATGATTCCTTATGGTACAAAGATCGCTTATATCTTTGTAAGAATTCCCAACTAAAACAAAAGATTCTTCTGGAATTGCACACTTCTCCTTTAGGAGGACACTCAGGACTTTTAAAAACTTACCACAGGGTGAAGAAAGATTTTTTTTGGGATGGCCTTAAATCTGATATTCAAAAGTTTGTGGCGGAATGTTTGGTTTGCCAGCAGAATAAAGTGGAGACAATTAAGACCCCGGGACTTCTACAACCTTTATCCATTCCAAGTCAGCGCTGGGAGGAGATTTCAATGGATTTTATCACAGGTTTACCTAAGTCTGAAGGAAAGAATGTCATCATGGTGGTAGTTGATAGACTTACCAAGTATGCACACTTTTGTGCATTATCTCATCCATTTAAAGCAAGTACAGTTGCTACTACATTTATGGGCACAATTCAAAAGCTACATGGAAACCCAAGGGTTATTGTGAGCGACAGAGATCCCATTTTTACTGGAAATTTTTGGACGGAGTTATTTTCTTGTTTGGGTACTCATTTAGCTCATAGCTCATCTTATCATCCTCAATCCGATGGTCAAACTGAGATAGTAAATAAATGTTTGGAAGGATATCTTCGTTGTTTTGTATCCGATAAACAAACACAATGGGTCAAGTGGTTACCTCTCGTTGAATGGTGGTATAACACTTCCTTCCATACTGCAGCAAAAATGACCCCATTTATGGCACTTTATGGATATCATCCACCATCCATCACATCATATTTAAGAGAAAATTTGAAGGTTTAAGCAATGGAAGATCACATCAAGCATCAACAAGAATTTCTCCAACTCTTAAAGGATAACTTGAATTTGGCGCAAAATCGAATGAAACAACAGGCAAATCAACATCGTAGTGAGAGAAGTTTTGATGTAGGAGACTGGGTATTTTTACGACTACAACCATACAAAAAAATTTCCCTCAAGAAAGCTAAGAAGGATAATAAATTATCGCCAAAGAAATATGGTCCTTACAAGGTGTTGCAAAAGATTGGTACTATGGCATACAAATTGGAGCTTTCTGATTCTTCATGAGGGCATCTATTTTTCCATGTTTCATGCTTAAATAAGGTTATAGGTGAAAATCTTCCAATTCATACAATATTGCCAGAACTTGATGAGGAAGGAAAAATCATATTGGAACCTAAAGCGGTCATGGAAACAAGAACTCGACAGCTACGAAATCGATCAATTTCAGAGTATCTCATCAAGTGGAAGAACTTACCCACTGAAGATTCTACATGGGAGGATGAGAATTTTATACGGGATCGCCCAGAGCTACTCAAGCATTGAGGACAACACTTTTTTAAAGGAGAGGGGCATGTTAGGTCCCTATATTACTATTTTAGTCCCTTATTGTTGTTATTGTAACCCCCTTATTGTTATTATTGTACCCCTGTAACCCCCATATTGTTTTTATTGTGCCCTTAAATTATTATTGTTAGGTCGGCTAGGATTACATTGTGGCCCCATGGACTCCTATATATATAAAGGAGGTTTTGTAATTTGTATCATCCAAGAATTATTCATTCATGTAATGTATTGGAGGTTGCCCCCTTGAAGTGGCCTACTTCTAAGGCGTTGATATCTCTTTTCTTCTATTTTTGGAGCTGGTTTCCCAACATTATAAAAAAATATACTAATGATCAAAATACACAGTTTCCAGAAGTTCTCAATCAACATTGTGTTCAGTCAACATTGTGTTCCTGACTTGGAAACATACAAGACTTAATAAGTTATTTGTTGACATTTCACTTTAATAATTTTATTATAATTAGTAACTTATATTCATATAAAGTTAAATTATATAAAAATGTGTATCTATATAATGTGGCTTTGCCTCTTCTTGAAGTTGTTAGTTTCCTTTTTACTCTTCCCTTACAAACTACCTCCTTTTATTGTCCCTTTTAATGAGTCATTATTTTTGAAAGGTTAATCACTTCAGAATACAATAATGACTTGATGATATATGTCATGTCCATCTTTATTTTCAAAATATTTGTATATGCTCAATTGAAAGGTTTCCTTTCTTAACACTACAAATTTGTGTGTATCGACAAATTATTACAAAATATTTTTTCTCGATTGAACGACATCACCAATATAAAAAATAATGGGCATCTCATAATTCATAAAAGAATTATTAATTATAATTATTTTGAGAGAGTTATTATAATTATTAAAATGTCCAATTAACTTAACATATATCCATATAAAACAAAATAATTAGCGTGTTTTTGTTCACTTAAATAACACAACATAGTGAATTAAATATGAAATTTCATGGTGAAATATCAAATCACAGTGAATTAAATATGAAATCGCATGGTGAATATTAAATTTCATGGTGAAATTTCAAATCACAGTAAATTAAATATGAAATCGCATGGTGAAATATCAAATCGCAGACAAGTAAAGTTTGCATGCCTAGATGGACTATTTCACTCACCACATGGAACAACCACTGGATGAGTAAGGTAAGAAAATTGTTTGAGTGGTTCATTCATCACTATCCAAGCTTCCATGAACACATTCCTACTGTCTCTTTCTCAGAGTTGGAAGAATACATGTGTAGGGTGTTTGAGTTAGTAGAATCAACAAATATACATATCAAATACAAGAAATATGGAGACGAAGTGGGGGTAGAGGAAGAGATAGGGTGGGGGGAGACGTGATTCAGTCTGTCTGATCGTGAAGTGTTTCTCGTGGATGTCAAAATTAAATTTCCCCTACATGCTCCTTATACTAATAAAGTAATGTGGCAAGAGATTAGCATCGTCAAAAGTATAATATTTTGAACCATAATTGGTTTACATCCTTGGACGATACAACAACAACCGAGTCCCCAATTTAATCACAAAATATGTTCACACCCGCCGCTTAAAATTTTAGGAAATTTTTTTATTTTGTGGTGTATTATCAATGTATTTTTCTAAGTATTGATAAATCCATGAGTATCTAAGACCCAAGAACACTATTAGAAATAGTAGATAAGCAGGACAATTCATAATTTTTGTGCATAGATTAGCATAAGTTTGTTAATGTCTTACTTTGAAGAATTTTAGCAAGGTAAACTTTGTCGATAAGTCTGTATTTTGAATATTTTTAAATTATATTATATTGTACTGTGTTTTATTTCTTTTAACTCATTCAATTGGTTCTGTCATAGCAACCAACACATTCTATGACAATTTGAATTCTCTAAATTCTAATTCACCTACGCTTATAATCAAGATCTATTCATCACTTCAACTTGAAAGGTAAAATGAGGTTTTACTCCCCCAGTATTTAACACACACACACACACAGATATATATATATATATAGTTTATAAAAATGGTGTTCTTTTTTTTAAGAACAACATGCTATTTCTCCATAAAAGTTCTCCATAAAAGAATTAGTGTGATACCAATATCTAGTTCTGGAAATCAAGTTATAATTAAAAATCCATTTTCAATGCCTTATTAATACCTCTTTACATAAATTGGAACTTTTCAAATAAATTGGAATTAAGTAGGTATCTATTTAGTAACTTTTGTAAACTGTTTAGCTATTAATTGTCACAGTACATTATGAAATTGTAAGCATAGAACAACTATTTAGAATCCTTTAAAATAAATAACATGAATTTTTGTATTTTTTTTGTTATCATATAATAAATGTTATCTTATAGAAGGTGCTAAGGGTTTGTATTCCCAGTGTGTGAACCTAGCTTTCTGATACCAAGTGTAGAGACTACCTTTTTTTTTAACAATGCAGAATAATTGGGAATACAATCATAAGTAGATAAACATTGGGAACTCATAAATATTAAGCACTTACATCAAAAATCCATAAATTTTACCGCATTTCACATATCATCTATTTTATATGCTATTAACTATAGGCACAACAAAATCATATAAAATAGCATCATAACTAACATATGTACCGTTCACCAGGAGATGAGATTCAATATTGACTTGTTGCTACTTGCAGTTTGTTACCGTCGTCCGCCTCCAAATGTGAATGTCGATTTTCTTGGAACAAATGTAGTGACCCACTGGTTGACCTCCCAACCTACTCCTTAGGTACTCTCCTTCCCCGCAGACCCCCAAGCTATAATGGGGTTGTACACTGGAGTAAGTTTAGTAGTTGATAGAGGTAAGCCCTCCTAGGCTCAAGAGTCCCCTCTCTAATGTCATCATGAAGTAAATAGCATAGGATTGTGTTATGAAACCAGCTCCAAAAATAGAAGAAAAGAGATATCAACGCCTTAGAAATCAGCCACTTCGAGGGGGCAACCTCCTTTACATTACATAAATGAAAAATTCTTGAATGATACAAATGGAAAAACCTCCTTTCTATATATAGGAGTCCATGGGGTCACAATATATCCTAGCCTACCTAACAATAATAATGTAAGGGCACAATAATAACAATATGGGGGTTAGAGGGGTACAAAAAAAACAATATGGGGGCTACACTAACAAAAATAAGCGACTACACTAGTAATATAGGGACCTAACATGCCCCTCTCATGCAAAAAAGTGTTGTCCTCAATGCTTGAGTAGCTCTAGATGATTTTGTATAAAATTCTCATCCTCCCATGTAGAATCTCCAGTGGATAATTTCTTCCACTAGATGAGATACTCTGAAATTGATCGATTCCGTAGCTCTGGAGTTCTTTTTTCCATGACTGCTTCAAGTTCCAACATGATTTTTCCTTCCTCATCAAGTTCTGGCAATATTGTTTGAACTAGAAGTTTGTCACCTATAACCTTCTTTAAGCATGAAACATGGAAAACTAGATGCACTCAAGAAGAAGCAGGAAGCTCCAACTTGTATGCCATAGCACCAATCTTTTGCAACACCTTGTAAGGACCATAGTACTTTGGGTTTATGAAAATTGTACCCAACATATAACACAAATTGGTCAAGTGGAAATGTTCCAGAATTTTATGGAGAGTAATACTAATGTAAATATTTCCCTTGGCACAATTGTGAAACTTAAACCATGGTATGTCAAGCTTATGGTATGTCCAATGGTCTTGCAAGGGGTCATCAGAGGGGTTTTTCGATGTAACTATTACTATGTATAAGAATATTGGTTATTAAAACCATTAGATTTCTAAAACCAAAAATAAATATACAACTTAAATTAGAAAACACTTTTCCTCTTAGATATATATATATATATATATATATATATATATATATATATATATATATATATATATATATATATATATATATTTAATAAAAAATTATGTTTGATTTTTTCTTTTATCTATTAAAATTTAATACTGCAACTAAAATAGAACAAGTATATAAGATGAAACTCTCCCAAGAATTGTGCATTCCTACACACTCATGTTAATCCATCACTCTCTATTTTTTTAGTGGCATTCGTATTACCATGTGATGTCATTTGTAGGTTACAACATGCATAAAACAATGAGGAAGATGGCATGGTGACATTGTGTGGTCATACAAAGGCTATTAAAAATACAAAGTGATGGATTTCCATGGGTGTGTAGGAATACACTTAGGAGAGTTTCATCTTGTATACTTGTCTATTTTAGTTACAATGTAAATTTTTAAGTGATAAAAGACAATAACTTAGACATGAATATTTGTTAATTTTTTATACATATGTTAATGTCTAGAGCTAAGAGGAAAATATATTTTTGAATTTAAGGTGTTTGTTTTTTATGTGTTGAGAATACCAAATGGTTTTAATAACTTGTTTTTTCGTATGTAAGAACAATGGAATTGAACAATTGTTCCAATGGCCCCTTGCAATACCATTGGATATACCAGAGGCTTGACATACCATGGTTTAAGCTTCATAAATGTGCCAAGGGAAATCATCACGTCAATATTACTCTTCGTAAAATTATGAAATAATTCCACTTAATTGACTTGTGTTATTTGTTTAGCATGAGTTTCATAAAGGCCTCTATATATACAATGTCGCAAAACATTCTTATCATTTATTAACACATGATAATTCAAACGCCAAAAAAAATGCACCTTGTCCCTCACATTCTTATCATTTATTAACACATGAGAATTCAAATGCCAAAAAAAAATCACTCTGCCCCTCACATTATTCAGATGTCTATCTTGATATGATTTCTTATAAATATTATCTCAATATGAAATTTCATCATTCTCATTTAATTGAATCCTAAATTTTTTATACCTCCATAAATTTCTTCTTGATGTTTTGTATATTATTTTTGTCATTGACATCAATCAATTTCATGCACTTCATTTTCTGACAAATAATGTTAAAAATGCTCTATGAACACCTTTTCCATCTCAATTACATATTTTTGCAAGTGTCCAATGGCTAATGTCATATTTTTTTATACCAATTCATTTAGCTTCACCTTTTTGAAATTTCTAATGCCTAACAATTGAACTACATCTATTAGAGCTTTGTGCTTTAAAAAATATATTTAACATTTGAGCTTGTGCTATGATGCAGGAGCATCAAGCTTAATTTTCATTGTTTATTTTTGTGATTTAGGGGGTGAGGTTTTATTTATTTATTTTATAGATTATGTACATTTCAAAAAATATTTTGAGAGAAAAATATGAGTGTGAGGATTATTGTAAATATTCTCTTAATTAATTGAGGATGTGAGTGGAATTGGTTTGGGTAGATATTTTAGGGATTAGAAATTCCTTAAATGGAACTTAATTGAGTCAAAATAGGGATAAATCTATTTTAGAGTTTGGTTGAGATTTGTGTGGAGGAAATCATGGATTAGAGTTAATTCATAATTGTGTATAAATATGAAGCTTGTGAGAGTGAGGAAGACATGGAGAGATAGAGATAATTAGTGTGAGAGTTCATGTGAAGGGCAAGAGCTGAGAGGTCAATCATTGTAATATTTGGCCAAGGAAGGGTTTGCATTTGTAAATATCTGGTTGTATTTTATGAAATTATTTTGTGTACTGTTTGGCTCTCTCTTCATACGTATTTTAAATTGAGTCTAAGTATAATTTATTGAAGATTAAATTGAGAATTTCTGGTAAGAGGAACACACACTCTATTATTGTGCGCAAGGATATGCTTTGTTCAGAATCCCTACATCATGCTATCACATATTTACCTTCAAAAATTCCTTTGATCCCCCAATTTAATTTATCTCAAATTTTCCATTTATGTGTTGGTGGCCTCATTTCTTTAATTTTAGCTAAATTCATATTCTCTAGAAAATTATCAAATAAAATGTTCTTGCATTTTTTTACTAACTTCAATGTTTTTCTAGATGCGTTAGGATCTTGTTGTGGGTTAGATGTTCTTCTTGTATAAAATAATATAAATTTGTAATTTGATCTTGACATGTACATTGAACATTTTTAAAATCCTAAAATTGTGAATTTGAAATATTTTAACATAAAAACTACAAAATTTTAAAAATTATGAACTCACCAATATTGTTAATATCAATATTGACCCCATTTGTGTGGTCGATATTCTTGTTAGCAAGTTCCTTGACATCTTCCATTTTTCATCATTTCCATGTACATCCACATCTCTTTCAAACTCTATTTTATACCTCCACATCTCCTTAATAATTTCTATTTTGTACCTCAACATTTTTTGAGCCTCTATATTTTTCTTTAATGCTCTCCTCTTTAATTGTAGTTTCTCATTTTTTTCTTCTAAACCATTTCTTGTGTGATCGTACTTTTGTTTTCAACCCTTGGGTTTCCCATGTTCAAAGGCACGAAATTTAAAATCTAATTCTAAAATCACAAAAGTGAGTTCAATCTTTTAATACCTCCAGTGATTCAAGACAAATTAAAATATTCCAAAGAAAAATTATAATAAATGACACAATCAAATTGGGCAATTCACTTTTCCTTAGAAAAACAAATTTATATATTATCCCTCAAAAAAAGTCCATGATTTCAAAATGAATTCCAACTTCATAAATTCAAATTGCAATGTCCATGTTTCTTTACATTTAAAAAAAAAAAAAAAAAAAATTGAAAATGTATTGTTTCCTCTATATGAAATATATTTATAATATTTTAAAGAGAAATTACAATAATCGTTTAGGGAAATCAAAATTGCAATATCATTTTTCATTAAAAAACAATAAAATAAAGTCTCTTCCATAAAATAAATAAATAAATAAAATCTCTTTTTCATTAAAAAAATAAATAAATAAATAAATTACATATATATAATTCTTTTTCTTTATCAAATAATTCAAACTATTTTCAAAAATCAATTTTTTTAACCCTAAATAGAAAACTTTTCTTCTTCGCACTCTAAAGCCACGCTTCCTACTTCACACTTTTTATCTTAATATTTTTAAGTATGAATTCAATCTAATATTCCGATCAAGAATATATGTCATTCGATCCCAAAATGATGTGTCCATCAAATCACCAGAATTATGAAAAATATTATGTCAGTGCGGGAAAATATTCTTAGCCTAAAATCTCAGTTGAGACATTTACAACCCTTGCTCTGTCAAAATATTTTTAAACTCTCGTCCGACAATTTTTGGGCAACGAAAATATAGAGAAAATGACATTTTTTTTATGCAAATGACAACTTCAAAGAAGCTAATCTTTGAAAAAATTAAGTGTTATATGGCGAACTTGGTAACAGTACATTCAAATATGAATCTAGTTTCTATTTATATAATATTTTTTTATTTTCATGAAGGATTGATATTTATTTCTAATTTTATATTAAATTGTGTTATTACAAATTTTAATAATTTTGAAAATTATTTGAAATGAAAATTTAGTAACTTCAAAATTGAAACACTAATAAATTTGAAAAATCACCTATAACTTTATCTCTTATTCTTCTTCAAAAGGGTATTTCTCATTTATTTATTGATGATCATATAAAAAGGAAAAATATTGGATCGTCAAATAATCATTTTTGTGTCTTACTCTATTTCATTAAATGATAAAAAATAGTGATTGCTAAATTTTCCCGAAATAATCATTTTTGTGTCTTACTCTATTTTATTAAATGATAAAAAATAGTGTGCTAATTTTTTTCCAAAAATAGTCCAGAAACAAGTGCAATCTATGTAGATTGTGATGATAATAATTTTTTCTCAAAAATGAATCACCATCTCTAAAAACCATGGCAATCCGTCAATTCACTCATTACTCATTATTCTTACCTGGAATTTTCAAGTATATACTATCAATAAATACCAAATTTATCTACCTATATATCTATAAATATTTTTATAAAAAATATGATAAAGTGTAAATAAAATTCTTTCCAAATTATTTTTAACTTCAAAGAAAATATGAATTTATAATGGTTTAAATTCAAAAAAATATAAAATTCACAATTTTCTACTTTAAAATCAAGCAAAAAGCATTCTCTAATTTTATGTTTTCACACCACATAAACATTTGATATTTAGTAGCATATTAAAACCATTATAAGAAAATGGTGAAACACAATGAGACATAACATTAGATACTACTTAATACCGATGGCTTACAATTATAGCTCCAAAAAATGGACAAAAAAGTTTCTGTGATTTCTAAAATATATGCAAACTTGAACTTCCATGGAAATGAAGAGGAAGAATGTGTCCTTGTAATCATTCAAGGAAACTTCCCCATTACTTGAGGATATGGGTTTTGACGATTTTGCTCTAGCAAATATGGCTTAACTAATAGGGTTACACTTTCAATTAATAAGTGGTTTTCTTGATAGGCATGTGTTGTCCAGGTAAATCCGCTCTGTGGACAGAAGCGGTCCCTCTAGCCCTAGAGTGGGTCTAGAAACTACGAAAACATACTAATATCTACCTTCCTAGATTGTAAATGAAATTCAGAGCAAAGAAGATGAACTACCTTGTTCTGATGCTACATTGTCATCTTCTGTCGAAGCTTCTTGATGCGTCGCTCTCCTCAAGCTCGATACACGTTGTTAGCAACGTTCAATTACCTATATAGACAGTCAAGACACCACGACAAACATAGAACAATTACAACCTATCTTATTGATCAAGGAATGTTATAAATCTCATTATGAATGTAAACAAGAGTAGAAGATAAACATCAGTTGCATTTTATTATGATAAAGATAAGGTGAGTTTACAACCAATCCTTGATGTTGAGTCTCTCCTTCGACAAGTCTGTATCTAAGCACGTTTGCAACACCCTCACACAAAAAGGTCCAAGATCTCACTATGTTCCCAACAGAAAAAAAACAATCACACTCTGCACTATTCTCCCGAAGCTATGATTGCTTCTTCTCTCTATGCTTACTAAGGTTGTAGAGTTGAAGGAGGTCTCATTATATAACAATGGAGGCAGAGGTTATGGGCCCTCAAATAATGCGAAAAGAGCTTATCCTTTAGAGTATTTCCTATTTCTTGAGACCAAGAAGCCCAAAGGGGAATTCCTCGGCCATATCCTCAAAATAAACTTTCAGCTTGCCGCCTTGTGAAGCTTCCTTTCTATTTAAAAAAATTTCCAAAAGAGGATCGGCGAAGGTCCAACATTAAGACAAAGCATCGATCGGTGCGGGTCTCAGTGAAAATATCTGCTATTGGCGTGGGTCAGACTCTGAGAGGAAGCGTTGACCTTGAAAACCAGGCTTCTATAGGGATCTTCCAGAAAATTTGTAAAGGGAGATGAATTGGTAGAAAAAATGTGGTTCAAGGGTATGTATTCCATGCTTGGAAAGTACATAAGGGTCACTTTATGGGTCCTCCAGGATCAATGAATGGGGAGTACAAGGACAGTGACAAATCGATGTGTAACAGATGCCCCCTAAAATATGAAGTCCGAACATGAGTGAGGGGTGAAATGCTTTACAAGTACGTGCAAGAAACTGGACGCTGCCATCGGGAGACCTACAAATCAATCATACATACATATACATAACTGAAAACTCTGATGAAAATACATGAATCAAGGTATGGATGTAGCCATCTATAAAAAGAGACCATGGTATGGTCGCAGCCATCCATCTAAGAAAGATCTCATATAGACTCATGGTATGGTTGCAGCCATCCATCTGAGAAATATCTCATATAGACTCATGGTATGGTCGCAACCATCCATTTGAAAGAAACATGTATCCAATCATGGAAAAATCATATTGCCTCGCAACCTGGACTCTAGAGAATAAAATCCAGGGTCTTGCACTCCATCACGACCCGATCAAGTACAATTTCAAGCATGCGAGTAAATGATTTGAATTCGAACATGCGGGAAAATCCCCTGATTACCAACCAATGATTTAAATTGTTAACAGACGCAAGAGAAACCACCAATAATGAAAATGGTTCTCAAGGTACCACTAGTACAATCCACGAAATGTGAACAATTATCTGAAGCCGAACACCTATGAAATCACTCGATCGAAGGCCAATGATGTGAACCTGTTGTCAAATGTGAAGAACTTCCCATTAGGGCATGCAAGCTCTAAGGTACCAGAAAGGAGTCTCTACATCAACTTCCCAGATAATGATCTGAAGTCGACAGGAAGCGATCCGTTGAAGGAGGGTCATAATGAATCCCACATCATCGAAACGAAACAGAGAATTTGATATGAGTGTTAAGCAAGACTGAAACAGAGGATCAGGAATGTACAAACTGTAGAAGGATTTGCTCTTGAACATATCGGCGAAACGAATCTAGAATTTGGCAGCATTTGACTCAAATAGGATCAGAGGTCATGTTGACAATATTGGTAATCAAATGAGAGGCAAATGGATTTCCCAAACCCATGGAGGCAAAGTGACAGAGTGAATATATCCCAACCCAACACAAACTACAGACAAGTGTCATGTTCAAGAGTGACATATTGTCAGCACAACTGACAAACAACTTCCATTTTCCCCCACCATTTTTGGAAATTACCTCTTTATTTTTACACAAGATTGAAGAGGATAGCATAAGCTTGCAATGTAAGTTTTTCCTTCAGACGAATCCATCCTAGTACATTTTACGAGCCCTAGGAAGGAGGAACTCGGGTATGTCATGGTGACGATTTATGATGTCATCGGGGTTTAACAAGTCTGAAAGGGGAAGAACTCAGCATCTTTCCATGTTTAGAGAGTTTGAAAAGAAGTGGAAAATAAAACTCCAGCTGGTCCCTTTTCGTAAATAGTCCCTCAGATCCGAAAAGGTAGAAAACAATATCTGAGAGAACCTCTTAGTCACGATAGGCTAAGGCATTCCTTTTTCATAAATAATATATCCCAGCTCGAAAAAGGTGTAAACATATATTGGATAGATATATTTTTGCATCCTTTTAACGAGTTCAAAATGATAAGGGTTTCAGTAATATTTTCATTTTTAGAGAGTCAGAAAAGAGTTGAAAGATGACTTCTCCTGGAGGAACGATTGATATAAAGGGTGGCAACTAGTTTCGTTGATGACAGAACTGCTCAGAAAAAGTAAAGGTCAAGAGGCTGGCTAACAAGACCACTCATTACAGTGGTTCCTCAGGAACGGGTAAAACCATCAAGTGAAGGCGTATGATCAGCCAGGCAGACGATGACGATGGAATGAGAAAACCAAGGTTCTTCTGAAAAAAACAGACTAATAAAATGGCAATCGCGAGAGGTAAAATGGGAATGCTTTCATTTTTACACAAGCTTGAAATTAGGAAACTCTGCTTGAAGTTGGTTTCATTTTTACACAAGCTTTAATTTTTTTATAAAACTATGCTTGAAACCGATTTCATTTTTACTAGCTTGAAATAGAAACAAACTATGCTTGCGATTGGTTTCATTTTTACACAAGCTTGAAACAAAGATAAACTATGATTGAAAATTTTTACATGCCCCCAGCATGGTGACTCAATTCAAGGTACATGTCGCCCAAGCTTCAGCCTATATGAAAGGCAGATGGAGTGAAGGTTCAAATTACGAGATCAAGAAAAAGACTCGACTGGGATTTTACGAGATCGTATCAAAGACTCGAATTGAACATGGATGTGTTTCATTGTTTTAATGAGGTTGAAACATTAAAAGAACTATCCTCATGAGCTAATTAATGGTTTTAACGAGGCTGACATAGAAGACGAACTATCCTCAAGACCTAATTCATTTTTTAATGAGGTTGACATAGAAGACGAATTGTGCTCTAATGAGCTTGTTTCATTTTTTAAGGAGCTTGACACAAGAAAATGAACCGTGCTCCGATGAGCTTATTTCATTTTTTAAGGAGCTTGACACAAGAAAACGAACTATGCTCTGATGAGCTTGTTTCATTTTTTAAGGAGCTTGACACAATAAAATGAACTATGCTCCAACGAGCTTGATCATGACGAATAAGAAGTCATGGCTTCCAAGAGGCTCTCATCTGATGGGAGAACAACATCTCAGAAAGTAGAACCCAATGCCCCCAATACACGATGCACAATGGCACTATCACTGAATGTGGGCACAGGACAGGTAGCCACATAATTAACTTGTGGTGGGGAAGACACCGGTAGGTAAGGACCTAGAAGGGATGATGGTAGACTAGATGTCACATCAGGACCAAAGAATGAAAGTTGATCAATGGTCACAATCTAACCTTCATGTGGAAAAAAGATCACACGAAAGAGGGAAGAGACAAGCGCGCTCATGGCATACGCATAGTTGCGTCCCAGAAGTAGATTAAAATCCAAAGGGCCTTGGACGACCTTCACATCTATAAAGACAGTTTTCCCTCCCAAAGTGATTGGAAACTTTGGAAGGATCCCTAACGGTTGACTAGTCCCTCTGTTAAATGCCAAAATATTCTATGTAACAGGTACAAGCGGTGGAGAACCAAAAGCTTGCCAAGTAGTTTAATACAGAATACTAACAGATGTGCCTTCATCTATAATTGTGCTAGGTACAACCACATCCAAGGCTTGTACCATGATCTCAAAAGGCACATAAGAAGGAAGACGATATCCCACAAATCAGCTCCAATCAAAGGAAGCGACCAAACTACTTGGAGGGGGTACCATTGAACTGAGATGGTCATCCCCTGGTGTTACCAGAGCGAGAGGAGCATCTTCCTAGACCACAGATATGGGAGCAGGAAGAGAAACTTCATGATTCACAGGGACAAGAGAATCTTTCTCCAAGTCAAGGGAATCTAAAGAAACAAGAAGAACGTGATGGGTATGAGATCCAATCTCAACGGAAAAGACATGATGAACCATGGGCAGGATCATATTGATCAATTCCTCAACCAATAGTTAGTTGGGAACAGATTCGTGAATTTGAATTTTTGGGGGAGCAAGATCGACCAAGGATGAATCTTGACTGATCGTTGAATCAACTAGCGGAGGACTCGAAGAAATATTCTAGTAACCAACCGAAAGGCAAGGTGCAGAAATAGTAGGGTTGTCTAACACTCTCATGGCTTCATCCATGTATGGAAAAAGGTGAATGGGATGATTCCCTTCACATAACTTACAAGGATTGGTAATCTTACCCTATTTTTTATGATTCTTATCATTGCTACTTGAATATGTGCCACCAATATGACTTCCAGAAGCCAAGGGAAACGACAGACGGCCGTCGGACCATGCTTTAAGTACTTTGGGAATGCCAAGGTAGTCTTGAAGAAAGTGGTCACTTTTGAAAAACATGCAAGGGAATTTTAATTTCCGAGGAAGGTTGGATGGCTTATCAATGGAGGGTGTCTAAGGCACGATAACCGTAGAGGTGGCCTCTCTCTTATCTGACTTCTTCTTCTTCTTCTTAGCCACCTGGTTACTATAATCCAGACTTTCACCAGGAGAAGTAGAGGAGGAGGATGAAGAAATAGGCAAAGAAGGGGAGCACTCCACCTTAGAATCAAGATAACGTCGTCCAGGTGGAGGGGGTGGTTGTACAATGGGTGGAACATTCGAGACCACAGAGGTCGAGAATAACCAAAAATGCAACCCAACAGTTAACCCAAGTAGGGATAATGTTGCCATATAAGGAGCACCAACATTCCTAAAAGTAGGAAAAGGACCGAGATTCCCTTCGAAGGGGATTCCTTGGTTACTGAACTACGAAAATGTTGCCATCGAAAACAACCCTAAAACAACACACTAAGGAAGATAACTTTCACCAGGAATATTTCGTGGGAAAGTAATATTTTAAGACACTGAAACAAAACTCTATTTTTTCATATTTTAAGAGTCAAGAAACAGGAAAAAGATGACTCTATCACTTTCAGGTTGAAACAAGCATGAAAGGACAAGTGCTCAATATTTTTTCACTTTTTAAGGAGTCACAAAAAGATTGAAATGACTACTCAGGTAAGCTAAGAAAGAGGGTGTACCAAGTTTCCGTGAACTGCAATATACACCTTGGTGATCAAATGAAAGAGAAATGACCAAGGACTTGACGTAAGTGCAGGTAGTCTCCCTGAATGTTGTGTTCGGTGTATCATGGTTATAGGGCGGCAGACTCGACTTCCTATGGATAAAGGATTTGAACCTATGAGGGTCTCCATTTATATATGTGATGGTATGAGGAGCACAAGTCCTTACTAGCGTTTTCTAAAGCCAGGTGGCAAATAATAGCTAATAGGTTTAACGACGTCGGAACACATCACTAGCCTAGACCTCTAAAAATGTGTGTTAGGTTTCAATGCTTCCTTAGGTTGATTGAATAAATTTTAAATTTGATCTTGAATTATGTCTCAGTTCCAAGGCCCTATTATATGTCATCTAACAATCTCCTATATGTAGTTATATGTGTTAGCCCCCCTATGAAATTCTTGACAAGCAAGCTGGGGGGTATGTCATTTTGGAAACCTTCAAGGAATGCATCTCCTTTGAAGACACATCATCCTTGAAGTCTTGCTAGAGTTCCCTGCCTGGGACTGTTCCCTTCTGCTGATCTGTTGTCCAAAAGCCTTGATGAATGATAAAATTTGCTCAAAGAGGCCATGATATGCCCTTTGTTCCCCTGCAGATTTTCCCCCGTTTTTGTCCTTTTTCCCTTTTTCCATATCCCCTTTTGTTCCCCCTAATTTCCCCCTTACCCTCCTAAATTTTCCCAAAATCTCCTTTGAATCCTACCTTTGCCCTTGTTTGGCTGAATTCCCCTTTTCTTCCCTATCGTTACCCATTCCCAACTTTGAATTTCATTAAAATGGCCTAAACCCACTTTTTAACATTATAATGGGCCTAGCCCCCTTTACCGCAAACCACTTCCCCACATGTCCGTGCGCTGGGACCAAGCGCTCAGGTCCCGAGCGCTAGCCGCAATCGGAAGTCAGGCGGGTGCGAAATCCTTTGTAAACATCATAAAAGTTCTAATGCGATGGTTTGTTATATAAGTCTCGCGATGCATCTTAGGCCGTTGATCTGTCATAAAGATCCAACAGCGGAGCACTAATCGCACTCACTGCCTCGATCGCAATCGGAACTTCCAGCACGTTCCCCCTTTGTCCTGCCACGATTGCGACCCCTCGATTGCTCTCCCCACCGTCGAGTCTCCCTCCAGATCCAACGGTTAGCGCGCAATCGCGCCCCGTCCTCCGATCGCAATCGCAAGTCCTTCCCACTGTCTCCCGACTGGATCCTAGCCGTTCGTCTCCCAGCTGATCCAACGGTCCAGCGCTAATCGCACTCACCGCCTCGATCGCAATCGCAAGTTTTACCATGTCGCGCTTTGTTCCGCCCCGATTCCGATCCCCCGACCAAATCTAGACCGTCCATTTCTCCCCCAGATCCAACAGATATCGCATTCTCGCCTGATCGCAGCCTTTCCTCCGATCGCAATCGCAATTTCTTTGCTCCGCGTACCCCCCCCCCCCCCCCCCCCCCCCCCCACTTCGGCTTGCGATTGCGATTGAACTTTCGTGCCCCACCACTTAATTCCACCACCATTCATATAATGAAGGGTTTTCCCTTTGTTATTTCAAAATTGGCCATATTTTCGATTTTCAAAGGTTCTTCCATCTGAGTCCACTTCATACGTCCATTTCCGCTGCATTTCATGTCCTTCCTTTGCATTTTTCACCAAATTCTAAGGTTTCTCATTTTTGCATTAAGATCTAACATTTTATATACATTTCGCCCATTTCTCATGTGTCACGCCATCGATTGTTCTCCACCGTTGATCTATGCCTCCACACCATGATCGAATGGTCCACGACGCATTTCACAGCCGGACCCTATCATACACCATTTCAATGCATTTTCACTGTTGTTTCACCATTTCCGCCGCCGCCGCACCACATATTCACAATTTTCCACTCCATCCGCCTCCCCCATGAATGGATTTCATCATCAGGTTACGTGTTTTGCAGGGTTGTCCAACAGTGAGGGCCGCCATGATTACACAGCTTTCATTTCTGGCTCCAAGGACGCAGAGAAGACCATTTTTCAGAAATGAAAGCATGGAGAAAGGCCAGGGGAGGAGTTTTGACAAGACTTGCATTCAAGAACAGGGTTGAAAACCCTATAAAGTCTTCTCAGGGCCATTTAAAACTTAGATTTAGCAGACATAGCCATATAAAGAAGCAAGCAGAGAACTCAATGCACAGGAAACTAGGTCAGCAGAATTTCACATCAGCAGCATGCTTTCTTCTACGAGAGGACAGGGTTCCCATATTGTTTCTATTCCATGCCGTGTTCCAGAGAAGATTTCCGCCTTGAAGTACAATCCCCGGCTATCAGAGCATTTGTTTCACCAGCATGGCAAATCATTCAGACATTTATTCACCATTTTGTTTATGCACCAGAGGTACTACAGAGTTCTGCAGTCAAAGTACGTCAGGACCAGACCAGAGTAAATAGAAGCCGAGGAAGATCATTCGTGCACCCAAAGAAAGCCAGAGATCAATGCGCAGGAGTTAAAATAGAATGGGCTCCAGGCCTTATTTCTGTTCTGAGTTTTAATTCCTCATTTAGTTCTCTACCTACCGCCTCGGCTCACTTTCAGCTATAAAATGCAGGAGAAAATATTGTAAAGGTTGTTGATGAGATATCAGAGAAACGCAAGCTTTCTCCTCTTGAGACAAGTTCTCTGTGTAAAATTGTAAGATAGGCTGAGAGTTGATGCATTCAGGCTGAATGTTCAAGCTGTGGGCAATGTTGCACCTGATTGGTGTTGTTTTTAATATGACAAGCACATTTCTTTGGATCCTGATCTAAAGCAGCTGGTGATGTTTTCCTTTCTCTGTGTTTGATTTCATTTCATTCCATTTCTACTGGCTCGCATCAGAAGTTTGGCATAAGATTTACCCTTGATAGGTACCTTATGTTGCTGCTCTCCTAGCCTTTTATGTTTTCTGCTTATATGTGTATCTGAATGTCAATTTCAATTGATTTAACCAGTGTAGTGGATGTTATTGCCTGCTCTCTAATGTATGAATTAATGAAATCCATGTTTAGATGTTCTTGTTAGGATTTAGTTGGATGTGTTGAGAACATTGGGAGGTCTAGAACCCTGTCTCTGCCTCACTAGGATCTTACCATCTCAATTAGCCTTTCTAAGATCCCTCGTATAGCCTCAGATTTTGTCCAAGCAGGTCTGGAGTTAAATGGCCTCTGGACTGATCTATAGACAAAATTGGATGGTTCTCCTCCTTTCATTTTCAGTCCTCAATGTCCCATTCCACCCCTCAATTCAAAGATCCAAATGCTCTAGATGACTAGCCCAACTGAAAGCTTGCACATTGAACACAAGTAAATCCTTTCTTGACTCCATTTCCCAATGGCCTTGATGTTCTCTGAGTTCTCTACCTCTGTCTAAATTCCTTTTTTTCTCACCCTTGTCTTATGTTGGACCCTTCTTTTCCTGATTCCCAGCAACCAAACTCAGCAATCAAACAAACAACCTTAAGCCTATAACTAGCCTAAAATCTAAACTTTGAGCCTTAAAGACATATACCTTTGGCAAACATAGAGAGATCCCTCTCTGGACCCAGGAGGGCTAGATCCTAAGGTCTAAAAGTGGTTCTATGTTGTCTCATCTTTTGGTATTGCCAACCTTGCCAAAACATGGGAACCCCAACAATATGAGAAAAGAAATCTTTCAATTCGATGAATGTTATCCAGTTAAGGGAAGAGTCTCAAACAATGATGCAACAAACAACAATACTACAAATGAAAATTTTCCCTAACTAGATGACTTTCACTATCCAAAAGTAATATAATACATTCAACGATGTGAATTATGCAATGTAATCTACGCAAAATGCTCTTTTTTGAAAAGTATGCAATTGTAATCTATCCACAATTTCCTTTTTGTTTTGAAAGAATAAAAATGCACTCAATGCATTTTTCGATGAAATGAGAATCTACTTAATGCATGCTTTTAATGAAAGAGAATGCACTCAATGTGATTTTTAGTTTTCAAACATTAAACAATGTAATATAAGTTCAATGATGGATCTCAAAAAAGACTTTTCAATGCAATGTGATCTAATGCATTTTAATGAAAAGCAAACTCTTAAATGAAAACTAAATAAACGAAATTTCCTTAATGGAAGGATGAATGCAAAAGGGATGCAAACATGTTGAGAAAAATACTGAGAGGGGGGGTTGAATCAGTATTTTAAGGCTGAACAATCTTTTTCATTTCTTTCTCTTAAAACCATATGTTACAGTACCGCATTCAACATGTATGTCCAGTTATCTTATTATGTCTTTACTTAGATTAAAACATTAAGCATGAGCAGAAGTAACAGAACAAACCATCAAACATATCCAACACAAATGAACACCAGGATTTAAGGTGGAAACCCAATTCGGGAGAAAACCATCGCTGTTGTAATCTCAGTCTTCAATTTTTATTATAGAGAAAACTTCTTACAATTTGTGTTGGTGCAGACTTATACCAGCACGCAGGCACCCACCTGTGGAAGGCTTCAACCTTCTCTCATTTACCAGCCACTCCTGTAAGGAAGCTACAACCCCCTGAATATAATACCAGATTCTATTGGTAGGAAGCTTCTTCTTTCATACTGAAGGCTTCAACCCTCAACCCCACTGTAGACCACGTTTCATCAATACTGGATCACATGGCTTCAACAAAACCCTTCAATTAATCATCAATTAACATATTTGTCCAAATCTTCAAACTGAACAGTGAGACCACTGTGTCAGGACTAACCCAGACTTCAGAGAGTATATGCATTCAGAATAGCATTGTATACAGCCTTGAATTAATTTTACAGAAACCCTAGTAACCTTATTTTCATTCTTAGATGACATATATATATATATATATATATATATATACATATATATATATATATATATATATATATATATATATACATGTTTTCCTGTATAGATTTGCAATAATGTATTTCGCAGAGCAGGCCAGATCTATACAAACTTACCCAGATTCATATGCGCTCTTTAGCAGACATGCGCCAGTTCTTCATCCTTTCTGCTATTGAATTAACTCCAGATTCATCACTTTGATGGGTGCAACATAGAATCAGAATCATCAATTAAGCACGTCATCTGTCCATGCAAATATGCCTTAGAGGACTTCCTACTTCACCACCTGTTTTTCTTCTCGCACCACCTCAACCGATAATCATTTTTCACTTCTCCTTATATAGTTTTGCCTTTAACCATACCATGAGTCTAAAACCATTAATACGCTAATGGTATTCCTTTGGTAGAGTTTTCTTTTGTTTACCCCATGTGGCTCACAGATTTCTTTAATTTATTTATCAATTTCGAAGAAATTGACAAATAAAAAATTATTTACAAAGTTTTAAATCCTCCTTAAGAATTTATAATCAATATTCAAGGCTTTCAAATAGTTATAATATTTCAATAAAACTTTAACCCCTGGCCCACATATGTGTCGACCATACCAAGATAAACTTCACGCAAGTCCATTGCCCGATCACCGTTGGATCGCGAGCCTCCAAGATCGACGGCACAAATGCAAATCACCCGACCTCCAATGCCGAGCGTTAACGGGCGATGGCCCGCCATACTTGTGTTAATCTTCGCACATCTTCAAAAAATGATGACCGACCGATGAGCCCTTCCCATATCAACGGTATGAATCAATATCGCACCATGTCTTTGGTCGATGATTAATACGCGATGGCTCGCAGCGGGAGGCAGTTTTTCATGGGTCCATCTAGCCACGTGTTTAATGATGAATGGAATCACTCCCAATTCCTCAAATACTGCTTACTCCGCATAGGTGGTGCGATGAAAACCGTAAACCACTTGCACTGTTCCTCCTTCGCGGTTCCGTCCTTCGCTCAAGGTTCCATCTGTCCTTCCTTTTGTTACGTTCTACCTCTTTCCTTCCAGGTTCCGTCGCCTTTTCACTGTATTATTATAATTAAGTTACGCTTTAAGTTTTTTCCTTTTATTACTCCTGGTCCCATCCAACTTCGCGTTCCGTCGTCACCAAGAGTTCCGGTACTCCATTAATCTGCGCCATCTCCCATCAACTCCCTTATTAGATACAGAGTATTATTCAAACCTTCCAATTGCACAGGACATCATTCGACTTCATTATAGAGATTAATTACACAAAGGTTCAGGGGATTCCATACAATAATTACATCAGTTAATACACATATCCCTAACTCTGCAATAATGATGTATATACTAAAACTTTAATTTTGAATCCTTGCCACATGGTTTTTGATGTTTACGGACAATGATTCACAGTTGTCCACAGAGACTCTACTATCCTTCTTTCTGAATTCTATCAAGAATATATATATATATATATATATATATATATATATATATATATATATATATATATATATATATATATATATATATAATGTAGAACCTTTTCCTTCCTATACTGTCTCTGAACAACTTCCAATTCACTGCTTGTCCTTGCTCCTTGACTGATACTGCAGCTCTGTAGCTCAAACTGTAGAAGCATTATTTCTCTGTTCTTCTCTGCTACATTTGGATGCCACATCTTTTGCCATCAATGACAATATTTCAACAATCTCCCCCTTTGGCATTGATGGAAATACTCTTCCTCTGATTGTCTTATAGAAGCCCTTTGTTGCTTTTCCTCCCCCTTTGACATCAATGTCAAAGAGTTTACAATACCATGCTCCCCCTGAGATCATGCTACATCATCTTAATATATCAAGATGAATTGTAATAGCCAACAATGCATCCTTTTCGTATGACTAATGCTCCCCCTTAGTTTGTGCATTCAGAGATGCCCAACAACACCTCACAACCAATTTAATCTTTTGTAATTAAGTAGACTTGATCCTCTGCATTGCAGAGACCACTCCTAGTTTATGTCTGAGATATTCGAACGCTTCCCTGGGTAGAGGTTTGGTAAATATATCAGCAACTTGTTCTTTGGAGGAAACATACTCCAATTTCACCTTTTTCTCAAGCACTTGTTCTCGTAAGAAGTGATATTTGATGGGAATGTGCTTGGTCTTGGAATGCATAATAGGATTCTTTGAGATACTGATGGCACTTGTATTATCACACATAATGGAGATTGGAGGTGAACATTTGATTTGAAAGTCTTGTAGGTTTTGCATCATCCAGAGAAGTTTAGTGCAACATGATGTTGCAGCTACATATTCCGCTTCTGTTGTTGATAAGGCAATGGAGCTTTGCTTATTGCTGAACCAAGATACTAACCGGGGCCCCATATAGAATGCACCACCACTAGTGCTTTTATGATCATCAACACTTCCAGCCAAATCTGCATCAGTGTATGCATGAAGAGTAAGATCTGCATGAAGAGTAAGATCTGCATTCTGTGGATACCATAGTCCAAAATCTTAAGTTCCTTGTAGATATTTGAATATTCTTTTCACAGCCTGAAGATGAGACTCTTTTGGATTGGCTTGAAATCATCCAACAATCCCAACTGCATGCATAATGTATGGTCTTGTCCCAGTGAGATAAAGTAGACTTCCTATCATAGATCTGTATTCTGGTTGATTCACCATGGGGGAATCATCACTAGAACTGAGATTACATCCGGTTATCATTGGTGTACTTACAGGTTTGCAATCTTCCATGCCATACTTCTTTAGGATTTTCTAAAGGTATTTTGCTTGTGATAAGAAAATGCCATCTGTTGCTTATTGCACTTGCAATCCAAGAAAGAATGTTAGCTCCCCAAGTAAAGACATTTCAAATTCTTGCTGCATATCAGAAGCAAATTTCTGACTCATAGATTCTTCATTACTGCCAAAAATGATATCATCAACATATACAACCACAATTAATAGTTTGTCATTTTCAGTTTTTTTGTATAATTTGCTATCAGCAGATCCTTTTGAAAATCCTTGTTGATGAAGATATTTGTCAAGACGATAGTACCATGCCCTTGGAGCTTTTTTGAGACCATATAGAGCCTTTTTAAGTTTACAAACAAGTTTTTCATCATTTGCCAAAATGAAACCTTCTGGTTGTTCTACATAAACTTCTTCTTCTAGATCACCATTGAGAAAAGCAGATTTAACATCCATTTGATAGACTTTGATTTGTTGGAAACTTGAAAAAGCAAGAAACATTCTTATGGCTTCAAGTCTAGCTACAGGAGAAAAGGTTTCTTCAACGTCTACACCTTCTTGTTGAGCATACCCTTTGCAAACCAGTCTAGCTTTATTTCTTACAACATCCCCATTCTCATTTAACTTGTTTTTAAATATCCATTTAGTTCCAATGACATGTTTGTCATGAGGTCTTGGTACTAATTCCCAAGTGTGGTTCTTTTCAATTTGATCAAGCTCTTCATTCATGGCTTGAATCCAGCATTCATCTTTGCTAGCTTGATTAACACTGTGAGGTTCAATAGTGGACAGAAATTCCAGATTGCTAGAAGATCCCACAAGAGTCCTTCTTGTTTGTACACTTGATTCCTTTTCTCCCAAAATTTGAGATTCTGGATGATTATTTTGAACATATCTAGATGGAGCCTTTTCAGACAAGTTATCTTCGGGTTCTTCACTGGGTTTACTGTTTGTATCATTACTATTTGATGTAGAAGGATATGTGTCATCATTATCTTCATCAATTGTTTGCTTTTCTTCTTTTGGAGCTGTAGGAGACTCATCAATAACAACATCAATACATTCAACAATCTTCTGAAGTCTTTTTTGTAACATTTATATGCCCTACTCCTAGAGGAGTAACCAAGAAATATTCCTTCATCTGCTCTGGGTTCAAACTTTCCAAGTTTTTCATCATTATTCTTGATAAAGCATTTGCTCCCAAAAATTCTAAAATGCTTTATAGTGGGAGAATTACCATACCAGAGTTCATATGGAATTTTATCACTATTTACACAAACATGTGCTTTGTTGAGAATGTTTACTGCTGTATGTGTTGCTTCTCCCCAAAATATGTCAGGTGTTCCGGAGTCATCAAGCATAGCTCTAGCCATTTTTTGAACTGTTCTGTTCATTCTTTCTGCAACACCATTCTATTGTGGAGTGCCAGCTACAGAAAACTGTCTTTTTATGCCATGTTGTTCAAAAAATTCAAGGAATTCATTGGATGTATATTCTCCTCCTCGATCAGATATGAGACACTTGATTTTTAGATCTAATTCATTCTCAACTAGTGCTTTGAAGATCTGGAATTTCTCAAATGCTTCATCTTTGTGTTTAAGCAACCCAATCCAACACATTCTAGAGAAATCATCAATGAATAAGATATAGTATTCTTCACCGTGTGGTGGCTTTTTCCTCATAGGTCCGCATATGTCAGTATGAATGAGTTCAAGAGGCTTACTTGATGATCCTTCCTTGGCATTAAATTGCACTCTAGTTTGCTTGCCGAATTGGCAAGATTTGCATATGATATTTTCAGGTAGAGTAATATTGGGAAGATCACGAACAACATTAAGTTTGCTTGATTTGTTGATTTGAGAGAAGCTCAGATGCCCCAATCTTCTATGCCATAGCAAATTTTCTGAAGATTTACTCAAATAACATTGTTCTTTGTAGTTCTTTAATATATACAGGTTGTTTGGAGTTCTTTTCCCTTTTATAATTGCTTTACCTGTATCAAGATCACGTACCACACATTCTTTTGAACTAAAAACAACTTCAGTTCCTTGATCACACATTTGACTTACACTTAACAAGTTATGCTTTAATCCATCCACATACCTGACTTCATTAGCTTTCACCTTTTCTTTTAGGAAAATAGACCCTTTTCCCTTAATGATCGCAGGAGTATCATTTCCAAATGTAACATTCTTTTCCTTTTCTAGAGCACTATAAGCAAGAAGTTTGTCTTTATCACATGTCATGTGTCTTGAGCATCCACTATCGATGTACAATTGGTTTTCTTCATCTTCTGAAAATAAAGCTATCCCACAATTTTCAACCTGTAATTCCTTCTTTTTCCATACTTTGGAGCTTGAAGAAACATGTTCTTTTAGCTGAACTTTGCTCCTGCATTCAGATTCTCCATGACCAAAGTTATTGCAGTAAGCACATTCAACTTCATTTTGAAGAGGAGAAAATTTGTTATAAGTATTCTTCTTTGTTTCAACATTAATCCTTTTCTTTCTTGCTTCTCTTGTCATAATGGTTTTATATGCAACACATTGAACAGCTTTATGACCAAAATTGTGACATGATAAAAATTGTCCATAGAAGAAATTTCTGCGATCATAAAATCTTCTATATGAATTTACTTGTTGATTGGTGTTTCCTTGAAGGACATTCCTGTTAGTGTTCTTTGAATTAAGATGATCATGCTTTACCTGTAAAGATTCTTTATTCCCTTGCTGAGTGGCAACATATTGTAAACCAGCTGTAACTGCTTTTAGATAATTTGGTGCTAAAGCCTGAGAAGATTCTTCGATATATCCACGACCTGTCTTTATAAGAGGAGAACTTTGTACTTTGATAATCTCATCTAAGGTCTCGGATCCTTTAGCAAATCTAAGATTCAGAGTCTTTATTTTCTCAAGTTCTTTTCTTAGACTCACTACTTCACACTCTAATTTCTCATTGTGTTTCTCCTTTTCTCCAAGATAATTTTTCAGAGTTTCTATGATTATTTTACTCTCTTCTAAGTAAATTTTGAGTTTATTGTTTTCATCAAGAAAATCACTATCTTCTAGAGCATCCACAAAAGAATCCTTTTCTTCTCTAGATTCTTTTTCAAATGCCATGAGAAGTCTAAGACCTTGTTCACATTCTTCCTCACTATCAGATAGCCCATCACTATCTTCATGAGTATAGTAACTCCTTCTAGTGCTAGAACGGTTTTTATTCCTTCTTGCCACTTCCTTCCCCTTTTTATGCGTTTCTTTATAAGGACACTTAGCAGAATAATGACCAACTCTTCCACAATCAAAACATTTGAAAGGAAGCTTACCTCTGAACAGTCCTGTGCCAAGTTGAAGTTTCTTTACAAAGTTTATCTCATCTTCTTCTGCGACATATCCTGATCCTTCTGTTATTTGTACTTCCTTCCCTTTTGTAGAAGTTCTAAAGACTGCTTCTTTGACTTCAGATGATCCTCCTCTTCTCATTTCATATGCAGTTAGTATGCCATGAAGTTGTACCACAGTAATATTATGAAGATCCTGTTTTTCTTCAAGAGCAGAAACTTTTGACTCAAATTTTGTTGTTAGTGATCTTAAGACTTTTTCAACCAAAGTAGATTCAATTATTGTTTCTCCCAAGTTTCTCATACGATTTACAATATCATCAAGACGTAAAAAGAAATTGGCAATGCTCTCCTCATTATCCATTTTTAGATTCTCATATTGAATTCTGAGAGTTTGGATTTTAGCACTTTTTACCTTTGCATCACCTTCATAACTCAGAATGATTTTGTCCCATATTGCCTTTGCTGTGTTCAACTGCATGACTTTGACAAATTCTGATTCAGTTAGACTTCCCAAAAGAGCATTGACTGCCTTGGCATTTGTTTCATAATTCTTTCTTTCCGTCGGATCTGTTGGTACTGCAGCTGGATATTGATATCCTCCTTCAACAATTGCCCATACTTCTGCTCCCAGAGACTGAAGATAGGATCTCATCCTTGTTTTCCAGAAGATTAAATTGTTTCTGCTAAAGAGCGGAGGCCTAATAGATGTTGTTCCATCTTGATTGCTCATCTTGCTTGATCTTCCTTCTAGCGGCTAAGCTATTTCAGAGGGACCTCCTCTGATACCAATTGTTGAGAAAAATACTGAGAGGGGGGGTGAATCAGTATTTTAAGGCTGAACAATCTTTTTCATTTCTTTCTCTTAAAACCATATGTTACAGTACCGCATTCAACATGTATGTCCAGTTATCTTATTATGTCTTTACTTAGATTAAAACATTAAGCATGAGCAGAAGTAACAGAACAAACCATCAAACATATCCAACACAAATGAACACCAGGATTTAAGATGGAAACCCAATTCGGGAGAAAACCACCACTGTTGTAATCTCAGTCTTAAATTTTTATTATAGAGAAAACTTCTTACAATTTGTGTTGGTGCAGACTTATACCAGCACGCAGGCACCCACCTGCGAAAGGCTTCAACCTTCTCTCATTTACCAGCCACTCTTGGAAGGGAGCTACAACCCCTTGAACATAATACCGGATTCTATTGGCAGGAAGCTTCTTCTTGCATACTGAAGGCTTCAACCCTCAGCCCCACTGCAGACCACGTTTCATCAATACTGGATCACGCAGCTTCAACGCAACCCTTCAATTAATCATCAATTAACATATTTGTCCAAATCTTCAAACCGAATAGTGAGACCACTGTGTCAGGACTAACCCAAACTTCAGATAGTATATGCATTCGACATCCCGTGTAGCCTTCTGTGTAGATTAATTTTGGAAACCCTAACTGACATATGCATTTTCAATGTAGATGACCTGCATATATATACATTTTTTCCTGTATAGATTTGCAATAATGTATTTCGCAGAGCAGGCCAGATCTATACAAACTTACCCAAATTCATATTTGCTCTTTAACAGACATGCGCCAGTTCTTCATCCTTTCTACTGTTGAATTAACTCCAGATTCATCACTTCGATGGGTGCAGCATAAACTCATAATCATCAATTAATCACATCGTATGTCCATGCAGATATTCCTTAGAGGAATTCCTACTTCACCACCTGTTTTTCTTCTCGCACCACCTCAATCGATAATCATTTTTCGCTTCTCCTTATATAGTTTTTCCTTTAACCATACCATGAGTCAAAAACCATTAATCCGCTAATGGTATTCCTTTGGTAGAGTTTTATTTTGTTTACCCCATGTGGCTCACAGATTTCTTTAATTTATTTATCAATTTCGAAGAAATTGACAAATAAAAAATTATTTACAAAGTTTTAAATCCTCCTTAAGACTTTATAATCAATATTCAAGGCTTTCAAATAGTTATAATATTTCAATAAAACTTTAACCCCTAGCCCACATATGCGTCGACCATACCAAAATAAACTTCACACAAGTCCATTGCCCGATCAGCATTAGATCGCGAGCCTCCAAGATCGACGGCACAAATGAAAATCACCCGACCTCCGATGCTGAGCGTTAACGGGCGATGGCCCGCTGTACTTGTGTTAATCTTCGTGCATCTTCAACAAATGATGACCGTCCAATGAGCCCTTCCCATATCAACGGTATGAATCAATATTGCACCGTGTCTTTG
This sequence comes from Pinus albicaulis, assembly GCA_034641835.2. NCBI lineage: Eukaryota > Viridiplantae > Streptophyta > Pinopsida > Pinales > Pinaceae > Pinus > Pinus albicaulis. The sequence goes on along the minus strand of CM076573.1, from coordinate 421,996,359 downwards.
GTCGATGACTAATGCACGATGGCTCGCCACGAGAGGCGGTTTTTCGTGGGTCCATCTAGCCACGTGTTTAATGATGAATGGAATCACTCCCAATTCCTCAAATGCTTCTTACTCCGCATAGGTGGTGCGATGAAAACCGTAAACCACTTGCACTGTTCCTCCTTCGCGGTTCCGTCCTTCGCTCAAGGTTCCATCTGTCCTTCCTTTTGTTACGTTCTACCTCTTTCCTTCCAGGTTCCGTCGCCTTTTCACTGTATTATTATAATTAAGTTGGGCTTTAAGCTTTTGCTTTTTATTACTCCTAGTTCCGTCCAACTTCGCGTTCCGTCGTCACCAAGAGTTCCGCTACTCCATTAATTTGCGCCATCTCCCATCAACTCCCTTATTAGATACAGAGTATTATTCAAACCTTCCAATTGTACAGGACATCATTCGACTTCATTACAAAGATTAATTACACAGATGTTCAGGGGATTCCATACAAGAATTACATCAGTTAATACACATATCCCTAACTCTGCAACAATGATGTATATACTAAAACTTTAATTTTGAATCCTTGCCACAGGTTTTTTGATGTTTACGGAGAATGATTCATAGTTTTCCACAGAGACTCTACTATCCTTCTTTCTGAATTCTATCAAGAATATATATATATATATATAATGCAGAACCTTTTCCTTCCTATACTATCTCTGAACAACTTCCAATTTACTGCTTGTCCCTGCTCCTTGACTGATACTGCAGCTCTATAGCTCAAACTGTAGAAGCACTATTTCTCTGTTCTTCTCTGCTACATTTGGATGCCAATAATTTTTCCACATATTTTTCCATCAATGACAATATTTCAACAAAACAAACATTAAGGACGCAGTCGTTGTTTCGAACACTTTGTAATGAAATTCCTCAAAAGGCTAAAAGACATACAAGGTCAAGCATAAATAGGAATTCCAAAGTGTGAGCTCAAAACAAGGCATTCATTCCCTTTGACATCAAGAAATCATAGAAAGAAGTCTTTTCAGCTGAAAAATGAGTAATGTAATCTATGCTCACAAGTGAAAAGTAAAGGGGAGAACGTGTAACTCATACAGAGAAAAGGACCAGAAGGGCAAGATACACTAGTGATGAACTTAGGGAAAAATCTTACTTTTTCACATACCTTGAAAATGGCACAACTTTTGTGGGTGAAACTAGCACCAACTGGAACGACTTGCTAACTGATAAATAGCACCAGTGACCCATTGGCATAGCTTGCTAACTGACAACTAGCACCAATCCGCACGACTGTCAGATGAATAAAAGCGCCAATGCCTAAAAAATAAAAAAACAAAGAATTTCTCCTAACCAAGATCGGACTCACCACTTCAAGAAAAAACTAAAAGATCGTAATTGATGAAAAACATAGGAACAAACAAGGAAAAGGTCATTCGACTAAACTCGTCGAATGATTAAGACCTCAAAGAGTTACAAAATCAAAGGAAACTCCCAAGTGGAGTCGCCAATTTGTTGGGAAGGTAAATCCTCAAAAGAAACTTCCAGCTTGCCACCTTGCGAAGCTTCTAGTCGTGGAAGCTTCCTTTCTATTTAAAAAAATTTCCAAAAGAGGATCGACATGGATCCAACATTAAGATAGAGCACCTATCGGCATGGGTCTCAGTGCAAATCTCTACTATCGGCACGGGTCAGACACTAAGAGGAAGCGCCGACCTTGAAAACCAGGCTTTTATAGGGATCTTCTAGGAAAGTTGTAAAGGGAGATGAATTGGCAGAAAAAATGTGGTTCAGGGGTATGTATTCCATGCTTGGAAAGTACACAAGGGTCACTATATGGGTCCTCCAGGATCAAGGAACGGGGAGTACAAGGACAGTGAAAAATTTTTGTGTAACAACCTAGACTAAATATTTTATATAAATATGTTTTGATAGTTGGACTTATTTTACAAGGGTAAGCCACTAGGTACAAACCTATTAAATATTTTTTTAAATTAATATAAAATCAAGAAAAAAAATGTGATTTTTTTTTTATCAAGTATTTAAAAAGATATATATTTTATTAATATGATGATCATTATCTACTCTATCAAGTTAAATCACTAATTGGAATTTACTCATCGTATTTAAGGATTTTATTTCAACATTTGAGAGTGCACCAAATCTCATTGAATATCATTAGAAGGCATTCAACCTAAAGCTCACATTCAACATCTAATGTGGCATGAGAATAACAAAGAGATGCTTTCTAAAGGTTGCCCTTAATCAAAACTATAAAACATGAAATATCAAGCATGAACTTATTGGATATAATAACATACTCAATTATTCGATGTGTTCAAAGGTTAAAAAAATAATGGAAATAAGACAAATTGATAAAATTAAATGGAGAAAAAAAGAGATGGTGATAAATCCACTTGAAAACAGAAGAGAAACATGCCAAAAAGCATAGAATTTTTTAATAAATGTATTATTTGTAATATTACTATTCAATGAAGTCTAAATAACATTGTTCAAAAATGAAAAGACAAAGGTCTTGGAGGGATAAAAATCTTCTTGAACTCCTTCTAAGACATGAATACAAGGAGAAGATATTGTTGGCGAGTTCAATTAAAAATATTCTAATGGAATGCCATCCTCAATGATATGTTGATGGTCTACTTTTGACATTCTCCATTTTTTAAATTTCAATTTTTTTCTTGATTGAACTTCCATCAACTTTATGCACACTACACACACCCACTAACTATATTGAAAACTTATGGTATCTAGTTGATAGTCTTGAAAGTAAACATGACTCTTAATTTGATGAGTTTCTCGGAAGAAAAAAGAAAAAATCTATTGTGAAACAAGCTCCAAAAATAGAAGAAAAGAGATATCAATGCCTTAGAAATAAGCCACTTCGAGGGGGCAGCCTCCAATACATTACATAAATGAACAATTCTTGGATGATTCAAATTACAAAACCTCGTTTCTATATATAGGAGTCCATGGGACCACAATGTAATCCTAGCTGACCTAACAATAATAATCTAAGGGCACAATAATAACAATATGGGGGTTACAGGGGTACAATAATAACAATAAGGGGGTTACACTAACCACAATAAGGGACTATAATAGTAATATAGTGACCTAACATGCCCCTCTCCTTCAAAAAAGTGTTGTCCTCAATGCTTGAGTAGCTCTAGGTGCTTCTGTATAAAATTCTCATCCTCCCATGTAGAATCTTCAGTGGGTAAGTTATTCCACTTGATGAGATACTCTGAAATTGATCGATTCCATAGTTGTCGATTTCTTGTTTCTGTGACTGCTTTAGGTTCCAATATGATTTTGCCTTCCTCATCAAGTTCTGGCAATATTGTTTAAACTGGAATATTTTCACCTATAACCTTCTTTAAGCATGTAACATGGAAAACTGGATGCACTTGTGAAGAAGCAGGAAGCTCCAATTTGTATGCCATAGTACCAATCTTTTGCAACACCTTGTAAGGACCATAGTAATTTGGCGATAATTTATTATCCTTCTTAGCTTGCTTGAGGGACATTTTTACGTATGGTTGTAGCCGTAAAAATACCCAGTCTCCTACATCAAAAATTCTCTCGCTGTGATGTTGATCTACCTGTTGTTTCATTCGATTTTGTGCCAAATTTAGGTTATCCTTTAAGAGTTGGAGAACTTCTTGTTGATGCTCGGTGTGATCTTCCACTGCTTGAACCTTTGAATTTTCTCTTAAAGATGATGTGATGGATGGTGGATGATATCCATAAAGTGCCATAAATGGGGTCATTTTTGCTGTAGTATGGAAGGAAGTGCTATACCACCATTCTGCAAGAGGTAACCACTTGACCCATTGTGTTTGTTTATCAGATACAAAACAACGAAGATATCCTTCCAAACATTTATTTACTATCTCAGTTTGACCATTAGATTGAGGATGATAAGATGAGCTATGAGCTAATTGAGTACCCAAACAAGAAAATAACTCCGTCCAAAAATTTCCAGTAAAAATGGGATCTTTGTCGCTCACAATAACCCTTGGGTTTCCATGTAGCTTTTGAATTGTGTCCATAAATGTAGTATCAACTGTACTTGCTTTAAATGGATGAGATAATGCACAAAAGTGTGCATACTTGGTAATTCTATCAACTACCACCATGATGACACTCTTTCCTTCGGACTTAGGTAAACCTGTGATAAAATCCATTGAAATCTCCTCCCAACGTTGTCTTGGAATGGATAAAGGTTGTAGAAGTCCTGGGGTCTTAATTGTTTCCACTTTATTCTGCTGGCAAACCAAACATTCCGCCACAAACTTTCGAATATCAGATTTAAGGCCATCCCAAAAAAATTGTTTCTTCACCCTGTGGTAAGTTTTTAAAAATCCTGAGTGTCCTCCTAAAGGAGAAGTGTGCAATTCCAGAAGAATCTTTTGTTTTAGTTTGGAATTCTTACAAAGATATAAGCGATCTTTGTACCATAAGGAATCATTTTTCCAACTAAATGTATCGGATGTACTAGGATCTTGCTGCAACTTTTGAATGAGTATCCATACATCTTTGTCCTTCTTCCATTCATCTCTTGCTTCAGTTATCCAATCTGGTTGGATAATAGAAATGGCACAAAGCAATGCTTCCACCTCTTCATTCTTTCTTGAGAGTGCATCAGCAACAACATTAAGCTTTCCTTTTTTGTAGATTATTTCAAAGTCATAACCCAACATCTTTGTGACCCATTTTTGCTGCTCTTCTGAAGATAGTATTTGTTCCAAAAAGTGTTTAAGACTATCATGATCAGTTTTTACCTTGTAGTGTCTTCCCATTAGGTAAGTTCGCCATTTCTTTAGTGCATGCAGTATTGCTAACATTTCCTTCTCAAAAATAGGTTTCTGTAAATACTTTCCTTTAATTGGACGACTTTCAAAAGAAATGGGTCTTCCTTCTTGCATTAAAACAACACCAATTCCATTTCCTAAGGCATCACATTCCACAATAAAGGTTTTTGTGAAGTCTAGCATAGCTAAGTCCGGTGCTAGGCACATTGCCTCTTTAAGATGTTCAAAGGCCTTATTTGCTTCAGGAGTCCATGAAAATACATCTTTCTTTAATAATGTTGTTAGAGGTGCTGCTATTCTCCCATAATTCTTAACAAAACTTGCGATAATACCCTGTTAACCTGAGAAATCCTCACAACTACTTTATGGTTGTGGGGACTTTCCATACCTTAATTGATTTAATTTTGTTAGGGTCTACCTTAACACCCTCGTGAGATACAATATGACTCAGATATTCCACCTCTTATAATCCAAAGAAACATTAGGATATTTTTTCATAAAATTGTTTCTCCTGCAATAGTTTGAGCACCCTGTCAACATGTTGAACATGATCCTTCCAAGACCTGTTGTAGATTAGTATATCATCAAAAAATACTAGCACAAATTTTCTAAGGAAGTGTTTGAAAATGGAATTCATCAACCCTTGAAATGTAGAAGGTGCATTGGTAAGGCCAAAAGGCATGACCAAAAATTCATAATGACCCTCATGAGTTCGAAATGATGTTTTCGGAATATCTTCAGGCTTCATTCTAATTTGATGATATCCTGAATGAAGATCCAACTTGGTAAAATAAATTGCTCCATGTAATTCATCCAATAATTCATCAATCACAGGAATGGAAAATTTATCTTTAATGGTGAGCTTACTGAGCTCCCTATAATCCGGACACATGCGCCATGATCCATCCTTATTGTGTACCAATACTATAGGAGCAGAGAAAGAACTTTGACTAGTTTGAATTATACCCGCCTTTAACATTTCTGCAATCATACGTTCAATTTCACTCTTTTGTACATAAGGATATCCATAAGGTCTGATGTTTGGAGGAACACTTCCTGGAATCAAATGAATAGCATGATCATGATCACGAATAGGTGGGAGTCCTTTGGGATTTTCAAACACCTTGGAATGATTGTCCAAGACTTTTTGGAGATTTGTAGAAATAGATGATTTTGATGCTGGAACTTCTAGTGAGCATAATTGTGAAATTATGCCTCGTTTTTCTTTCTTTAGAATATTTTTCATGACATTAGAGATTATTATCTTTCTTGGCTTCCCTGCAATACCCCGTAATTTGACTTCCTTTCCTTCTAAAAAAAATTTCAAGAAAATTTCTTGAAAATTAAAAGCTACCATCCCCAAAGATTGTAACCATTGTACTCCTAGTACAACATCAGCACCTCCCATAGGAATGGAAAGAATTGGAACATTCAATACATATTCCCCCATGGTTAGCTTTATATTATGGCATTTTCTAGAGCAATTTATAGTTCCTCCATTTGCAACCATTACTTGACATTCTGGTTCTGGGTATAGGAAACAATTCAATTCCTTGGCTACCTTACAATGAATAAAATTATGGGTACTACCTAAATAAATCAACGCTATTACCTTTTTCTTCTTGATATGTCCTTCTATATTGAGAGTTTAAGGAGTGGTAATTCCTGCCAATGCATTACACGATATGGTCAGACTCATTTCTTCCTCTTCTAGGGTTGGTTTCTGGTGTATATCCTCTTCTTGTTCATTTTTTTCTTCCTCTTCACAATCTATGTAAAATAATTTCTTCTCAGCACACTTATGACCTTTAATGTATTTGCTATCACAACTGTAGCAAAGCCCTTTTGCTCTTTTTTCTTCCAATTGTTGTGGTGTCAACCTTGTAGGTTGTGGAAATCTAGGCGTAGTAACACTTCCTTCTTTATAGAATTGAGTGGTAGGCTTCCTTGTCGCCATAATTTTACATTGAACTTTTCTTGCCAACCTGAATGCCTTCTCCAATGAATCAGGTTCCAAAACGCGAACTTCATGTTGGATGTTATCCTTTAAAGTGCCTATGAAGAGATCAATCCCGTGTTCCTCTGGAATATCAGTTACCCTTATATTCAATTTTTGGAAGTCCTCAATGTGCTGCCCCACTAAACCCTTTTGTTTGAGATTTATCAATTGGGTAAAGAAGGTGTTGCTGTTTGTATCCTCATAATGTGCTATCATTTCCTCCGTAAAAATTGACCAAGTGACAATTTTTTTACGGGAGCAAAGCCATTGATACCATACAAATGTATTTTGTTCTAAATGTAAAGTTGCAATGCGTACCTTTTGTGTGTTTTGTACTTTATGGAGATCAAAATATTGCTCCATCTGTAGTATCCATGTTACAGGATCCTTTCCATCAAACTTCCTCATATCCATTTTTGGAATATGGTGGTTCTTCCCGCCAACATTAGAGTTTATGAAATCACGATTAACATTTATTTTGTTCTCATCGTGAGATTCCTCTACTATATTTTCACCATTAGGAAACATTTCTTGTATCAAATTTGTCAAACCTTCCATGTCTGCTTTTATATCATTCTTCATGTTTTCCATTTTTTATTGATCTCAGCTTCCATGTCATCCATCTTAGATTCCATGCAAGCTTCCATGCCATCTATCTTAGATTCCACACCTTTCTTCAAACCATCCATCTTATTTTCTACACCTTTCCTTAAAACTTCCATGTCATTTTTTGTTGCTCTTTGCGAGAGTGAAATTTGTTGCACTTGTTCTTGTAATTTTAATATGTCATGTTGCCATTCTTCATCTTCATGAGTCATAGTAGAGCCTTCTAAAGGCTTAATGGGTGTTGAATTCTTTTTAGGGGCCATTTTAGAAACCAATTCTGATATATATTCTACAATATGCCCTTGGAATCAATTCAACTTGATGCTTCAAACAAGACTTATGCAATTCGGGAAAAAAAAATACACACCTTTTACTTGCTTTTGCAAAGCTCTATATTGAAATTGAATTATCTATATAATTGCAGAACCTCAATATTTGAAATTTGGCCCTGTAGTATTCCTATGAAGCTTCTTTCACATGCCACAAGTCTGACTTGATTTGGATTCTTCAAGACAAAGTTATGTCAGATGTCCCACAATGACCTAATTATAGACTGGTTCAGTAGAGCAAAATTGTACGACTTTCCACGTGTCACTTTTTTTGCTCCTTTGGCTCTGAAATTTATAGACAAGAAACTACAGTCAGTGTACTTCTAGTCACTTTTTACAGAATTCCAATCCGCTGCTTAGAGAGAGAGTTATGAATATTTTCCCACGATCACCTCTTCGAGATGAAATTAGGGAGCCTAAAAAATACCTAACTTCCATAGATCATATCTCCGAAAATATTGCGAACCAAACTTTGAAATTTTGTGACCCTATTCCTCAGGATCTCAGCTTCGCGCTCTAACACTTTCAACTTATGAACCTTCGTAGAAAAAAAGTTATAGCAAAAATGACGTGATGAATTGTTTAAATGAAATTCGAGATCCTGCAAAAATCCCTACCTTCCGCAGATCATATCTCTGAAAATATTGCGAACAAAGCTCTAAACTTTTGTGACAATGTTCCTCAGGAATTTAGCTTCTCACCTTAAAAATTTCAGCTTCTGAACCTTCGTAGAAAACAAGTTATAGCGAAAATTCCGCGATGACCTGTTTGGAGCAGCGAAACCCTAGAATCCAAAGCTCTGATGCCAAATGTTGTGAAACTAGCTCCAAAAATAGAAGAAAAGAGATATCAATTCCTTAGAAATAAGCCACTTCGAGGGGGCAACCTCCAATACATTACATAAATGAACAATTCTTGGATGATTCAAATTACAAAACCTCCTTTCTATATATAGGAGTCCATGGGGCCACAATGTAATCCTAGCCGACCTAACAATAATAATTTAAGGGCACAATGATAACAATATGGGGGTTACAGGGGTACAATAATAACAATATGGGGGTTACACTAAAAACAATAAGGGACTATACCAGTAATATAGTGACCTAACAATATCCTTTCAATATATTATTCTCTCTTTCATATATAAAATCGTTATCATCATAGTCCTCCAATAAATTCATATTTTGCTCAGTGCACCACATCAAATAATACTTGAAATTTTCTATGTTGTTAAAGGGTGCAACTAAAACAAAAAAAACTCTAGCATAATAAAGAAAAATGTGCAAATTCATATATTCATTAATAAGAAATTAGTTATCAACGTGTACAATTTTATTACATCTAGATATATTATCTATAATTATATACAATGATTAAAAACATAATATATATATATATATATATATATATATATATATATATATATATCCTTTGAAAGTGATCAAAATGTTGCATTCTCTAACAAGATCAAATGCTTTATCACCTTGAGATGGCACTATACTCTCCTCTAATTCCATCTCTTCCAAGCTTGTAAGCAACATTTTTCCATTTGTATTGAGTTTTATATGTTTCTAAAATTTAACATACATATTATTTTCACAAGCACCATTGATTTTTGTGTCATCTATGCAAATAGGGCAAAAAAAATATTCTTTTCTTTTATCAAATACAAACACATTTTGGTACTCGTTTATTTTAATTGAATGTAATTTTCGAGTCCCTTTTAGTGTTATGGAATCAATCTATCTACATCTTCAACTCCAATATGTCAAAAGAACATGTAGTAAATTCAAACAAGAATACAAATATGTTATTTAAAATACAATTTATATATCAAAGATAATCATCAATAAGTTTTTAAACCATAATTTTTCAATTTTAAAAATTTCAAAAATTAATAAAAATTATCATATTAAAAATATACACAAGTTCATATATATACATACCTAGATACCTCCCTTGATGGTTTAGTTTCATGGATTAATGCAGAAATTTACTATTGAACAACTTGATCAACTGAGAAAATTCGATTGGAAAGGTGGTCCATATGATATCTTCGATGTGATCATTTTATACATGCCCTTGCGCCATCATGTTCTCATTTTTCATGACCAGTCTCAAATAAATTCCAACTATGTTTAATGTTGGTTTTCTTAAGAAGAAAACACAACCAGAAGAATGATCGTGAAGATTTGAATTGACTTGCACATACATTTGACCATATCCAATGTTCATTGAATTAAATCGAAGCAATGTTGTACAAAATGTGTATCGTGTCTACAATCAATATCACTAATATAAAAATGATATTCTTTAATAACATGTTGATATTTATTAGTGCTTTCTATATGATTAGCATTCTTTTCAGCATGGCTATATAGAACATGGACATGCATAGAGATATGGTCAGAATGATAATATTCACTATGCATTTCATTTTCTGCAATAAATGTGCAATTTTTTGCAAAATCAACTATTAACAAAATTGTCCCTGGTGGAAAAGTTTCATGGTATTTTTTGAATTGCAGATCCTTCCATCGAGCTCTATGAGAACGTTTGGTGTATTTATAATTTTTTTTTTAACTTCTTTAAAAACTCTTATCACAGAAATTTCATCCTCTTGTAATTCAATACTTCTAGCACTTGTACTACCATTCGCCCCATTCGATGTGTGGATATATTCATATCTCTTGCATCCCACTTTTATGTTGGACAATGATTGATCATTCATATCAATAGGATATCTGTTGTGAAACAAAATCAAATTTCCACAATGATCACTTTTTTTACCACCAACACATTTCTTTTAGTAAAATAATTTATTATTTTCTCTTCCACATAGAATATAGGATATGAAATCATGGATAGTGGAAGGAGGAGGTGCATTTCTACAAAATATTTTACCAAAATAATGGAAGGTGTCATCATATAATTGTAATTCCACATGATAATGACAACATCAAGTGTCACGTACAATGATAGACTTAACATACCATGGTTTTTTATACACAAGAGTATTGATTGAGATATTAACTCAATCATTATCTTCTTTGAACTTCTTGAACAACTCTATCTATGGGGTGTTCAAGATATGTTTTGGATGTTCTTCATACTAATTCCGTGCTATTATTCCTTGCAACTCATCCCTTCCTTTTGGTGAAACATGTTATTTTTTCATCGGATATTCACATATCATATTTTTAACATTTTCTCCTATAAAAATTTCAAAGGAGTTGCAGTGATAGATTTATTTCTCCAACTTATTATTTCAATAAGTTATTATTCAGAAATATTCCAGAAAATATTGAAATAAATACTATGGCAACATTCACAAATATATATGCATAGAAATAAACAGTAGAGAACACAAGCACAAGAATCAATCACATGTACATAGTTATTTTTGGACAATTGTCCCTAGAAAAACACAATGCAGGAAAATCGGTGTAGTAGATGAGGGTTTTATTAATTCTTCAACAATGATATATTTATAGAGAAATACAACGACAGATAAATTTTGAATCATTTGAGACTGAATTTATGGCTTACTCGGATAATTCATGACACCCCGAACAACCCTTGCATTCCACTGCATCTCTCTACTTTATTCACTGCACAGTCCCAGGGCTGGACAGCGTGAGTCGTCATGGAGACTGTGTGGTTTCACTGTGATGTAGCCTCAAGCTACCTTCAGTGACCCACTGTTGCTTTCCATCCCTAAGGCTGCCTTCAGTGACCCACTGCTGCTCTCCCTCCCTAATATTGATCACCACTTACTCCTTCCTCCTTCTGTTTCTGCAAACTTTTTGCCCTGCAACTCTCCCACTGAAATCAAAGTCTACATCAGAATGGATCTCCTTCAGGTACTGATTGTATGCCCATCTTATTTTCCAAATTAACCTCAAGCCTTCTTTTACAATTTTCTTGTTGGAGAACCAACGACCCAGATTAAAATATTAATCAATGGTTAAGATTAAAAATTGACTTGATCCACGATTTCTAGAAGATTCACACTCTGACTTATTAATACCCTTTAATTATTTCAGTTCCCTAAGTTTAGACTTAGGTTCTTCATGAAAATAATTAATTATTTTAATAAGTCATGAACCAAGTGGAATTTCCACAAACTGTTTCAAGGTTCTTTGGAATGTTGTTGTCCAAACCTCCCTGCAAATTTTGAGACTTGGATGACTTCTGGATGCTACAAAAATCAACACTCCCTCTTAGTGAGAAATGTGTTCCAACAATATGACTATTTCATGCTGCTCTGATTTTGAAGCACCCTCTACGTTGTTGATCTCAGGACTCTGCCCCCTCATTTTCCATGTTGTTGCCTCCTGTACTGCTACCTTCAACACTGCGACTATCATCATTGCCTCTGTACCATAGCTCCCTCTGAATACTAAGTTTATCCATTCCTACTACTGGAAGGGATTCTTCATAATCCCCATCTTCTCTCTGAAGTAAACAAACTTTGTATTCCCTAGAGCCTTTGTGAGGATGTTTGCCACCTGTTATCCTGTTGGAGTGTAGTGCAACCGAACAACTCCATGTTGTACACAGTCCCTGATGAAGTGACACCTGATGTCAATATGTTTCGACCTATCATGAAACATAGGATTCTCATAAAGCTTTATGCAACTTTGATTATCACATAAGATGTTGGTTGCTTCCATTTTATCCTTGAGTAGATTCACTAGCAGTTTCCTAAGACATATGGCTTCACCCGAATCTATGTTGGCTGCCATATACTTTGCTTCTTCTAAACTCGGCGTTACGGACTTATTTTTCCTACTACACTAGTAAGTCATTCCTGATCTTAGACTGAAACAATACCCATTGAAACTCTTTCGATCAACTGAACTTCCAGCTCAATTTGCATTAGTGAAACCAATGAACCTGACATCATTGCTACAAGTGTACTTCAATCCAAGCCTGATTATTCCTTGAAGGCACCTAAGAACATGCTTGGCTGCTACCCAATGTGCCCTCTTAGGTTCCACCATGAACTGATTGAGGGTATTTACAGCATAACAAATTTTTGGCCTTGTATTTACCAGATACATCAATGACCCTCTGAGCTATCTATATAGCGTAGGATTAGCCTCATCATCATTGGACGTATCCATTTTCTTCCAATTGGTGATAATTGGAGTTGTCATGGTTCTACAATCCTCCATCTGAAATCCTTTTAGAATCTTTGTAGTGTATCTTCCTTGACCAAGGAATATCTCCCCATTCTTCTACAAAACCTCCAACCCCAGAAAATAGTGCATCCGTCCTAGATCCTTCATGTCAAATTCTTCAGCCAAAATTATTCTTGTAATCTAAGATGAGATTTTATGATCCCATCAAAAATAGATCATCTACATAAAAAACAGTATTAAAGGCTCACTCCCTACTCTTAGATAGTAGAGATTGGGATCTGCGTCACCTATGATGAATCCCATTTTCTGTGGTTAGATGTAAATTTGACCATACCAGGCTCTAGGAGCTTGCTTCAATCCATATAATTCTTTCTTCAATTTTCACACATGATTTTTTTGATCATGTGTCTTAAAGCCCTCCAGTTTTTCTATATACACCTCTTCTTTTATCACCCCATTCAAGAATGTCGTCTTGACGTCCATCTGGTGAATTTCCCATCCCATCTATGCAACAAGGGATATCACAGACATGATAGAGGTGTACCTAGCTACTGGGGTGAAGGTTCCTTCATAGTCAATTCCTTCCTTCTAATCATACCCCTCATCCACAAACCTGGCTTTAAATTTCTCAATTCTATCGTCTGCAGCATACTTGATTTTGTAGATCCACCTGGATCCTACAACAGATCTTTCATGAGGCCTAGGTACTACTTCCCAAACATCATTCGTCATGATGGAACTATACTCTTCCACCATTGCGTCAACCCACACCTAGTGTTGATCTGCTCCCCGAAAACTGGAAGGTTCTCTAACTTGAGAAACCAAGGCTTGATACCTCCAGGCTTCTTATGTTGTCTCTTCTCATTTTGAAGGATTCTGACAAAGTTTTCTGCATCATTCAAAATGTGTCGAAGTTCCCTGCTTGTTCTCCCACTGGTAGTGGGTGGATCTACCGTCTCTCCCTCTTGCAAAACCTCGAGAGATACATCCTTTTGATTACTATGCCTTGGAGAGCCAACCAAATTTTCTGCTACCAATTGTTGGGGATGGACCAGAGGCTCTTCCTCAGATTGCGTAGCCGAAGGAAGCTCACAGGATCTTCTAAAGGCCTTCTCCTCCATGAAATTCACATCCCTTCACACCATCACTTTCCTTCTCTCAGGAATGTAGATGTGATAAGCCTTTGAATTCTCATTGTATCCTACCAGATACCCCTTTTCAGTAGTCATCTCCAACTTCTTCCTCTTCTCACTGGGCACATGACAGTAAGTTGTACTATCGAAGATCCTAAAGTGACTCACTTCAGGATTACTTTCATTGAAGACACTTTCTGGCGTGATCTTTCCCAGTGTAACATGAGAATTTTTTTTCTAAATGTAGACAGTTGTATTACATGCTCTAGCCCACAATAATTTGGGCATGTCTTGGTCATATAGCATAGCTCTGTTTGCTTCAACAATAGTCCGATTCTTCCTTTCTGCCGCACCATTCTGCTCTGGATTGTATGGATTTTTCCACTCCCTTTTGATGCCTTCCCTTGCATAGAATCTGGTGAATTAGTTATCTATTTATTCACCCCCATTATCTGGTCGCCACACCTTGATCCGCTTCCTTGTCAGATTTTCCACCAGAGCCTTAAACTCTTTGAATCGACTGAAGACTTCATCCTTGATCTTCAAGAAGTAGATCTAGGTTTTCCTGGAATGGTCATCAATGAAGGTGACGAAATATTCAGCACCGCTAAGAGCTCTAATGGACATTGGCCCACAAATATCTGAGTGTATCAGATCCAATACACCATTGGCCCTATTGTTGCTTCTCTAATATGATGCCCTGGTATATTTTCCTAATACACATCGTTTGCATACATCATCCCATTTAGTGCTCAGTTCTGGAACACCCGTGATAGTCTTCTAGAGAGTTCTCAATGCCCCATGATTCAAATTCCCCATTATTATGTGCCAGAGTTGATTCAGGTCTGTTTCATCCGCACTTCCAACTAGTGCCATTAGAGAGTCAAGCTGTAGCTTGTATAGTTTGTTGCATCTTACCCCGATCTGTGCCTTCTTCTTCCAACTGGGGTGGTTGACATATACTCTATTTCCAATAAAGTAGATGTCATATCCTCGGTTTTGAACCTGTGACACTGAGAGTAAATTCATCCCCAAACCTGGCACATGCAACACATTAGTAGCCTAGATTCTATTTCCTGCCTCGCTCTGAAAAACTATGGTATTGTTCAGGCCTCAAAATTACGCTTCCAAAACATGGGGGAAAACCACTTGGCCCGGACCTTAAATCAGCTCCTTTTCCGTTTGGTGTAGTGGCTCTGACTGGGGATAATGGGACCACTTTCCCAATAAGGATGATTTTGAGGGCATGTGTGATTATATGGCATGAAAGTGAAAATGATTTTAATCTATCATATGCATCTATCTAAACTAATTATTCTATTATATACCCGTGAATTTGTTCCTCTATGCGATCTGAAAAGATATCCTTCAACTGTTAGTAATATAGATCATTTAACAATTGAGAGAGATGAAAAATATGTAAGATAATTCTTCTAAAAAAATAGTTTGACTAGAAGAATTGTGAAAATATATCGCAATCATATATGTGATTATACATTCAATAAGAAAATACAAACAAATATTAGAACAGAAGTGCATGTAACATCTTCCTATAATAATATTCCAAATATATAATGCAATAAAAGATGACTTATCAATCTATAAAGCAAGACTTAATACAAGTGAATAAAAGTGCCATATGTACAAAGTCCTACTCATGTAAACTGACAGTAATTGATCCACTCCTTCTCACTTTCAAGAAATTTAAAGAGTACAGTAGTGCAACATTAGTTAAACAACTTTAATTGTCAAAAGATAACGGATGTGTTCCATTAATTCATCAAAGAATTCACAAACTTACAATAGTGCATTCTTTGCAAATATTTTTGACAAATTTTTGGACCATTCTCTAAATGCATGAGAGGGTTTAAATACTAAACTAACTATGCTCTAAAATGTATTATTACAAAAATTTAGAGGAGGTTTCAAACAACCATCCGCTTAGACTAACTTAAACTACAATCTAGGAAAATAAAATAACAATTTTGATTCATGAATTCCGCTCTTCCTTCTGGAGTTGGTCACGAAGTTGAAAAATATCTATCATAGGCTTGAGCTAAGTTGGCTATGAAATTCTCGATCTGACCTATCCCTTGAATATTGCATTTGAAAGTACAAGTTGTGATCTTTTTATTGAAACTATTAAGGATCGAAGAGTCTGATACTGATAATAAGGTTTGATCAGAAATTTCCAGTAATTTTCTTGATCAAACTTATTTATATTTTTAATTACTTCATCCTATGTATCTTCTTTCTACTTCAACTATGCTTCTACCTGTTTTGCTTCTGAAAACACTTTAGACGTGTTCTCTTAGATAAGCTCTTCTTTTACCAGTTGTTCACATACAGATTCAACAATTTCATTTGATAACTTAGATGTTTTCGCTGCTTCTTTCTTAGCTTGCTTGATTTGTGCTTCCCAGTCTATGAATAGAATCTCCTTATGAAACTTATCTACCTGAGGTAGATCAGCTTCCTTTCCTGAGTCTGATGATTTCCATTGAATGTTTTCATTGATCTTCTTTTCAATTCTTTCACATTCAAGTTTCTGGATAGCTATATGTTGGATCAGTATTTTATTCGAGTCATAATAAGAATCAATCATAGAAGCTTGATGAAAAAACACATCATGTTCATTCTTTAACTTAGCATTTATATCCAGTGCTTATTTAATAAACTTCTCAAATTGTGGTTGGTTCTGCATTTTGATCATTGTTGTTTCCAGTTGTGCTTGTTTCTCATTAATCTTTGTCTGTTGTTTCAATTTGAGGTTTTCGAAGTCCTTTTGAAATTGGGCCATATTTTCTTTGATTTTCTCACCAGATTTGGATTTTTATTCATTTAATAGTCTCTCTAGCTCTAGTACTATGCCTTCATTTTGCTTCAAAAACACTCTAATTGCAGTAGCTTTATCAACGGTAGTAGTAGCATATGCCCATGCATACTATGATAATTTAGTTAGATGTTCTGTAGGGCCATCTAAGGAATTCTTCCATAGTACATCAACTGATTCATCTGTTAGGTTTGAGACTATTTCATCAGGTCTTCTTCTTTTGTTCCTCTTAAATTTAGCCTTATAGCTAGGACTATAGAAGATGTCCAGTGAAGGAATTTCTTCAGTTTGCAAAACTATCTTTTCTGTAGGATAGGTCGGTATGATATCTCAATCATGAGTTTCTAGAACTTGTTGTAGTGGATTAAAAGTTTCCACTATCTTCTGGGAATGTTCAAGTGTATGAAAACTAGATACTTGATCATTATTAGCCTTGGGAGTTTTTATTGCTTCAGAAAACTCCTCCCATTCACTACTAAAATTCTTCATTTGATATTTTTCGGACTGATCTACTGTGTCATGATTGTGCTGAACTTCTTGAGACGTTGAATCTATTCCATTACTTTCTTTTAGCTCATGCATCTATATCTCTTGGATTACCTGATCAATTATCTTTTCTGGGCTATCCTTTCTGGATTTGGATTCATTTTCGGAATGATTCGAATTGTGAGATTGATGTTGTGATTGACCTGATTCATCTTCAGACATGTATTTAGCTTCATTATCCAAGCTGATAGGAGTAGGTTTGCTGACATCTTCAATAGTTAACAAATTGAGAGGAACTCTTTGCAACCTCTTATCTCTATATACTTGGAAAGCTTCTAAATCATCTTGACTCAATTGGCTGGATGTAAACTTGGTTATATCTAAAAACTTTTCTATGCCTTGAAATAGATCATCAAATCCATCTGTTTCCTTTACAAAAGGTTTCATTTTGAGCTCTATAGTGTAGTTTTTAATTGCATCATTTAGATCATATAACCTCTTTGGAATTTCTGCCAATTTCAATATATTGATCTTAGAAACCTCCTTGCAGGTATGGCCAATATCATATAGTGCAAAAGTACCACATTATAGAGGGAAATTAGGCCAAATGGCCTTCTTTACATCTTTTAGTTGTTTATTGATACCATTAAAAATTTGGTAAGCTATCTCTCGTGCAAGAAACTTATCAAGAACATGATAATTTAAGATGTGTGGAGAAGAATAACTCCCTAATTCTCTGACATAAGTGAATTTTTCCTCTGCAATCCACCTAGCCACAGAAAGAATATCTGCGCTAGCCTCTTCAGAAACCCTAGGAGCCCTTTTATTGAATATCATTTGGTGCATAGGAAATATGACTCCATAACAACTTTTATAGAAATGTAGGTGGGAGTTTGAATCCCAGAGCTCTTTGTGGTAAATGTGTATCGGGGAAGGGTCTTGGGCATTCCACTTCCATCCCATGGTAGGAAAACTAGAATTAAAACAGATGGCATCCATGACATAAGCAAACATATAAAAGGGAGGTGTTTCTCTAGATCAAGCACTCCTCTTATTCCTATATTCAGTAATGTGTTTGGCTAAATTATCAGATAGGATGTTTGCCCAATTCATAATTGATGAGTTGACGATTGCGTCAATCAATGAAACCCATTATATTGAAAACCTAGTGGTATCAGGTTTGGAAAATAATCTACACAACATACCAGCAACATAACAATAAAGGGAAGGAATTTGGGCAATTGGGTACGTAGCGAGTTTATCTTGCTTCAACTTTCCCTAGTCTTCCTTCCATTCTTTGATGAATTTCATGAGATCTAGATGCTCTGTTCTAAAGTTTTGTAGAAAAGCTTTGTCATATTTTTGTTGCGGGGAGGGTAGATGATACATTGCTTTTAATTCTTCTGCCCCGAAAGATCCCAAGTCTTCTCCCTTTGAATCTTTGAACTTCCTTTCATCTATGCTTAAGTGGTCAATTACCCACTTAACCATATCTGTCTAAGGGAGAATTTTCGATCTTGTTTCTACCTTGTGGACGAATGAACATGCAACATCAAATTAGGTTGCGTCTGAAGTAGATGTCGTGCCCGTCATAGAGATTTTGGTTATTACTCTTGGTTTGTCATCTTCAAACAGTTTATACAGTGTTTCCCATGAAGAACTGCCACATTCCTTGTTGCAGGTAGTGTCTGAGAATAAGGGAGACATCTCTGAGTCTTCAGTAGGCAGAGCTTAAGAAATCTCTTTTCCCTTCTTGCTCATTTCAGTCTTCCTTGATTCATTAAATGATTTCCTGAAAACAAGGAGAGTCTTTAAAACTATAAAGAACAGAGAGTCAAATCCATTGTTTATACCAAACATGCATGAATAGATATGAATCTTTTCAAATATAACAACAATTTTCAATAATAATTTCAAAGTAAGATCTCTTACACCATCACACGAAATTCATATCAATCAACTTAAAGCCATTAGATCTCGAATTTTGTTTTGATACGACATAATTCATTTTGCATGCTCAAGAAATTAAATGCAATGAATTCGCATGTTGCCATATATAAATTTTACCATTTATAATGTTTACCCCTATATGTTGTGAAATGCGATGTGCACAAACCACACATCGCAACTTTTATGTGATAAAAGATTTGTTTTACAGCTAAGTTATGCAAAATGCAAAATGCGCATTAAAAAACCATGCGGCCACGCTAAAGGATTTTAAATATTTATCTTTGATGTTTTGTTGGCTTGTCGGGTCCGCGCAATCGCACTTATTTATAATTACTTTATGATTTGATCATTAAATAAGTTGCGATGTGATAAAAAGTCTATAATGATAATTGATGTTTTGTCAAGATTTTTAAAACACATCTTCGAAAAAAGGTTAGCGCACTTCACATTTCGCGTATCTTAAAGGATTTTTGAGTCGTTCTAAGTTATAAGCTATGCGTTTTGCGATGCGCTTTAAGAAATAAAGTGAAAGACTTAAAAGAAAACATTTATTTCCTAAAAAAAAAATTTAACTAAAAATAAATTTATTACTTATTTCTAAAGGGTCCCCATTTATAAGAATAAATGGGGGGGTGTTGTATAGCACAACAATTGGCGATTCACTTGGGAGAACCATATATCTCTGACTAACTTTTTGAAATTTTTAAAACTTTTTGAAAATAAAAATAGTTGCAGGAACGAATTTTCAAACAAATAATATATTACTTAGCAATGAAATTTATCTTATTTACTATTCATATAAATTCCTCTATTAAAGATATTGTTGGAACACCTAATCCTACATGGGTAGGTGTGGAATGCGAAAAGTCACAATGGAGTCCAAGTGACCTTGGAATATGAAACCAAGAGTCACACCATTGTACTATAAATGTACATCTTTGTATAATGGAAAATAAGAAAGTCTCACGCTTATCTTTCATTGTGTGTTGTTTCTCTTGTGTGTGCATTATTCTTCCTCATACACCATGTGTGTGCTTTAACATGGTGTTTAACATGGTATCAGAGCGGGCGATTGCTGGCCCTGCTTCAATTTGAGTGAGCCATTTGTGTTTATGGCCTATGCATTTCTGCAAAAATTCTTGACATTTTTGCAGCACTCAGAGGTTTCTGCAGCAGACATTTTTCCACATTCAGGAATTTTTTTTGAGAAGAGCCGTAGTGTTTTGAAGAGGAGCAGCATTCAGTGATTTTGCAGCATTCAGAAATTGGTTTGGAGACGCAGCCTTGTGCATCTGAAGGTTTTCTCACTGCGTATTTTTCCATTGAAAGTTTATGCATTTTTAAGCTGCTGGAAAATAGTTTAAACAGGGTTTTTGAAAAAATTTCTGAGATTTCTGAGTTCTTTAAATTCTGGGTTCTTCTGCTGCTGGGCTATTGGAAAAATTTCTGAATTTTACTGCTGAAATTTCTGGAAAATTCTTCATTTATCCAATATTTTCTGCTGGAAGAAAAATCCTCTGCTCTCTATTCTCTACTGTTTTAACATAAAAAATATAAAAATAAAATAAAAAATAAAATTAAATTAAAAATTAAAAAATTAAAAAAAAAATTCCGTCCTTCAGGCCCTCTTTGCAATTCCCTAGCCTCCACACATCCCTTGCAACTCACAAGACAGCATTTTTATTACCGTAACCTCACATTACAGTCGACCTGTACATTGCTCTATCCTCTATGCGGACCCCCCTCCCTACGCCTTCTACGCACTCTCACAACCCGAGCCCTACGCTCTTCACTACCCACACGCTCCCACGCTCATAAATCTCAACTCCCTACCTGCGTTACTTAACCCCCATACCTCCCCACTTCCCACGCTACACAGCTTCCTCCGCCCTCTCCTACGGCTCTACGCCTCCACAACCCTCAACCCTCGAGCTCTCCACCCGTCTCACTTGCGCTCACCATCTAACACATAATACAACCCGTGGGCTCCAAACACTCATCCCTACTCCACTACACCCTCACAAACGCACCCCCTCACATCATATTCGCTCCTCTTCACTCGACCCTTCACCTCCCATTTACGCCTCCTTTGCTGCTTAGTCACGGCCGTCCTCCCAATTTTAATTTCATTCCTCACACAGCGTTCCATACGCTCTCTCCTCACCATTTAATTCCCTCTCCCATATAATTAATTCCCTCCCCTCCCATATAATACGACCCCCCCACTTTAATTTTAATTTAATACCCTTCCCTCCCACTTCATATAATAATTCTCCCCTTTTTTAAATAAATTACCCATCCATTTTAAATTAATTCATTTTTTTAATTTATTAAAATCCCTTTCCATTATAATAATCCCCCTCCCTTTTAATTTAATTTCTCTCCCCTTCCACTAAAATTAATCCCCATTTTTTAATTTATTCCCTTCTTTTTAATTAATCCATTTTTTAAATTAATTCCCCTTCCCATATAAATATCCCTCCCATATTTTATTAATCCCTTTTTTAATACCATTTTAAATTAATTCTCTCCCTTTTAATTAATCCCCTTCCCCTCCATTTTTTGTTATCGCCATTTTTTAATTAATTTTTAATTAATTAAAAAAATAAAAAAACAGCAGAGAGAGAGGAAAGAAGTTATGAACAACAGAAAATGGAAAATGGCATATGAGGAGCACATGGACTGAAATTTGCAGATTTACATTGTGATTTGTGGCATTGATTTGAAGTGTGTTTTTTTGAAAAATTTCACATTTGAAGACAAGTTTGCCATCATTGAAAACAACTATTTGAAGAAAATTCAGCTGCCTTAAAGGCCTCTTGCATAGTGTTTTCAGCTGCACATATTTTGCAGAGATATTGACATTGTATTAATATTGCTTCTTCATTCATAATCAGTATTTGAGTTGTTGGATTGTTGATTTCCCTCCATCATTTGAGGATTACACCTTGTACTTTGAGAATTCCTTGGAGTCATTTGTATTTGTTGAATCATTGTAAACGGGTGCATTTTCAGTTGAAGCCAACACCCTTTCATTTTTTGAGCCTAAGTTGTTGAAAATGGCTAAAATCAATGAGGCATTAGTGTTGTTGAATAGCCTCATTCATTCCAATGTTGATGATATGATAAAAATGAGCAAGGATGTTCTTTGTAGAATTCAAAGTTGTTTGCAAGATGCACATGAAAAGATTGAGTTTTTGCAGTTGGAAACTCAGCTCCAACAAGAAGAACTTCAGCAAAAGAGTCACCATTCTGAACCTATTTTTGTTTAGAACATTGTGAAAGACTCCCATTAGCAGGAAGTCAGCAAAGTTTCAGATGATTCACATTCAATTCCTTGTACTAGAGCAGATGTACATGCAGATGCAGCAGTTCAACCTGCACTTCTCAAGCCCATCATCAGACCTTGGGAAGAGCTTGTCCACAACAAGCACCGAACTGGTCTTGGATATGACAAGGATGTGTCCTTTCATATTCCGGACTACACCAAACCCATCAGATTTCAGAGTGCCGGATTCATGTATGACAGTTCACCTGCAGCTGTTCCAGATCCTGTTCCACTTCCACAACAGATTGAGAAATGCCAACACTGTGATCGAGTTGGCCATATGAAAGATCACTGTTTTGATCTTCATCCATGCAAGCACTGTGGTCGGCACACCCACTCTTCAGACAGATGCTTCAGACACAAGCCTCCTGCAAGAACAAAGATTCATCTTGGATGGATCGCTTCTTGGCAATGGGCATCAGCAGCCAAGAATATGTTTACGACACATGTTAGAACTTGTTCACGCATATTGAACAAACTTGCAGTTGAGTTTTTGCCATCATCTCACCTTGTCCCTGACAGGGGGGAAAATGGTGGTCATGTACAAGCCTCGACGACAGCTCTCCGGCTTAGGCCCGAGCTACAATTCGCCATTCCGCATTCGTGAGATGTAGCTGTAGACACGATGCCCATGAGCATGCCTTCTTGGTTGGTGGATACCTAAAACCATCATCTTTGGTTGGTGGATAACCTAAAACCATCATTTTCGGTTGGTGGATAACCTAAAACCATCATCTTTGGTTGGTGGACAACCTAAAACCACCACAGGTAGTAGACCTCCCTTCTTTTAGGTTGAAGGTCTCCCTTTTTTATGAGGGACAATTCCTCTAGCAGAAACTTTCAGCTTCTTGCCAGCTTTGGAAGAGTTCTGGGAACTGCAACAAGTTTTGCGTTCCAGTGTTCGTGGTCATCCTAAAACCACCTCTTTTTTCCAACATTTCAGAGAGTTGATTCAGCCCAAGTGCTGCCATGTATACTTTGCAGATTTGTATTACAACTCTTTTCTTGGACTCACACATACCCCTTCGGATTAAGGGGGGATGCTGGAACACCTAATCCTACATGGGTAGGTGTGGAATGCGAAAAGTCACAATGGAGTCCAAGTGACCTTGGAATGTGAAACCAAGAGTCACACCATTGTACTATAAATGTACATCTTTGTATAATGGAAAATAAGAAAGCCTCACGCTTATCTTTCATTGTGTGTTGTTTCTCTTGTGTGTGCATTCTTCTTCCTCATACACCATGTGTGTGCTTTAACATGGTGTTTAACATATATAAGTATGAAAATCTATATCAGTCTTTACTTAGTTCAAAAAGATAAAGCAGGTGGCCCTTACAGATCAGCTTTATAAAAAATTATTCTTTTATCACAGGTAGAGCCTCTGTTCCAATAAACAATTTAAATTTTTGGCAGGGTTACCTTTCACCCAGCAATGATTCATTGTCCCATCCAATGTTTCTTAAAATTTCCAAAATAAATTCTAATTTTTTGAAACTTTTTTCTTTTTGTATCATTTTTTATTTACTTAAAAGCCATTGTCTTGGATTGGTAACCAAATGATGACAATGCCATTCACTAGTTGTAATTAAATTGATCAAGCTGGCTCTTGATGAGACCCCTTGTTCTTTTGATATAATCTCAAGTCATTACCCTGTTTTGGTAGGAAGGAATGGTAATGTCAATTCAACTATTTCTTATGAACATG
This sequence comes from Pinus albicaulis, assembly GCA_034641835.2. Lineage (NCBI taxonomy): Eukaryota > Viridiplantae > Streptophyta > Pinopsida > Pinales > Pinaceae > Pinus > Pinus albicaulis. Next base: position 421,972,010 of record CM076573.1, on the reverse strand, counting down.
GTAAAAGAGCTCTTAATGAGACTTATTATCTTTTAAGTTTTTTCTAATTATAATATTTTTGAATTTCTTTAAAAAAATTATAAGTTTTACCAGATGGGGTGAATCATTGGTCCTTTTGAGAATTCTAGATGATGATGTCAAGTTTTAGATTTCTTTTTTATAAGAGAGTCTTTACTATGTTAAATATTTTTTTCTTGACTGATAACAGAATAGTCATGCTATATAAGGATGAGAGTTCATCAGAGAATAAATAATTTCAGTGAAATTACATCTTTCAGTAAAAATAAAATCTATTTGTCTTTCAAATCTTTCGATTGTGTCCTTAACACTTTTTATTTCTATAAGCAATAAATCAAAAAGGATTATCTGAGATTTTATTTTGAAAAGCCAAAAATTTATACTAAGCAACTTTTATTTTTTCTAAGTAAAGGAAAAATACACTAGTATACAAGGAATAGAAGGGGTTACCTCCTATGAAAAGTATTTTTTCAAATTCTGCCCATTAACAAGAAAAGAGTCTTTTTTGCCTAATAGATCTTGCAATAAGAATGTTGATGGACCTATTTCTTCAATTACTTGAAATGGACCTAGCAGTAGTTTTTGAAACTTCATGTGTTTACCTTTTTCCTCATGCGCTTTGTCCCATTTCAATACCAGATCACCAATTTAGAATTTTTTTTGGAGCAACAGAAGTTGAATCAAATGACGCTTTTACTATCTGTTGATGATGAACATGAGTCTGTTTGGATTTTTCTCTTTCTTCTTCTAACTTAAGAATCTAACATTGTCTAAGTTGTAAAGAAGAAGTAGGAGATTCATCAATAAATTGTACTAAGGAAAGAGAGGGAATAACTACGTTGGTGGGAAGTACTACTTCTTTTCCATAGACAAGATTAAATGGAGAAGTTCCAATAGAAGCTTTTTTATTTATTCAATATGCCCAAAGAGAAAAAATTAATGACTTGTTCCAATTTCGTTGATTTTGATCAACAGTTATTTTGATTATTCTAATAAAGTTCTTATTTGTGGATTCTGCCAAACTATTTCCTTGTGGATAATAATTTGCATAATATTTAAGTTTAAAACCTATTTTAATTGCAAATTCCCTCATAGTAGTTCCTGAGAAGTAAGATGCATTATCAAACATCAAAGTAGTAAGTAAGCCAAACTTGGTTATTATATTTTGGTCGATGAAATCAATGATATTCTCAGAGTTGGCTACTTTTAATGGAATTGCTTCCACCCATTAAGTAAAGTAATCTGTAGCTATGAGAATATATTTATGTTGTTTGGAAGAGTTAGGAACAATCTCACAAATTATGTCTAATCCCCATTGCTCAAATGGCTGTTTGATATTAACTGGTTTTAATGGGAATGTTAGCTTCCTTTGTCTTCCAGATGTACTTTGGCACACTTTGCATTTTCTTTCGTATTCATGAGCATCCTTAAAAAGTGTAGGCCAATAATAACCTACATGCACGATTTTATGTGCTATTTTATTTCCTCCAAAATTTCCTCTAGCTGGTCCATCATGGAGTTCCTACAATAATTTTTCTGCTTCAGATTTTTCTAAACATCTTAAAAGTACAGAATCAATTTTTTTCCTAAATAACACATCATTGATTAATTCATATTGTTTAGACTTTAATTTTAAAGATCGTTTATTTTTGTAACTGATTTGATTCAGAGCATATCCATTCTTCAAATAGAATATAAGATTAGCATATTGTGATTGAAAATCATTGAGGCTTACCTCTGATATTTGTACATTGTTACCCGAATCTTCTTCTGATGATAGATGGGATGTTCCTGTAAGCATTCTACAAAAACCTTGACCTCTAACAATTTTAGAGGGTCTAATTTCTACATCATATTATTGAAAAGAGGTAACCCAATTAGCTCTCTTTTCTTTTATTCTCTTTGCATCAAGAGTTGTCTTACTGCGAAAAATGGAACTATGATCTTAGTGTGAGTTTTTAGGAGAAAAGGTCTAAAATTATTTATAGCCTTAAAGACAAAAAAATGCTTACTTTTCAACATATGTATAATTTAGTCCTGCACCTTGTAAATTCGAACTTAAAAATGATATCGATGCTTCAATTTGTTGGGCATTCAGTTGTGTTAAAACATCAGCATATGATGTATCTGATGAAAAAGTGTACAATGTAAAAGGATTAAGAAAATTGGGGGTAGTCAAGAAAGGAGCATTGATAATTGATTGTTTAATCAAATCAAAAGCTTCTCTTTCATTTAATCCCCATTTAAAGACATAATTTTTCTTAACTGTGTTCTGTAAAGGTAAAATAATTTGTGAAAATTCAAGGACAAACCTTTTAACAAAATTAATTTTCCCAAGGAATGACTGCATAGTTTTCTTTTTATGAGGGAAAGGCATTCATTTGATTTCTTCAATTCTTTCAGGATCAATATAAATACCATTTTTGACACAATAAATCCTAAAAAATTTCCTTCATCCAATGCGAAAAAATTATTTTTTGGGATTCAATGAGATGCCATACCTTTTGCATCGCTCAAAGACTTGCTTTAGGTCATTTTCATGAGTGGTTAATTTTTTAGAAAAGATTTTAATGTCATCTAAATAAATAACTACTTTTTTGTTTATGAGCCCCCTAAAATCTGTGTCCATAGCTCTCTCAAAAGTGGCGCTGCATTAATCAATCCAAAATGCATCTTCTGATAGGCATACGTTCCCCACTTAGTTCTGAATGTTGTTTTCAATCTATCAACTAGATGTACAAGAATTTGATTATATCATGAAAATCCATCTAGAAAGGACATGAGCTCAGAACCAGCTACTTTTTCAGTACTTGTTCCATGGTTGGTAATGGAAATTTGTCCTTCTAAAAAGCTTTGTTTAAATCTCTAAAATCAATGCAAATTCTTATATCACCATTCTTCTTCCTGACAGGTACCAAATTTGATACCCATTTAGAATGCCTAACTGGAAAGATGATTTTTTCCTTGAGGATTTTGTTCCATTCTATTTTAATTTGATTCTCCAAATTTGGATGAATCTTCCTCAATTTTTGTTGTATAGGATTTTCTTCTGAGATCATAGGAATCGTATGTTGAATCACAGAAGTATCATATGTTTTAAGAACAGTATAATCCCAAGCAAAGACACTTTTGTACATTCTAAACAATCTAATGAAAGATAATCTTTCTTCGGAAGATAGACCAAGACCTAGATTTACATTTTGAGGTTTTTCATCAGTTCCTAGATTTACTAACTCAAATCTTAAAGTAGAACTTTGTGTTTTTGAGTTAGTCACTCTTTTAAACCTGTCTTTTAGATCATATAGGTCTTATAACTTGACAATAGATTTGGGAATATGATTTTCATCTCGTTCTTTATTAATCTAAATGTCATGTTAATTTTCATCCAAAATTTGACTATCATAGGATCCTTCAGATGTTAAAAAATCTATGATACCTGAATCATTATTGAATACTCTCCAATTGGTAATATTATCAGGAATAGATGGTCTAAAAATCAATTCAATAGAAAATCTATCAGGACTAAATTCTTGGGATTGGATTAACTTTGAGGATACATTAGCCAATAGATCTGCATTAGAATTTTGTATTTTAGGTACAAAAGAAATGTTGAAGGCTAAGAAATTAGTGGTTAATTCTTGGACTAATGGTTGGTAATGCTTTAAATGTCAAAAATTACAATGAATAGTATCTCTTACCCATATAACTATGATTTCTGAATCTCCTAGAACTTTCAAATATCTGATATTAAGATCAATGGCTTTTAACAAGCCTTGAACTAATGGTTCGTATTCAGCTACATTGTTTGTACAATCAAATTATAATCTTCAGGCTAACATGGTCTTTTCTCCTTCTAGGTTTATTAATATACAACCCACACCTACACCATCTTTGGATTTATAACCATCAAACTAAAGAATCCAAAACAAAGAATTAACTACTTTTCTATCTGCAAAATTTATACATTTGGAATTATTTGGCTAGGAAAATTTCTCAATCTGAGAAACAACTGCATTATCAAAGAAAGGTGATGGTTGAGCATTGAAATTTCCCAAAAATGACCCTGGTGAGTAGTTTACAATAATGTTGTTATTGAACGCTACTGGCTTGTTTACTGCTTCAAGATTAGTGATTGTATGCTTCATAAAATTTTCACGGTCTACCCGAATCTGATCTGGATTTCCATTATATGGTAACCACATATGAGACCAGTCTATTGCAAAATAACCATGTAGTTTTTTAGACCAATCGCGGCTTCAAACTTAGCCGTAGAATTCAGGAATAGCATCCACCAGTATATCAATTATATGAGTAACTTTAGGATTTGATGACAATCTGATGGAAACTTTATTTCTCCTACCACCTCTACTCTAGTTCTATCCAGTTGTACTATATGAACAGTGAAATATGAGGAGTTATATTCAACTTAGCACAAACTGATTTTGGCATTATGTTTGAGGAAGCCCCTGAGTCTATCAAACAATTATGGAAGTTTTTGTTGTATATCTCATAGGTTAGGAGAAATGGAGGAGTATGAGAAATGGATCGATCACCTATCATAACCAAGTCTGTAGCATAAATTTTCATTGAAGGATAAGGTGGCTTACCCATTTCATTAGCAACTTGTACTATGACTGGACTAGGTAAGTTTGAAGCAGGAACCACATTTAGGTCTTTCAATAAGATTTTTGGTTGCTTTTTCAATTTAGTAAGCTCATGAATTGAAATGTTAGCTCTTGTTTTCTTCATATTTTCTATACATTATACTCAATAGTGTCTGAGAAAACCATTATCTTAGATGTAGGTGAAGTGTCTGAAGTAACAGGACTTGTTTGTGTAGCCTTTGAATTAGACTTTTTTCTTACAGATTTGTCTTTAGCAAGAGCTGAAACCTTTTTCTGTTGATTCGGTTGTGTCGCTTCAGTAGTCTTTTTACTTCGTGTGCTCATAAGTAAAGCTTCAATTTGTTCTTCATTTGGTAGGATAAAATCCTACATTCCATTTAGTTTAACTTCTTCTTCTTCGTCATCTTCTTCTTCCTTTATTTTCTCTTCCTCTTCTTCTTGATCAGATTCAACATTAGATATGATATTTGGAGGTTGATTATTAAAGGATTGACCTTTATTAAAATTTCTAAAAGTCTTCTTTGAGCTAGCATTTTCATCAACTTGTTTCTTGATATTTTCCATCTCATTGGTCATGGTCTTCAAAACCTTTTGAAGACCTTCTAGTTTGAAAGGATCTTTTGATGTCTTATTTTTGGAATCATCTTTGAAAGACACCTTCTTTGATTTTAGATCATCTTGAGAATTCTTTTTATCAAGAGCGGTTATATGTTTCTCTACATATAGAGATTCTTTCATATTTTCTACAAGTGTTGCCAGTTTCACTCTATCAACAAAAATAGCTATATTAGATCGAAGAGATGAAATATACCACTCAATTTGAACTTCTGCCTCAGGAACTATTGTGGCAGGAATTTTATTGAGTAATTTATAAAATTTTGAGTTGAAATCTTTTATCTTCTCACCTGTTTTAGCTTTTATATTTGACAAATCATTGATGAGTGTAGCAGTGGTCCTGTCATCTCCAAACTTAGCTAGAAATTGTTCTTCAAACATATTCCAGCTAGTTATAGAGTGGGTAGTTAGTGTGAAATACCAGGATCCTGCAGATCCTTTTATAGTATATGGAAATAATCTTACAACAAAATCCTCTTCAACTACTCCATTTAAATTGACAGCTAACATAAAATTATGAATGTGTTCTTCAGCCGGAAGACCATCATCAAGATTAAATTTAAGTATCCATATTTCAAGATTTTTAGGAAGAGCATGAAGAGGAGCGGGCATGTTTACAGCCCCTGGATTTCTCCATGGGTTTACATTTGGTGGAGGTACTTGGCCTGCCATTGGATTTTGGATAGATTGGTTGGGTGGAGTTTGAGTTGAAGAAGGGGCAGGCTGAGTGCTTGGACGAGTTGAAGGGATAACAATTTGAGTACTAGAACTAGTCAAAGTAACACTAGTTGTTGGAATGGAAGTTGTGGAAATGAGCAGAGGTAATGGAAGTGAATGGGATAAGATCTCACTGGCGATTGAATCTAATTGGGTCCTCTTTAGTCTCTTTCAATTACTATCAATTGGAAATTCAAAAGGGAGAATTCCTGTCTTTTTACTTTTTGATCGAGTAAGTATTCTTCGAGGTGGTAAATAAGATGAAATACTTATATCCAATATTTGAGAAGATTCAAGCTTTTCAGCAGAAATAGATACTCTCTCTAATTTTTCAATCAAAGACTGAACTTATGGGGAAGGATGATGGGAATATGAATATAGTATGGGTTGAGTATCACTAGGAGACTTAGGAGAAGGATAATCAACTTGATATTTTAAAGATGAAGGTCTAGATAATTTTCTGGAAGTTGATGGGGATATATAGGGAAAGAAACTCTTTGATTGACCTTTATATTGATCAGATATTTTTTCCATTCATAGGGGTTTGGCACTCCTTCTAGCGCCAGAATTTTTAGGCCTCATAATTCCACTTCCAAAACATGGGGGAAAACCACCCGGTCTGGACCTTAAAGCACTCCTTTTTCGTTTGGTATAGTGCCTCCGAATGGGGATAATGGGACCAGTATCCCAATAAAGATGATTTTGAGGGCATGTGTGATTATATGGCATGCAAGTGAAAATGATTTTAATCTATCATATGCATCTATATAAACTATTTATTCTATTATATACCCGTGATGTTTTTCCTCTATGCAATCTGAAAAGATATCCTTCAACTGTTAGTAATATAGATTTGAAAGAGATGAAAATTATGTACGATAATTCTTCTAACAAAATAGTTTGACTAGAAGAATTGTGAAAATATATCGCATTCATATATGTGATTATACATTCAATAAGAAACTATAGACAAATATTAGAATAGAAGTGCATGTAACATTTATCTGTAATAACATTTCAAATATATAGTGCAATAAAATATGACTTATCAATCTATAAAGCAAGACTTAATACAAGTGAATAAAAGTCCTACTCATGTAAACTGACAGTAATTAATCTGCTCCTTCTCACTTTCAAGAAATTTAAAGAGTACAGTAGTGCAACATCAGTTAAACAGCGCTAATTGTCAAAAGATAACAGATGTGTTCCATTAATTCATCAAAGCATTCACAAACTTACAATAGTGCATTATTTACAAATGTTTTTGACAAATTTCTGGACCCTTCTCTAAATGCATGAGAGGGGTTTAGATACTAAACTAACTATGTTCTAAAATAGATTATTACAAAAATATAGAGGAGGTTTCAAACAACCATCCTCATGGACTAACTTAAACTACAATCTAGGAAAATAAAATAACAATTTTGATTTATGAATTATGCCCCTTATTCTGGAGTTGGTCACGAAGTTGACAAATATATATCATAGGCTTGAGTTGAGCTCGTTGCGAAATTCTCGATCTGTCCTGTCCCTTGAATACTGCATTTGAAAGTACAAGTTGTGATATTTTTGTTGAATCTGTTAAGGATCGAAGAGTTTGATACTGATGATAAGGTTTGATCAGAAAATTCAAGTAATTTTCTTGATCAAAATTATTTATATTTTTAATTACTTCATCCTCTGTATCTTCTTTCTACTTCCACTATGCTTCTACATATTTTGCTTCTGAAAACACTCTAGACATGTTCTCTTTGGGAATTTATGCTTTTACCAGTTTTTCACATACATATTCAACAATTTCATTTGATAACTTAGATGTTTTCGCTGCTATATTCTCTGCTTGCTTGATTTGTGCTTCCTAGTCTCTAAATAGAATCTCCTTATGAAACTTATCTACTTGAGGTAGATCAGCTTCCTTTCCTGAGTCTGATTATTTCCATTGAATGTGTTCATTGATCTCTTATTTTCAAGTCTTTCACATTCAAGTTTCTGGATAGCTATCTGCTAGATCAGTATTTTATTCGAGTCATAATAAGAGTCAATCATAGAAGCTTCATGACAAAATAATTCTTGTTTATTATTTAACTTAGAATTTATATCCAGTGCTTCTTTAATAAACTGCTCTAATTGTGGTTTGCTCTGTATTCTGATCATTTTTGTTTCCAGTTGTGCTTGTTTCTCATTGATCTCTGTCTGATGTTGTAATTTGAGGCTTTTGAAATCCTTTTGAAATTGGGCCATCTTTTCTTTTATTTGCTCACTGGAGTTGGATTTTTCTTCATTTAACAGTCTCTCTATCTCTGGTACTCTGGCTTCCTTTTGCTTTAGTAACACTCTAACTTAAGTATATTTATCAACGGTAGCGGTAGCATATGCCCCTACATACTGTGATAATTTAGTTAGATGTTCCGTAGCGTCATCTAAGGAATTTTTCCATAGTACATCAACTGATTCATCTATTAGGTTTGAGACTGTTTCATTAGTTCTTCTTCTTTTTTTCCTCTTAACTACAACCTTATAGCTAGGACTGTAGAAGATGTCCAATGAAGGAATTTCTTCAATTTGTAAAACTATCTTTTCTATAGGATAGGTCGGTATGATCTCTCGATCATGAGTTTCTGGAACTTTCTGTAATGGATTAACAGTTTCCACTATCTTCTGGGAATGTTTAGGTGTCTGAAAACTAGATACTTGATCAGTATTAGCCTTGGGAGTTTTTATTGCTTCAGAAAACTCCTCCTATTCACTACTAAAATTCTTCGTTTGAGATTTTTTAGACTGATCTAGTGCGTCATGATTGTGTTGAACTTCTTGAGATGTTGACTCTGTTCCATTAATTTCTTTTAGCGCATGCATCTCTATCTCTTGGATTACCTGATCAATTATATTTTCTGGGCTATCCTTTCTGGATTTGGATTCATTTTCGGAATGATCCGAATTGTGAGATTGATTCTGTGATTGACCTGATTCATTTTCAAACATGTATTTAGCTTCATTATCCAAGCTGATACTTGGAGTAGGTCTGCTGACATCTTCAATAATTAACAAATTGAGAGGAAATATTTGTAATCTCTTATCTCTATATACTTGGAAAGCTTCTAAATCATCTTGACTCAATTGGTTGGATGCAAACTTGGTTATATCTGAAAAAATTTCTATGCCTAGAAAGATATCATCAAATCCATTTGTTTCCTTTACAAAAGGTTTCATTTTAAGCTCTGTAGTGAAATTTTTAATTACATCATTTGGATCATATAACCTCTTTGAAATTTCTGCCAATTTCAATAGATTGATCTTAGAAACCTCCTTGTAGGTATGGCCAATATCATATAATGCAACAGTACCACACTGTACAGGGAAATTAGGCCAAATGGCCTTCTTTGCATCTTTCAACTATTTAGTGATATCGTTAACAAGCTGGTAAGCTATCTCTCTTGCAAGCAACTTATGAGGAGCATAATAAGGTAAGAATTTGGGATAAGCATAACTCCTGGATACTCTGACATAAGTGAATTTTTCCTCTGTAAACCACCTAGCCACAGAAAGAATATATGTGCTAGCCTCTTCAAAAACCCTAGGAGCCCTTTTATTGAATATCATTTGGTGTATAGGAAATATGAATCCATAACAAATTTTAGAGAAATGTAGGTGGAAGTTTGAATCCCAGAGGTCTATGTGGTAAATGTGGATCGAGGTAAGATCTTGGGCAGTCCATCTCCATCCCTTGGTAGAAAAACTAGAATTAGAACAGATGGTGTCCATGACATAGGAAAACATATAAAAGAGAGGTGTTCTCTAGATGAAGCACTTCTCTTATTCCTATATTCAATAATGTGTTTGCCTAAATTATCAGATAGGATGTTTTCCCAATTCATAATTGATGAATTGACGATTGTGTCAATCAATGGAAACCATTCTATTTAAAACCTAGTGGTATCAGGTTTGGAAAATAATATACACAGCATACTGACAACATAACAATAAGGGGAAGGAATTTGGGCAATTAGATACGTATCGATTTTATCTTGCTTCAACTTTCCTTGGTCTTCCTTCCATTCTTTGATGACTTTCATGAGATCTGAATGCTTCTAAATTTTTTTAGAAAACCTTTGTTTTTTGTTGCGGGGAGGGTAGATGATACATTGTTTTAAGTTTCTGCCTCGAAAGATCCCAATAATTCTCTCTTTGAAACTTTGAATTTCCTTTCATCTATGCTTAAGTGGTCAATTACCCTCTTAACCATATCTGTGTAAGGGATAATTTTCGGTCTTGTTGATACCTTGTGGATGAATGAACATGCAACATCAAAGTAGGTTGCGTCTGAAGTAGATGTCGTGCCTGTCGTAGAGATTTTGGTTATTACTCTTGGTTTCTCATCTTCAAATAGTTTATAGTGTGTTTCCCATGAGGAACTGTCACATTCCTTGTTGCAAGTAGTATATGAGAATAAGGGATACATCTCTGAGTCTTCAGTAGGCAGAGCTTGAGAAATCTCTTTGCCCTTCTTGCTCATTTCAGTCTTCCTTGATTCGTTAAATGATTTCCTAAAAACAAAGAGAGTGTTTAAAACTATTCTGGAGAATAGAGAGTCAAATCCATTGTATATCAAACATGCGTGAATAGATATGAATCTTTTCAAATATAACAACAATCGTCAATAATAATTTCAAGTCAGATCTCTTACACAATCACACGAAATTCATATCAATCAACTTAAAGTCGTTAGATCTCAAATTTTGTTTTGATATGACATTAGTCATTTCGCATGCTCGAGAAATTAAATGCAGTGAATTCGCATGTCGCCATATATAACTTTTACCATTTATAATGTTTGCCCCTATATGTTTTGAAATGAGATGTGTGCAAACCACACATCGCAAATTTTATGCGATAAAATATTTTTTTACGACTAAGTTATACGAAATGCGAAATGCGCATTCAAAAACCATGTGGTCGTGCTAAAGGATTTTAAAGATTTATCTTTGATGTTTTGTTGGCTTTTCGGGTCCGCACAATCGCACTTATATATAATTACTTTATGATTTGATTGTTAAATAAGGTGCGATGTGATAAAAATTTTATAATGATAATTGAAGTTTTTTCAAGATTTTTAAAACATATCTTCAAAAAAAGGTTAGCGTACTTTGCAATTCACGTAGCTTAGAGTATTTATGAATCATTCTAGGTTATAAGATATGCGTTTTGCGATGCGCTTTAAGAAATAAAGTAGAAAACTTAAAAGAAAACATTTATTTCCTAACTTTTTGTTTTAAAACTAAAAATAAATTTCTTATTTATTTCTAAAGGGTCCCCATTTATAAGAATAAATGGGGACCCTTGTATAGCACATTAGGTACCTATCCCAATGGGAGTTAATTTTTCTTTATTTCCCATGGTTATTTTGAAATTCATCTGCTCCTCTTGGTATTCGGAAAAAGGGTCCCGTACTCCAGTCATGTGAGCAGAGGCTCCACTGTCAATATACCAGAAATAAGAAGAAGCAGTGCTTGATACGCAAGCAAAATCTTCCTCAAGTTTGGATGCCAATACATAGACATCGTGATCCATTTGTTATGTCATGCTTCTCCCCCTTCCTGGAGAACTGCGTGAACCCTTTTGCGTTGTTGTTGTAATAGTAGGTTTTTTTTCACTAATAGATGCCCCCTCTCTGTTATTCGTCTCTGGCTCTGATACAATGTAAAATTTTAAAGGAGTTGCAGTGATAGATCTATTTCTCCTACTTATTATTTCAATAAGTTATTATTCAGAAATATTTCGGTAAATATCGAAATAAATACTACTGCAACATACACAAATATATATGCAGAGAAATAAAAAGTAGAGAACATCAGCACAAGAATCAATCACATGTACACAATATTTTTTGGACAATTGTCCCTGGAAAAACACAATGCGGGAAAACTAGTGCAGCAGATGAGGGTTTTATTAATTCTTCAGAAAATTCTATATTTGCATGGAAATACAATGGCAGATAAATTCTGAATCACTTGAGACTAAATTTCCGGCTTACTCGAACAATTAACTGACACCCAGAACAACCCCTACATGCCCCTATGTCTCTCAGTGTGATTCACTGCGCAGTCCCAACGTTGGACCGCGTGAGTCTGTGTGGAGACTGTGTGGGTTCTCTGTGCTACATCCTCAATCTGCCTCCAGTGACCCACTTCTGCTCTCCGTCCCTGATATCGATCACCACTGATTCCTTCCTCCTTTTGCTTCTACAAAATTTTCACTCTGAAAATCTCCCACTGAAATTGAATTATACATTAGAATGGATCTCCTTCATGTACTAAGTGTATGCCCGACTTATTTTCCAAATGACCCTCAAGCTTTCTTTTATAATCTTCCTGTTGGAGAACAACAGCCCAGATTAAAATATTAATGAATGGCTAAGATTAAAACTTGACTTGATCCATGTTTTATAGAAGATTCACACTCTGACTTATTAATACCCTTTAATTATTTCAGTTCCCTAAGTTTATACTTAGGGTCTTCATTAAAATAATTAATTATTTTAATAAGTCATGAACCGAGTGGAATTTCCAGAAACTATTTTTGGGTTCTTTGGAATACTTTTGTCCAAGCCTCCCTACAAAGTTTGAGACTTGGAATACTTTCATATGCTACAAAAATCAACATCTCCAAGTCTATCCTTTCATGGTTGCCTACAAATGACTGTCCAACAAGAAAGCTCTTCATTTGCATCTATTTGCAATCAAACTTTCCTATGCTTGTGCAATGTTTTCCATGAGGTCTCTAATGCTTCTACCATAGATTTTATGAAATGATTTTCTTGAGTATTTTATGAAACCACTATTGTTTGTATTTATCTATGTACATATAGATCAATTTTCTTTCTATATCTTCCAATTTATTTTAGAGCACTAATTATATTTTCAATCACATTCTCCTCCACCTTTTTATCTTTTATCTATTTTCGAATGCCCAATAGTTTTGTAGCTTCTTTTAATTTATTCAATGTTAAGATATCTCAAAATTTTAGTTTCAACTATCACATTTTCATCTTTGGAAAACTTATCAATAATTAGCTTAACACAATATCGTATGACATGGAAACTTTTTTATCTCCGTATGTGTTAGTGTTGACATTTTCTAACATCTCATCATCAATATTGATTTCACTTGTACGTATTAGAATTTAATGTAAATGAGTGTAAATATAAATTAAATAGATAAATACAAAATAGAGAATGAAATTGAAACTAGTAAATATGTATAATTTGAACAATACATTGCATATATATTGATATTTATGACTGGAAATTACTTAGAGGGGGGGATATGAATCAGTAACTTTATTTTATTTTATTTTCCTCATCTTTAACTTATCACAAAACTAATGGTTCATGTTCATGCTCTATTGAAATATTTTTGGAGGTGTTAGGGAGAGAAATTTGCAAATTTACTCATCAAGAGTTCAAAATCATTCACATAGCATTCAAAAACAAGACATGAAGACACCAAATATAAGTGGAAACCCTGAAGGGAGAAAACCATGAATGTTAGGCTGAAATTGATGTGAAGGCAAGATGCTACTCCTTATTACATCATATTTTTGTAGGCTTTTTTAGTGTCAATATTTGCCTCCTTCCACCAATGATCAAATAAACTATTTCATGTCATGTTAAGGGTCCCATTATGAAATTTTTGTCATTCCATTAGGTCATCATGCAAAAATTTGGTCACTTGGTGCAGATTTAGGTCAAATATCATTCCTTTCAAAATTTTATAATTTGCTGGCTTATTTCACCACTTTTCTAAGTGTGCCATCAGTCATGATTTGTCATCATCATTTTAGTCATTTTCATCATGTTTTCATTCATTAAGAGTCTCCATTAGGTTTTAGGATTTCCAAGGTCATCAAATCACCATTTCATTACATAAAGCCCAACAAATGAAGGAGTGCCAATAAAGGAATTTCATCAGTAAGTTTGATTTGTAAATTTGATTCCAGAGAAAATTTAATTTTATGTTTCTAATATGTAATAAGTTCATCATGTTCCTAAATCTGCAATTGATAGTTCTAAAGATACGAGGTTCCAAAAGCAAAGTGAAAATCATGAGGTGGGCCACCCTACCTCTCTAAATTTGTAAGTCAAATAAACCCTTACCATAGTCATTTTCCCTTCCCCACATCCACATACATTCCCTGAAGCCCTCACACCCCCTCACTTTCACTCCCTAATCTTCTACACTCAAACCCTAGTCCCTAATGAGAGTTTGTATGTATGAACAGTGGACTTTTGATGGTTTCATTGTGCTTAAATATGCATGAGTAATTTACTTGTGTTGGTCGATTGCTTTGTTTAACATGCATGATGTCAAATTGAGAGTGTTGATCATTTTCAAATGCATGAGTGTCGACCTGTGTCGATTGTGTGTTGCATGCATGTCATATCGACTTGGAAGAGTTGATTTTGTCTCCAAAGATGAAAAGGAGATGTTGACGAAGTTTTTCATGAGATGTGAAATTATTTTTGTTTTGGGAAAAGAATCGTCAAGTTGTTATACATGCTTATGCTTGACTTGAGTTTCAGACTTTTGAAGAGGCATTTTTTTGTCAACTTGTATTTGGTCGATAAGTTTTGACACCAATATGTGAGATTACATGGCGATTTTCACATGATGTGAAATATGTTGCTTTGAAGGAGCAAGAGGATATGTCATTAAGTTATGTCTCTTGCATGTGTGTTTGTGAAAAGATGTCAAAGAGAAAATTTTGCGGCCATTGTAAACCATGTTATGTGTTGATGCCTAGAAGAGAAGGAGATGGTGAGTGAATTCTTCCAGATGTGGAATTTGGAACCGTGGAGGTAAAATAATGGTTATTTCTTTTCTTATTTTTACTGGTGTTGGAACTCATTGATGTAAGTCACTCATTGTGCAAAGGAGGAACATGATTCTCAGTGGGAATGCACCGACAAATCGATTTGGTACAAAAAAAGGCTTATATTAGCAAGCAGCCAACAAGTGTTGGATTGGGTCAGTAGCAAAAGGAGAACAGTGGTTGAAGAGCCAAGTCATTTGCAAGGCAAGGCAAGGCATGTCGGTGACCAAGTGGTTGTCATATCAATTTCTCCAAGTAAAATCAAGATGGTAGAACTTGGGAAACAAAAGATAGTTCAGCTCTTATGATATAACCAGCTTTTGTGGGTCCGAAAGCATGTCTATGGGAAGGAGTGATAAAAATCTGGATCAGGGGCAAAAATTAGCGCAAAAATAAAAGTTCTCAGAATTTCACCAAACTAGAACAAAATTGGTTGTCCCGTCGCAAGGAATCCAATGAAACTCATTTCGTTGAAAACCAAGTTCGGATGAAGGAGTTATGGTATGATGATTTCCATTCAGAATAGACAAATTTAAAAAACAAATATTGCAGAACAAGTACAACTGATGACATGGCAGTCCAGTCAGCATGCAAAGAATCTTCTTCAGTTTTCAGCCCAAAGGCACTATGACAAGTGTCACAATTAGATTCTCCTGTTTGCTTTATGAAGGTAAAAATCGCCCAATGTCCTCCAATGTTGGGTTTGGGTTCATGGATTTTTATGTGTCAGAAAAATTAATTTTTAAATATTAAGATTGGATATATATATATATATATATATATATATATATATATATGGTTTAATTATCATATATTATAGTATATTATTAATATTTATTATTAATTCTAAAATCTAAATAATTAAAAATTCCACATATTTTAAATTAAAACCAAAGTTCTAATTTTAAAATCATGAAGGCATGGCATATTACATTAACGTTTACATGATTTTTATTAAAAAAGCATATTATAAAGGTTTGGAGTCATAAATTTTTGGTGGCATATTTGTTTATGGTGGAGCATAATATATGTGGGCATACATTAAAAAAACCGGAGTGTATTAAACTATATTAGAGCAATTTTTGGTGGCATATTTGTTTATGATGGAGCATAATATATGTGGGCATACATTAAAAAAACTAGAGTGTATTAAACTATATTAGAGAATATACGGTGGTTTGTTCAATCAGTCAAAAACATGCATATGGGGTGGAGGTCGGGGTTCAACCCCATGACCTCCCCCATACCATCTTCACACCTATACCAATGGGCTATGCCCATATTCCTTGATTTGGATGTGCACGAGCTTGTAATTAAAGAGTAGTGCAGACTCGAATGGAGGAGTGGAGGGGGTCATCCAGCGTCCTCCCATGTGACCAAACCATATGCCCAAGTTTTAAGAACTTAATATAATCGCACTTAGTGTTCCATTATCCACCTTTAAGTGATTATTATCTCTTAATTAATCTAGCACTTAATCTGGTGGTATTTCTTGCAATGCTCCAAATTTAGCAGAACTTCCATATTTGGTGGAACTAACTGGTAGTTTTCCAGATTTAGAGACACAATCTAGGGCAAACTTTAATGAGGCCTATCTTGGTCAATTTTTGACCAATTTTTGCTCAAGGATAGTCATTCTTAGCAGATTGGAATTCTATGAATCCATTGGAACAACCTGTAGAGGAAATGGAGCTCATCTATAGGTGTTTTTGGTCCCTTGAATAATTTTGAAGCGTAGGGCTACCAAGAGGGAAGGCCATGCCCAGATCACCTCAAGGCCAATTTCAGTGAGTAAATAGTCAAAGTTTTATGTATTTGATGCTATGAACATAGTGGTATAGTTTATAGATGTGTTGGATCACATCTAAAGGTGCTTTTTTCACTTTGTAAATTAAACAAGCCCATGGTCATCGGTGTTGGAGGTCAGGCCTAGAGGATTTGTTAACCAAATTCAAAGATTGGATAGTCATTTTTGGGGTATTTGAGTGTTATGAAGCCAATGGAACAGTCATAAATTCCATTTGATCAATACTAGTGCTTGTAATCATACATTTTACTCATAATCCCAAGAGGATCTAGCTAGTTAAAGGAGGTACATGGAGATGTAGCCAAGGAGGGGTGAACTCCATCATCATCCATTGTGTTATGTGATTGCTATGAGTTATGTTTCTGCATTTCAGTTGTTTTTTTATGAGTTTTTAATTATTAATTAACTCATAATTTGATTGACATGCAAATCACATGAAAATACACACATAAACCCATTCACAAATGGTTAATTGAGCCGATCCTTAAACAAATTTTAATACTGATGAGGAAGCTTGCATATAAATAAAAGGTTTACCCATATTCATATCAAAAGGACATTCTCTCAGAGCATGTTTCTTTCTACACCTAGGACAGAAGATAGATAATGCAACATTTTCATCTTTTTGCTTGTTCTTTATTTTAAGGGTGTTAATTTTCTCACTAAGACTTCCTAAAATATCTGTCTTGAAATTATCAAGAAAATTACCTAATTCTTCCCTACTAACTATATCAGTTGAAAATTTATTTATTCTTGATAAGAGAGGATCTCTTGGACTTTTCCCTATTTGTGATTTACCCCTTGAAATATGTACACATAACTCAGAAAATTCTGTAAATGGTAACTGAGAAACGTCTCCTTTCCCCATTACATTGAGGAGATCAATCCACTCATCTCTGATGGATTTTACTAGGAGAGCTTTCAAAGTTTCCTCATCTAGATTATTCATTTTTTCCTTTTTAATATTATAAAAAAATACTTTGACAAAATCTTCAAGATTTTCATCTTCGTGCTATTTTAAAACTTCATTGTTCATACTATGAGGCATACAGTAATCCTTATATTTATCTAAGAATGCATCTTTCATTTCTACCCATGTTCCTATAGAATTCATCCCTAAACTCATAAATCATTTTAATGTTGAATCCTTTAAGGTATCAGGGAACAATTTTAATTTTTGAGCATCATGTAGATAATCGTATGATCTGCATAATACTTCAAATTCAAAGAGAAATGTTTCTAGATCTTCACTTCTTATTCCATGAAAATAAGGGAGGATAGAAGGTGAAATATTTTTCATTGTGTATGTTGTATCCTCATCAAGAATAGGGAATCCAAAAGGTTTTGGATCTCCTCTACCTCTACCTCTACCTTTTCCACCTCCTCTTCCACATCCTCTATTTCCTCCTCTTCCTCCTCCAATCCTAGGTTGTTCACCATTGACATTGTGTACTTCTCCTTCACTCTCTTCAACCATGATTGATTCCTCTAAACTAATGTAAATATCTGGTTCTATAACAGGATTTTCTAATTCTTTTGGTTCCTCTATCAATGGAAAAATTTTATGAGTTTCTTTTTCTTCTTCTTCACTGAGAACTTCTAATTATTGTCCTAGAATTTGTTCTCCTCCTGAGGATAAGAATATTACTCCTATGGCTGGGGATGGAAGATTTTCTTCTTCAATTAAAGCTTTGGTAGATGAAGTAGGTGAATCCCTTGATTTGATTTCCGATCTTAGGATTTTAGATCTTAGGATTTCTGGTAGTGTATGTGGCCCACCTACGTATGGAATTTGAGTTTGAGTGGGTGGTGTAGAACTTCGAGGTCGAGGTGGAGTGAGTGATGATGTGTGAATCAGATTTCTCCTCATCCTATAAACCTACCTTTAGAATCTCTCTCCCTATGAATATCATGTTTTATTTATAAGACTTATATTTACACTTCCTCGAAAACAGTGGAAAAATGTTTAGTCAATTTAATGTTCTTAAATTACAAGCATAAATTATTGACCGCAATTAGTAAACTGATGAAGTGCAAGTGCACTATATGTGCTAGAAGTCTTTGTCATTAGAGTGAGGATTGAATTTTGATTTTTGCTAATTTTTGAGTTTTTTAATTAGTGTTAAATTCTATGGCTCAGTGAGTTTTATGCAATCTATTATCTATGTTAAATGTTATTCCTATAGTTAATTTCAATTGAATTGACTTGTTAAAAATGGTTTGTGAGATAACTCCTTTCAAAAAATATGTTAGATTAATTTTTACTTTGTTTTTATTAAGTTTTTTTTGAGATTTTTATGCTGCAGCAAACAAAGAACTAACTCTAAATTATGAAAGCATGAAATATTGTACAAGTCCTAGTTTTATCAAAGCATAAGAGTTGAAAGCTAACTGAAACTTAAACCAAAATTCTATGAAAACAGAGTTTTTATCTACTGCAATTTTCAACCTAGAATGTAAACGAAAAAGAAATGAACTAAGCTATATAAAACATAGCTTTAAGAAATGAATCTACAAAATAAGAAAAAACAGAGTATTGAACTATTTAAACTAAACTTGAAAATGAAACATAAACCAAAGCATTAACCAGATTCGAACTACAAAATGATAATGTGTTTTCGATAAACTAAAAACTAAAAATAAATGACCTGATCTGTATGCAGGGGCCTTCCAAAATGTAGTAGGTTTTTAACACTAACAACTCATTAATGGACGAAAAAGGAGCTTTGAATTAAGATAAAAATTTTCAAACAAAATACTTAGGAACATAAAAGATGGCTCGCCCTGAATATGTAGAGTTTCCATGGTTTTATAGAGTGCATTTAAAAAGTACGCGAGCTCTATGCCTACAAGTCTCTTTATAATCCTTATACAAGTTAAAAATTTAAAAAAATATCGCTATCTTGTTGACTTTCTATTAGGAAAGAAAATCAACAAAGTCGTGACATTCTCGGACTCTGTTTCCAAGCATTGCTACATGTTGATTGCCACCTTTGACCATGTAAATGCATGATCTCCTTGGTGAATTGGCTCAGATAATCAGGAGGAGATCCATGAAGGGATCATCCTCTATCTACCCATATACTCTTTTGTTTAGCTGGCACACTGGAACCCTATTATCAATGGAGGTAGTTGCGGATCCATGAAATAGCTACGGGATTGTGTTAATTATGTAGTTGAATGTAATATTTAATAAAACAATAGGGCATATTAGAAAATATGAAAAATAGGACACATAAGTGTTTTACCTTGTCAAAATCATATGATTGTCACCTTTATTAGGTTGATAGTGATAGGAAAAGAAGGAAAATATGGATACAAAAAGGTGTCAAAACAAAACAATTCTAAGAGACTCTACAGATCCAAAGCTACTTTTCCCAAACTAGGCACGATCATATAATATTATGATGTTTTTTGGAGGACAAAATTTATGACATCTTGAAAGCATCCCATGATGAGCCTTGTGGGGGCCACTTAGCAGATAAAAGGACTACAAAAAAAATTCTACGACAAGGATATTATTGGCCAATAATTGTCAAAGATGCTAAAAATTATGTCAAATGTTGTGGTAAGTGTGAGAGAATGGGAAGGCAAACATAGATTGATGAGATTATACTATAGCCCCAAGTTATGATTGAGCCTTTTAAGAAATGGGCTCTTGACTTTGTAGGGCCTATCGACCCACCATCAAGGAAAATAAATATATTCTAGTATGTATTACTACATAACCAAGTGGGTTGAAGGTAAAGCTTTATCGAAGGAAACAAAATAGTTAGCAAGTGACTTCTTATATGAAGAAATATTTGTCCAATTTGGTGTACCATGGGAGATTTTCATAGATAAATGGAATAAATTTACATATAAATTGGTCCAATTTATCTTTTAGAAAATTAAAATTAAACATTAGATGTTGACTCCATAAAACCCTCAATCCAATGGACAGGTAGAGGTCACCAAAAACATTTTGGAAGATATCTTGACAAAGACAATATAACACCATCGTAAATATTGGACTAAAAAACTTCTAGAATCTATGTGGGCCTATAGAGTTACTTGTAAAAATTCCACTAGTTTCATGCCTTATGAGATAGTATATGGAAAATAGGTTGTCCTTCCTATTGAATTCATAGTTAAGAAATTAAGGATAGCCCTATAGGTTGGAATGGACCTCAAGATGAAATATATCAAGATTTCATTCAACAAACATCTATTATTCAACAAAAAAAAATAATTGGCATGATACTTTCATCGGGAAGAAGTAGTTCAAAGAAGGAGAATAGACCCTCTTATTTGATTCAAGACACAGAGTTCAAAGGATAGTTTCAAACATTGTGTGTTTCCTCATCCATATTTTCCATATTTGTTTCTCATTTCCTATGATATATTTATGTTATTTACTACATACTGAAAAGTAATTAATCTCTGGTGCAATGTTTAAAGCCAATCATTTGATAGAATACATGAAAATTCAATAAATTGAATATATGTTGGCTTCTTTATCTAAATTAGCGTACATGCATAGGTTTATTTAATATTAGTAGCCTACATGTCTCATAATATAAATTTTGAAAGTTTGAGTTTAAAATATTGATTCACCCCCCCCACGCCCCACCCCCTCTTAGTATTTTTCCCAACACAATTGTCTTTTGTTTGAATATAGTGATGAAGATTCTATTGAACCCCTCTTGATCCTTCATCAAGCCCTATTTTTCAAAGAACATACTGAGGATGGTTTAATTTGTACCATTTTAATGCATTCTCATATCAACAACAATCGATCACTTGATAAAATTTTGAAGAGACAATCCCAAGAAACACATTTTCCCATTGAGCTAACACAACAATTGAAACTGATAGCTCCATTTGATACAATAGAATATCAAATGAAAGCTATTAGGATTTACCCTGGAAAATTCCCATCTAGAACCACAACAAAAAAAGCTATTGATGGAAATTCTAAGGAAGAACAATTATGCTTTTTTCATGGGATTACACTAATATGAAAGGGATCTCTCCTTATTTATGTACTCATCATATTTATATAAAATAGGACACCGGACCTATCAAATCACCCAAGAGTAGGATGAATATGGCCCTAAGGGGAATAGAGAAAGAAGAGTTACATAATTTATTAAATGTGGGTTTTATTTATCCTATTTTTTATAACAAATGGGTCTCCCCCTTGTTATTCTCCCTAAGAATAATGGTAAGAGGTGGGTATGTGTTGATTATTGGGAGTTGAACAAAGCCACCCTAAAATACTATTTCCCTCTTCCCTTCATTGATCAAGTCTTAGATACCTTGGTAGGGAAGAAAAATTTCTCCTTTCTTGATGGATTTAGTGGCTACAACCAAATTCAAGTAGCCCTAAAATATTAGGAGAAAAAACCCATCACCTATCCTTGGGGAACTTATGCTTACCGAGTTCTCTCATTTGGATTATGCAATGCTCTAGAAATTTTTCAATGGGCTATTCTCAGAATCCTTTTTGACTTGAATAATTATGTTTTTGATATATATGTATATGTATATGTATATGTATATGTATATGTATATGTATCTAGATATAGATCTAGATCTAGATATAGATATAGATATAGATATGTGGATGATTTTATAGCAGATGGGGAAATCTTTGAAAAAACTCTAAAAATTCTTGAGAAGTTACTAATTTGTTGTCAATAAACCGATCTTTCTCTTAGCAATGAGAAATGTCAAATGCTTCTCATAGAAGTGACCATGTGAGGGCACCATATCCCTCCTAAGGGAATCCAGGTGGATACTACAAAAATAGAGGTAACTCTTAATTTATCATCCCAAACTACACAAAAGGAATTTTGTATTTTCCTTGGTTTTGCGAGATACTACCGAAGGTTTATAGAAAGCTTTACAAGGATAGCTTCCCCATTGTTTCATATTTTAACAAAAACAACAAAGCTCCACTAAGATGATCAATGTCAATCAAAATTTAATTCTCTTAAAGAAAAATTATCCTTTTCCCCTATTTTTTGAAGCGTTAACTGGTCCTTGCCCTTCCATATTCACATTGATGCCTCAGATGCAACCGTTAGAGCCATAATAGGTCAGAAATAGGAAAAAAAAACCTTACTCCATTTATTACATCAATAAAATAATGACTCCACCTAGATTACATTACATAGTAACTGAAAAGGAATTCCTTTTCATGGTTCATGCCATCAATAAGTGTTATCACCAAAAAATGATCACGTAGCCATTTCTACCTAGGTGTATCGAAATACACCATGTAGGTTTAATTTTACCGTAGTAAAATAACTTTCACTATAGGAAATAATTTAATAAACCACTTTTATTAAGTTAATTCTTCTTAAGACCCATGAGAATAACTAAATAAACCATTATTTATTTAATTTTCTCTAAGAATAATTATTAAATCATTGTTTGATAATTATCCCTTGTCACATTTGACTAAATCACCTAGGAATAATTAAATAAATCAATATTTGTTTATTTTTCCTTAACTCCATCCTTGGAATAATTGTTAAATCATTATTTAATAATTAATTCATTTCACACTTTTCTTATTATTAGCAAAATAATTAATAAATCACTTTATTTGTTAATTATTTATAAATAAATATAGTTGACTATTTTAAATATCTTTTCCCTCTCCAAAAATATAATAAAGTATTCCAAGCAGTTAGGTTTAGATTTTCGTCAATAATATTTTATTATTATCCATTTTCAGGATCAACCTGATTCTTTGTTATAAATAAGAGGGTTTTTCATTCATTTCTCACCATGATCTTTATCATCGTCACCATTATTGTCTCATACTTTTTTATCTCCAATTTTGAGTTCTACATATTGTTTGGGTTTTCACACATTGAGAAAGGAATATCTTAATACTAAAGCGACAAGGACATCAAAGGACCCATCCAACTGAAGGGGAATTATGACCCTTTCTAAATCTCCTTCACTAGGTGCTATTAATAAAATATGTATTCTTTCAAAGCTTTTCCATGATTGGGTTATTACATCAGATTCATTTTTGTTGTTTGTTCTTTAGATCAAATACATATATTTTTCTGTAGGTTTTTCTCACATATTTGTGGCAAATTTGAAGTATAAGCAACCAAAAGTATTGTTAAGGTCACTAGTCACCTATGACTGAATTGAGATCTTTTTGGTACACCTTCCAAGAAATTTCATACTAACAATAAGTTTCATCATTATATTAGTGAGGATTGAATTTTGAGTTTTGTTAATTTTTGAATTTCTGAATTAGTGTTAAATTCCTATGGATCAATGATTTTTAAGAAATATATTATCTATGTTAAATGTTATTCCTATAGTTAATTTCAATTGAATTGAGTCGTTAAAATGGTTTGTGAGATAACTCCTTTCAAAATAAATGTTAGGTTAATTTTTACTTTGTTTTTATCAAGTTGTTTTTGAGATTTTTATGTTGCAGTAAATAGAGAACCAACTCTAAATTATGAAAGCATGAAATATTGTACAAATCCTAGTTTTATGAAAGAATAAGAATTGAAAGCTAACTGAAACTTAAACCAAATTTCTATGAAATGAGAGTACTGCAATTTTTAACCTAGAATGCAAACGAAAAAAAAATGAACTGAGCTATATAAAATATAGAAAGAATAAATTTAAGAAATGAATCTACAAAATAAGAAAAAATAGAGTATTGAACTATTTAAATTGAACTTGAAAATGAAACATAAACCAAAGCATTAACCATATTCGAAATACGAAATGATAATGTGTTTGATATAAACTAAAAATTGAAAGCAAATGACTTGATCTGCATGTAGGGGACCTGCACAACGCAGTAGGTCCTTTAACACTAAAAACGCATCAATGCACGAAAAAGGAGCTTCGAATTAAGATGAAATTCTTCAAACAAAATACTTAGGAAAATAAAAGATGGTGCGCCCTGAATACACAAAGTTTCCATGGTTTTATAGAGTGTGTTTAAACAATATGCGAGCTCTATGCCTACAAGTCTCTTTAGAATCCTTATACAAGTTAAAAACTTAAATAATTATCTATATCCTGTCAATTTACTATTAGGAAAGAAAATCGACAAAGTCATTACATTCTCAAACTCTATTTATGAGTGTTGCTACGTGTTGACTACCACCTTTGACCGTGTAACTCCATGATCTCCTTGGTGAATTAGCTCGGATAATTATGAGGAGATCCATGAAGGGATCATCCTCTATCTACCCATATACTCCTTTGCTAAGTTGGCACACCAAAACCCCGTTATCAATGGAGGTAGTTGTGGATCTATGAAATAGTTGTGGAATTGTGTTAATTCTGTAGTTGAAGTAATTTTTAACAAAAAAGTAGGTCATATTAGAAAATCTGAAAAATAGGACACATAAGTGTTTTACCTTATCAAAATCATATGATTTTTTCCTTTATTAGGTTTATAGTGATAGGAAAAGAAGGAAAATATGCATGCAAAAGGGTTTCAAAACAAAAAAGTTATGGGACTCTACATTCCCCCACACTGAAGGTTTTGTATGTCCTCATACAAACATAAAATTTGTCATCTTTGTTAAGTTATTGCATATCCTTGGATACTTCTTCCAGTACATAAAACTTTATCCTTTTCACCCTCTTTCCTGATACTACCATTCTTGGTTTCTTCATAAGGATTTGTACTTCATATTAATGATTTTTCTCTTCATGGCCCTATTTTATTCTTTCAATTTCTTGTTCTTTTTGTACCATAGACTTAAATGTAGGAGGAGGTTACCACTCATGGAAATTTGAACTTTATTCTGAGCTTTCAAAGATTGATTTTCACCTTTAATAAACCTATTTAATGTCTCAAGTTCGAAGGTTTCATTTTTCAGGATGTCGAGTACTAGAAGTTCTTGTGATTCATTAAGCTGGTCCTTCTCTTCTTATTGATTTGGAATTGGTATCATGGTTGCTTCTCTTTTCTCCAATGATTCTATATAATTATAAATCACTTGTTTTACGGGATCAATACCTCAACTTTTTCTTGGACTCCAAGGAGGTGAAATGTAGGCAGGAGGTGATGCTCTCAGATAATTTACTAAAAAAATTTTTGCCTCCAAATCAATGTATTCTAAATCTTTTGAGGTTACTTCTTTCATTGTTTTTAGCTTGGTATTTCTTATTATTCCTGTGACAAGGGTCTTTGGAGTTTTAGGCTTTTCTTTCTGGGGCAAAATCTTTGTTTTGTTGTTGGATTTCTTTGTTCTAACATCTTTTGTATATATTTTCTTTAAAAAATTTGCAATTGATATGTCATCTTCTAAAAAATCTTGATGTTGATGTGGTTTTTCTTCCAATGATGTCTCAACCTTCCTTTTCTTTTGAATTCTGCTACTACTTCGTTGTTCATTTGTTTCTTCTTCAAAATTATTTCTCACTTGAAAGGTTTCCCATGTATCCCCTATACTCTGAAGAAGGAATTCAACAATTATTTTAACTAGCCCATGGTGACACATTATTTTTTCTATGAACTGAATTCTCTTTTGAACATTCCCTGAAATCTTTTTAAGGCTATTCAACAAGAAATATGGAAGGATCATTTCATGTTCTTCAAGAAAATTCATTAAAAGCCTTATATGATAGAAAAAAAACACATATGAATCGACCTTCACAAGTAACAAATTTTTGGATGATTAAGAGAAAATTCCTCCACTTAATTTTTAGTGCAGAGCTAGGGATGCCTTTCGTAAAGATAGTAATATCCATGCTTGGTTTCCTCGAGAAAACCCTCCAACCATCTCCTTTGATTCCTCTGTTCTTGAACCATTTATCTCCTATACGAGGCAATCCGGTGGCTTCTACAATTACAGATTCTGTCATTGTGAATTTAATATCCCCTATTTCCACTTCTACACCATCAAAAACCCTTGCAAAATTTTTGGTGACTTCCTTGTGGAAACAATCGAATTTTTCCATGATTTCCAGCCACTATGCTTTCTGTAATATTTCTCTTTCTTGTGGATATCCTTCCAATAATTTCTTCCATTTTGGCTCTATTCGTACAATCACACCCATGGTTGGCAGATGTTTCGCCTCCATAAATTTTTTTGTTTGATGGAACAGTGAGCTTGGTAGGGTTTTCTTCGGAGCAGAAAGGAGGATGGTAATGGAAAAATGAGAGGGAAAGAAGGTATGAGATGAGTGTATAAGCGAGTGAATTAGTTTTTAGTCATTCATAATTATGATTGAGGCGGCAATCAAATCAATGAATCAGGACTTTGAAACATGGTATGATGGAAAATCTAAAATGGTGAATTATGAGGGATTTGTCATGACACTATCACCTTTCACAATAATGATTTCGATTTGTTCTGTAATGTTATGTCTGTATAATTCATACATATAATATTTTGACCCCTATTATTAAATCAAATTATTACATACATTTGATTTATTTTCTTACTAAACTTTAGTTGTCATCTTGCAGGTGCTTTGTATCATAAGGAGTCAATCACTTTTTCCTTTTTGGATCATCAAATGTTCTTGTCAATTGGTTGCAGAAATCTGTCAAAGCTGTAGAACATCATCAATTATGTAGCTTACTTATTCTTTTAAGAAATGGATGCTGGAAGAATGGAAATTTTTAGAAAAATGGGTAAGAGAAATTTTAAGGTGCCAAAAGAAGTTTGGTTTTCACCTTGAATTTTTTGTATAAAACATGCCAACAATCTGTTGGTTTTCATGTTTATACAAAATTTTATATATATATATATATATATATATATATATATATAGAAAGAAAATAAATTTTAAGGTTTAGAAGAAGAATTCTTCTCAACCAACTTTAAATTGGATTTGTTTTGGAAAATCTTGACAAATTCCTCTCTTGTCATTGGCTTTTGATAGATCTTGAGTCAGTATCCATTTACTAATAGAGGAATTTTCTCTTCATCAATAGTCTTGATTCTTACTGCTCCATTTTCAAAAACTTCTTCGATCTCATAGGGTCCAAGTCAATCAATTTTGAACTCCCCTGAAAATTCTTGAATTTTGAGTCAAAGAGTAGTGCCCACTCTCCTAGATGAAATTTCCTTTCCTTGATGTATTTATCATTCCATCTAGCTCTTTGTTGCTGAACCAAGCTATTCTTTTAGATAGCATCTTTCCTTATTCATCAAGCTCATTGATTTGTCCCATCCTTTGCTTTTGTGCTGCTAATAAGTCAATTCCCAACTTGACTTTATTTTATAGGTTTGGATCTGGAACTCTATTGGAAATAAGACTTGCTTTCCGTAAACAAGTTCGTAGGGAGTATTCCCTGTAGTGCTCCTCCATGTAGTTCTATAGGACCATAAATCTTCTTGAAGATTTTCTTCCTAGTCCCTTCTGTGAAAGTGTACAGTCTTTGTGAGAATGGCTTCAATCACCTTGTTTGTAGATTCAACTTGCTCATTTTCTTGGGGATGGTATGGAGTGGAATTCTAGTGCTTGATTTTATATTCTTCCACCAGCTTCTGTACTACACTAGATGTGAATTTTTTTCCCTGGTCTGTTACAATTTCCCTTGGGACACCAAAACAAGTGAAAATATCCTAAAAAATAAATTAAACTACAACATTCTCAGCAACAAAAGAAAGTATTTTATCTTCTACCCATTTAGTAACATAATCAGTACATACTAGAATATACCTCTTTTATTTGGAAGGTGGATTAATTGGACCAAAAAAATCCAAGGCCCATTTCTCAAAAGGTTCAATGAGTACCCGAGGTTGCAGTGGCATTTCACCTGAAAGAACAGGTTTCCCCATACTTTGGCAACTCTCACATATATTAACATATTCTTTAGCATCCTTGAAAAGGGAAGGCCAATAATAACCTAAGAGAAGGATTTTATAGGCAGTTCTTTTGTCAGAGAAATGTCCTCCACATGGTTCATCATGGAAAGCTTTAAGTATCTCTGGTATCTCATCTTCTCGTACATACCTTATGATAATGATCTGGTCATGTTTTGTACACTTTTTCATTGATTCATGAGTAACAAGCACTTGTTTGGATTATTTTCCTCTTTTCTCTGGGAAACAAATGAGATGGTAATTTTCCTGGAGCCAAATATTAATTATAAGCAATATCTACATACCAAGGTGATTTAGTAGATACTTCAAAAACATATTCATCTAGAAATTTATCCTCTACATGCATATCATTATTGTCATTTTGAATTCTAGATAAAAAGTTAGTAATTATATTTTGTTTTCCTGGTCGATTTAGAATGGTGATGTTAAAATCTTGTAATATTAATATCCATCTAGTTATTCTTCCATTAGTGATTGGTTTGTTCATTAAATATCTGATGGCATAATGGTCTGTGTGAATGAAATTTTCATAACTAGTGATGTAATGTCTGAACTTATTAATGGCATGAACTACAGCTAAAAACTCTTTTTCAATTACAGTATAATTTAGCTATGCTAGAGTTAAATTTTTATTAGTATAGTAAATGACATAAGGAGTAAGATATTTATATCCCAACATGGCCCCTAAGGTTGTATCTAAAGCATCAATAGATATGTGGAAAGGCAATTTCCAATTAGGCCCTTTCAAAATAGGTGCTTCAGAGACTTTATTTTTCAAAGTTTCAAAGGCATTTTGACAACTAGAGTCCCAACTAAATTCACTGGTAAGTAATTTGAAGAGTGGAGATGCTATTTTTGTGAAGTTTTCTATAAATCTTCTATAATATCCAGTAAAACCAAGAAAACTCCTAACATCTTGTTGACAATTTGGCACTGATAATTTGGAAATAACCTCTACTTTAGATGAGTCTACCTCTATCCCATTTCCTGAAATATGGTTGACCTAAATCAATTCCCTCATTAAACATCATAAAACATTTTTCATGACTTAATGAAAGATTTGACTCTTTGCATCTTATTAGAAATTTTTCTAAAAATTTTAGTGCTTCTTCAAAATAATTACCATAAATTGTGAAATCATCCATATACACTTCCACACAATCATGAATAAGACCAAAGAAAATTCTGAGAACTACTCTTTGGAATGCTGTTGGAGCATTGCACAATCCAAAAGGAAGTACATGGTAATCATAAGTTACACGTGGAAAAGTAAATGTGGTTTTGTCTTGCTTTTCAGGTGCTACCTGAATTTGATTATACCCATTGAAACCATCCAAAAATGAAAAATACTTTTTCCCTACTAATGTGTCTAAGACTTGATTTATGAAAGGAAGTGGAAAGTGGTACTTCAATGTTGCTTTTTTCAATTCCCTGTAATCGATGCATACCCTCCATTCTCCATTTTTCGTAGGAACGATTACTATGGGTGAAACCCATTGACTATCCGATATTGGATAGATAAAATATGCATTCTATTATCACAAAATCTGACCCTGATAGGCTGCTCATCAAGTAGACTTTGTGTAACTCTTTCAGACCAATCTTTTGGCTGAGGCTTAGCCTCCTCAACCTGAGAGGGATCTCTCAAAGGTTTATGATTTTTGTTTAATGGATAGATGGCTAACTCTAAGATAAAAAGATAAAATGGTATAACTGGTTGTATCACGGATTAGAAAACTTTCATTGGGCCATGGAGTCAAGATAATCTTCAACAAAACATCACAATCTATTAAGCATGGAAGTCAAGGCATTTGGAGTCTAGGTAAATGAATAAAACAGTGACATAATGAAAAACACAGTCTATTTGCATGTAAAGGAAGTTATAGCATTGTAAAATGAATTCTAAGTATCCCATACAAATACTACTGCAAATAGATAATTAAGGGAGGCCCTAGAACAATGATAAACATAAACTCCTTATGAATCTGGAGTTGTCAAAACAGATCTCTGTATTAAGCTGAAAAAGACATAGTGACATACAATAACATAGTCTATTGCTAATGAAAATGGCCAATCTGGTGGAATTCGACCTCATGCTCTATATAGAACATTTAAAATATAGGATTCTTTCATCCTCCACTAGAGAATTCGAATTCCCATGCTTTGACACCTTTCCTAATCTAGAAACATGATATTAATTACAAAATGACAGCTATACTGCCTTTGAAAAGTCCTAGTTTTAATAGGACTGAAACTCCTAAATATGCTTCTAACAACCTTATCTAGTATTTATTTCATCCTTTTCTAGCTGCAATCCCATGAGTTTGAACTTTGATGTTTTCTTCAACCTTGATGTAATCCTGTTGATGATGACAAAACTATCCTAAAAATTAGGAAACATGTTTCCTACTTTTCAGCCCTTAACATTCATTGTCAGTTTCAAGTATTTTAATCTTTTGATGGATTAGTTTCACATGTGTCATATTTTCTAAATATTCCCATAAGTCCTTTAATCTTCCAGTTGTGTAGAAACCATCTCCAAAATTATGTAAAAGGGTAGAAAATAAGCCTGCGCTATGAAAGTAGCTTGTTTTTGTAGCGCATTTTGTAGCTCAGTGTAAAACCTTTCCTTTTAATCATATTTTCACCTATTTTCTTCATGAGAACCTCCATCTGTTATATCCATGCTTCCACCAGCAGATTTAAACCAAAATCTCATCAAACTTCCCTCCAAAATTTATATTTAAATGTGCAAAAGGCTTCTTCAACAGTTTCGTAGCGCGCTACGAAACTGGTGTGCAAGCTGATTTTTCAAACAGTCTTCAAAATTTGTAAGTTAGGGATACTTAAAATTCATAAGGGCTAATATTATCTCACAAAAAACATAGCAACTTAACTTCAAAAAGATGACCTTCATCAAATTTTATCTTCACCTTAATAAAAGATTGACTTATAAATTGATCATTTTTCTGCACTGTTCCATTACTTTGTTTCACTGTTTCTTTAACTTTTCTTGAGATCTTGTTAGCTGAATCTCCAAGTCTTCAACTTGTCTTCTTAAACTCCTGTTGCTAGCCCTCAAATGAGTATTCATAACTCTCACAATTTTTTCTTCTTTTATGGCTGGTACATTCCAAGTGAAAGATTATTCCTCACTGCTAGGTATTTCTGGTCTAGAAACCTTTTCACCCTCCCAAAGGGCTTTCATTCTCTTGAAACTTGTTTTTTCAATGGCATGCTTTCTAGCACTTTTCTTTAACCTAGAAATTTCATGATTGGCTGATTTTAATTTTTCTTCCATCTCTTCATAACTGATTTTTATTGTTTGTGTTGAGAATACTCTGTTTTTGGCATTTTCTGATATAGGTGAAGAAAGATCTATTAATTCTTCACAAACAATGGATGCTTCATTTGTTTTCTCCACCTCATCATTAAGCTCTTGTATCCTCTTTGACTATCTAGTTGCAGGCTTCCTAGCCTTGAAGACAAAAGTTGCATCTTCATCTTTGAACTCCAGCTTCTTAGATGACTTCACCTTTTTCTGTTTACCTTGATCAATTCTTATGAAGTCAGCTTGTACTAAAGGAGTTTCTTCTATGTCTATTTCTTGCAAAATATCATCTAATTTCCCTTTTAAACCTAGACTTTCACTTGTTTCTGAAAGCACTGTTTTCCCTTTTGCTTTTGCAACTTGACTCCTAGTCAGTCTCTGTAGAATTTGTTTACCAGCTATCTCTTTTTGTGTAGTTTCTTCAATTTCTTGCAACCTTTGTTTTGCAGGTGGAGGAGTTTCTGCAATGAAAACTGGTGTCTTTTCTACCTGTTTTTTTACCTGTTTCCTAGGCTTCAATTTCACAAACCTTTTTGTCTTTGCAACTACAGGTTGCTAGATTCTGCTGGTAGAGATTCTTTTTCCTTAGGATTTTTTATTGGAGTTTGAGCTTCTATTCCAAATCCACATAAAAATAGAAAATATGACCAATCTCTATTAATAGTTTGGATTTCATCCAAGACCATCAATTTGATTAAACCATGGTGAAACAGAGATGTTTCACATCCTTCAGATTTCATTTGAACCTTATCTGCCATCTTAGCAATGCTTCTATACAGGAAAAATGGCAAGTCTAAAGATATCATACCTGTAAAGTGTAATAGAAGTTTGAAATGGTAGGAATAAACTTTATGATATCTGCCCTCGCATGTGAAATACCTTTGGATATTGAAGAGTAAATTAGCTTAGCTATCTTTAATGCAGCTTCTGGAAATTGCATTATTTAAATCCATCTCTGTAAATTTTGGCTTTAAAAACATCTTTCATGCCTCCATGTCAAATCTGAAACCCTTATACCATGTTTCCTGTCCTCTAGGTATCTCAGTTACTAGTGCTATAGTCTCAGGAGTTACTGACAAATTCAAGATTCCAATATTTGTATTTGAACCACTGAAATGCAAAGAAAATTCTTTTGTTACCTGACTGTGTCCTCCCTACATCTTTTCACAAAAATTCAAACATCCTACCTTTCTGAAAGCCTCTAACACTATTTTGTCTTTAGCTAGAACTCCTATGCTTTCAGGTTCTGACCCCAAGCAATGCCCTGACCTGTGATTCTTTTTCTCCTCTGTCATTCTTGCCTTCAGAAATTTTTGTCTGCTTCCTTCAGAATTTAATGATCAGCATCGCTTGATAAGAATATCATCCTCGCTTGATGGTAGATAAGAATAGCTTTGGTGTAAGATAACCATAAGCTTAGAACTTGAAATAGATATGTTTCACTGTTTGTTATGAAAACTAGAGTGAGTAACGCATATCAGCCTTTCAAACTTGAAACTTATTTTCATAAATGACACCTCTGTGATTGCAATGATGAGTATGAATGGTTACACATTTTGGAAATGACCCCTAAATGACTCACAATGATGTCATTGTATGAAAACCTAACGGTTTCTAACAGTTTTTATGCTTTGACATGACCTTCCTATGAATCTGCGCTTTCGTAGTGCACCTAGTGCAATTCTGGCGATATGCGCTACGAAAGTAGCAACGCTTTCGTAGTGCAAAACTGAGTTTTTGAACTGACCGCGCTACGAAACTACGGTTTTGTGGCTAATTGCAGAGAATTTTTTCAAAGGTTAAAAACATTACTTCTAAATGAATGATGGGACTTTTTAACCATGAAATGAGACTTAAAGACCTTATTTGGAAATGAAAACTAACTTTTTAAGACTTCTAAACCTATCACTTACCCTTTTTTTTTAATGAAATGACTCAGGACCTATTTGACACCATGACTAGAAAAAAGTAAACTTTATGAGTTTAGAAAAAAAAATTATGGTGATAACAGTGGCTCCACTTGGGATAGTGTGCCTCTGTGGTACACTAAGAACCAGTAGCTCCAGTGCTACTATCCATTTTCTTGACCAAAGCAGAAATAACTTTGAAATTTCCAAGCTTCTCCTCAAGCTCTAATGGCCTTTACCTCGGGCTCAAGCTTGATGATCACTGTAGAAGAACTAACTTTGTACCTACTTAAAAGATGCTCATTCACCTGTGAGCTTATTCAGACACTCCTACCTACCCTATTAGCTGTAATCTCCTATTGTAGCTCAAGGAACATGAAATTTCCAATGAAGCCAGTCATTTGTCTTATCTAATATTTGAAGCTCTTGACTGCACTCAAACCCAAAGTAAACATGATATTGTGATGGCCAAGGCAACTTAGAATGTATATTATCTTCATAATGAAAATGAAACTGGAACACTGGAGTGTAAATCTCTTCCATGTATTCAGCTATATGGTCAAAGAAGACATGATCAGTTTGATGATCATCATAACATTCTGTTACTTCAGACAACTTATATATGCTTTGTTCAACCACACAAGATTTCATTTGTATGCTATCCAACTACTATTCAAACTGATTCCCACAAACAATGTATTCTTCCTTATTAATATGATCATTATTTTATGTAAGTTGTTGCAAGGAATAACATAAAAAATCAACCATTTCCTCACCTTGAGGGTTATAGAAACTATCTCCCAGTATTTCCTCTTGTTGTTTGCAATGATTCTCATACTCTGATGATGAAAATACTGACAAGTCTGCTGCAAATTTACATCAAAATCAGAGGATGTAACATGATTTTCATAAGTAAACTCATGTTGGGTTTCATTTTCATTCAAGGGAGATGTTATCCTTTCTTCTTGGTGTTCTTCTTGTTGATGAAAGGTATTGTCATGAAGGGCCTCTAAAATTTCCTCATCCATGAACTCATCATCTTCATAAAAATTCTCCAAATATTCAATAAAAATCTCAGAGTGTTTACAATAGTCTTTGACCATCATTAAAGAGGGATGACACATTTTATACATCTCATAAAATACATTATGGAAATCAGCAAGAGAATAATGAACCATTTGGCAAGCTTTCATACCAAGACCATGCTTTTCCTTCTAAATTGGCCATAAACATTTAGGGAATTTTGAGGTCTAAAATGGGCCTCCTAAGGAAATTATAAATAATAGTGGAAAAAATCAAATAAGATTTGATGACATCATCAAATTTTAGAGGGAAAAATGAAAAAACTACTTTTTCAACTCATATTTTCAACTTATCTCCCAAAGTTTTTACTCAAATTTCGAGCGGGAGCACTCGTTGGATGCGAAATTTAATTCCTCATCCAAGGAGTACCCATGTTGCATACTTTCGATGGGTTCTACTACACGAAAAATAAGAAATACATGAAAAACGTGATTGTAATCATGTTTTTATGTATTTCTCATTTTTCGTGTAGTAGAGTTCATCGAAAGTATGCAACATGGGTACTCCTTGGATGAGAAATTAAATTTTGCATCCAACGAGTACTCCCACTCGAAATTTGAGTAAAAATTTTGGGAGATAAGTTTAAAATACAAGTTGAAAAAGTAGTTTTATTATTTTATTATTTTTTAATATATTTACTTTTTTACTCCAAAAATGGTGAATCATCCCCCATGGTTGACATCATCATCTTGAATCCTATTGGTTCTTATAAAGTTTATTTTGGTTGTACATTTTTCTTAGGAGGCCCATTTTAGACCTCAAAATTCCCCTAATGATCTTTATGAGACAATCTTTAGGGAACTGAACCTTAAGAATATGTACATGCATATGGAACCTAACCAAATGAAGAGCAGCATTGTCTTTATTTTCATCTTTAAATATTGGAAGATCATTTAACCATTCAACCTTTGGCATAGGATTTGGAAAACCAGGGATATGAGACCGATTCATAGGGATATACCTGGCATTTATTCTTGCAATGGAACTCATCTTGAAACTTCATCAAGCTACTGATCTTTAAGCAGTGGAGTCACCTTCCAATTTGATTATTTGATGTGTGGAGTCGCCAAGGTAGATGCAGCCTCGAAAAGCTTCCTGAGCTCCTGCTACCTTCAAAAGTTCAACTTCTTGCTTTCGGGAATTTGTAATCTTCAGGCTCCCAGCAAACGCACAAAAATGTTATCACAAAATCTGACCTGACAGGCTACTCATCAAGTGGACATTGTGTAACTCTTTCATACCAATATTTTGGTTGAGGCTTAGCCTCCTCAACTTGAGAGGGCTCTCTCAAAGGTTTATGATTTTTGATTAATGAATAGATGGCTAACTCTAAGGTAAAAAGATAAAATGGTATAATTGGTTGTATCACATATTAGCAATCATTCATTGGGCCATGGAGTCAAGATAATCTTCAACAAAACATCACAATATTTTAAGCATGGAATTCAAGGCATTTAGAGTCTAGGTTAAAACAATAAAACAATAACACAGTGAAAAACACAGTCTATTTGCATATGAAGGAAGTTAGAGCATTGTGAAATGAATTCTAAGTATCAGATACAAATACTACCGCAAATAGATAATTGAGGAAGGTCATAGAACAATGATAAACATAAACTCCTTATGAATCTTGAGTTGTCAAAACAGATCTATGTATTAAGTTGAAAAAGACACGGTGACATACAATAACACAGTCTATTGCTAATGAAAATGCCCAACCTGGTGGAATTCGACCTCATGCTCTATATATAACATTTACAATGTAGGATTCTTTCATCCTCCACTAGAGAATTCG
Source organism: Pinus albicaulis (assembly GCA_034641835.2). Classification (NCBI taxonomy): domain Eukaryota; kingdom Viridiplantae; phylum Streptophyta; class Pinopsida; order Pinales; family Pinaceae; genus Pinus; species Pinus albicaulis. The sequence continues at coordinate 421,935,418 of CM076573.1, read as the reverse complement.
AATTCCCATGCTTTGACACCTTTCCTAAACTAGAAACATGCTATTAATTACAAAATTACAACTATACTGCCTTTGAAAAGTCCTAGTTTTAATAGGATTGAAACTCCTAAATATGCTTCTAACAACCTTATCTAGTCTTTAATTCATCCTTTGCTAGCTGCAATCCCATGAGTTTGAAATTTTATGTTGTCTTCAACCTTGATGTGATCCTGCTGATGATGACAAAACTGTCCTAAAAATTAGGAAACATGTTTCCTAATTTTCAGCCCTTAACTTTCATTGTCAGTTTCAATTACTTTAATCATTTTATGGATCAGTTTCACATGTGTCTTATTTGCTAAATATTCCCATAAATACTTTAATCTTATATTTGTGTAGAAACCATCTCCGAAATGATGTAAAATGGTAGAAAATAAGCCTGCGCTACGAAAGTAGCTTGTTCTCATAGCGCATTTTGTAGCTCAGTGTAAAACCTTTCCTTTTAATCATATTTTCACTTGTTTTCTTCATTAGAACCTCCATATGTTTTATCCATGCTTCCACCAACAGATTTAAACCAAAATCTCATCAAAATTCCCTCCAAAATTTATATTTAAATATGCAAAAGACTTCTTCAGCAGTTTCGCAGTGCGCTACGAAACTGCTGTGCAAGCTGATTTTCAAAATAGTCTTCAAAATTTGTAAGTTAGGGATACTTAAACTTCATAAGGGCTGATATTATCTCACAAAAAACATAGTAACTTAACTTCAAAAAGATGACATTCATCAAATTTTGTCTTCACCTTAATAAAAGATTGACTTATAAATTGATAATTTTTCTGCATTGTTCCATTACACTGTTTCACTGTTCCTTTGACTTTTCTTGAGATCTTGTTAGCTGAATCTCCAATTATTCAACTTGTCTTCTTAAACTGCTATTCCTGGCCCTCAAGTGAGTATTCATAACTCTCACAAATTTTTCTTCTTTTATGGCTGGTAAAGTCCAAGTGAAAAATTGTTCCTCATTGCTAGGTATTTCCAGTCTAGAAACCTTTTCACCCTCCCAAAGGGCTTTCATTCTCTTGAAACTTGTTTTTTCAATGGCATGCTTTCTAGCTCTTTTCTTTAACCTAGAAATTTCATGATTGGCTGATTTTAATTTTTCTTCCATCTCTTCATAACCGATTTTTACTGTTTGTGTTGAGAATACTCTGTTTTTGGCATTTTCTGATATAGGTGAAGAAAGATATATTAATTCTTCACAAACAGTGGATGCTTCATTTTTTTTCTCCACCTTAGCATTAAGCTCTTGTATCCTCTTTTACTATCTAGTTGTAGGCTTCCTAGCCTTGAAGAAAAATGCTGCATCTTCATCTTTGAACTCTAGCTTCTTAGATGACTTGATCTTTTTTCTGTTTACCTTGATCAATTATTATGAAGTCAGCTTGTACTAAAGGAGTTTCTTCTATGTCTATTTCTTGCAAAATATCGTCTAATTTCCCTTTTAAACCTAGACTATCACTTGTTTCTGAAAGCACCGTTTTCCCTTTTGCTTTTGCAACTTGACTCCTAGTCAATCTCTGTAGAATTTGTTTACCAGCTATCTCTTTCTGTGTAGTTTCTTCAATTTCTTGCAACCTTTTTTTTGCAGGTGGAGGACTTTCTGCAATGACAACTGGTGTCTTTTCTACCTGTTCTTTTACCTTTTTCCTAGGCTTCAATTTCACACACCTTTTTGTCCTTGCAACTACAGGTTTGTTGGATTCTGCTGGTAGAGATTCTTTTGCCTTAGGATTATTTGCTGGAGTTTGAGCTTCTATTCCAAATCCACATAAAAATAGAAAAGATGACCAATCTCTATTAATCTTTTGGAGTTCATCCAAGACCATCAGTTTGATTAAACCATGGTGAAACAGAGATGTTTCACATCCTTCAGATTTCATTTGAACCTTATCTGCCATCTTAGCAATGCTTCTATATAGGAAAAATGGAAAGTCTAAAGATATCATACCTGTAAAGTGTAATAGAAGTTTGAAATGGTAGGAATAAAATTTATGATATCTGCCTTCGCATGTGAAATACCTCTGGATATTGAAGAGTAAATTAGCATAGCTATCTTTAATGTAGCTTCTGGGAATTGCATTATTTAAATCCATCTTTGTAAATTATGGCTTTAAAAACATCTTGCATGCCTCCATGTCAAATCTAAAGACCTTAAACCATGTTTCCTGTCCTCTAGGTATCTCAGTTACTATGGCTATAGTCTCAGGAGTTATTGACAAATTCAAGATTCCAATCTTTGTATTTGAACCACTGAAATGCAAAGCAAATTATTTTGTTACCTGACTTTGTCCTCCCTGTAGCTTTTCACAAAAATTCAAACATCCTGCCTTTCTGAAAGCCTCTAACACTGTTTTGTCTTTAGCTAGAACTCATGTTCTTTAAGGTTCTGACCTCAAGCAATGCCCTGACCTGTGATTCTTTTTCTCCTCTGTCATTCTTGCCTTCAGAAATTTTTTTCTGCTTCCTCCAGAATTTAATGATCAGCCTCACTTGATAGGAATATCAACCTCACTTGATAGGAATATCAACCTCGCTTGATGGTAGATAAGAATAGCTTTGGTGTAATATGACCATAAGCTTAGAACTTGAAATAGATATGTTTCACTGTTTGTTATGAAAACTATAGTGAGTAACACATATCAGCCTTTCAAACTTGAAACTTCTTTTCATAAATGACACCTCTACGATTGCAATGATGAGTATGAATGGTTACACGTTTTGGAAATGACCTATAACTGACTCACAATGATGTCATTGTATGAAAACCTAATGGTTTCTGACAGTTTTTATGCCTTGACATGACCTTCCTACGAATCTGCGCTTTCGTAGCGCACCTAGTGCAATTTTGGCGATATGTGCTACGAAAGTAGCAGTGCTTTCGTAGCACAAAACTGAGTTTTTAAACTGACCGCATTATGAAACTACGGTTTTGTGGTTAATTGCAGAGAATTTTTTCAAAGGTTAAAAACATGACTTCTAAATGAATGATGGGACTTTTTAACCATGAAATGAGACTTAAAGACCTTATTTGGAAATGAAAACTAACTTTTTAAGGCTTCTAAACCTATCACTTACCCTTTTTTTTTTTAAATGAAATGACTCAAGACCTATTTGACACCATGACTAGAAAAAAGTAAACTTTCAGAGTTTAGAAAAAAAAATTAAGGCGATAACACATTCGATAGTTTCTGTAGCTCTTCTGTAACAATTTCTTTTATTTTTGGGTTCATTCTTCTTTGAGGTTGTCTAACTAGTGTAGAATTCTCTTCAATATAGATATGATGCATACAATATTTAGGATTAATTCCTTTCATATCTATATACTCCCATGCATAAGAAGAAATGTGTTCTTGCAAGGTCTCGTCCAGTTGAGTTTTTTTTTATTCTTCCATATTTTCATTAATATTCAGTGTTTTTTCTGGAAAGATTTCTATCAAATAATTTCCGAATTTTTCCATAGAATGTAAAGACATTTGTCTAGATAATAGATATTCGATATTACATTTTTATTGAAAAGTTTGACTATTGTCATGATATAAGGAGTGTTCATTATTTTCTATTGAATTTGAAGTTTGGTCCTCCTCATTTGTTTGTGAAATAGTGAAAATAGGTTGTATATCAATATCAACATCTATCCATTCTTCACTTTCTATATCTATTGTTTTTTTTGCAGGTAGATATAATGTAAATTTCTTTGTAGAACGACCATCTAAGATAAACATGTATCTTGATCTACAACTCATGAAATCATCATTGTAGATAACAAAGGTCTTCCTAAAATTAATGGATGTCCTCCTAAATTATTCTTGGGTGTTAAAACCATGAAATCAACAGGATATTCCCAATAATCTAAGGATACAAAGATATCTTCTAACACACCATCAGGTTTAATTACAGATTTTTCTGCTAATTGTAACAATGTTGGTTTATATTGAAGGTTAGGAAGTTTTAGTTGATCCATAATTTGGTCACTCATTATGTTTATGCTTGCTCCCAGATCAATTAGTGTGTTTGGTATTTCAATTACATTGATGTGAATTTTCACAATGGCGCTTCCTGGATCTAAATATTTCTGCATTGTTGCCTTCCCCATCATGATGTTTGCAATTCTCCCAACTAATTGGATTCTTTTTCTGCCCTTTATTTTTCTTTGAGTACTCAATTCCTTAATTGTTTTTGCAAAAATTGGTATTTCTTTTATAGCTTGAAATAAAGGAATTTGTATACAATTTTTTTTCAATTTGCCCATCATATCATAATCAAGCAATGTGATTTGTTTTTCTACTCCTTTATCAATTTTCAACCTTTTAATAAAAGTTGGTCTTATAGTAGATACTAAAGGTTGTTCTATAATAGGATTATCATCAGAAATTATAAGAATATTTTCTATTTGATCACTTTCTTTCTGAGGAAGAGAAATTTCTTCTTCTTTAGATTTATTATTATTTTTTCAAAAAAAATTCTTTGTTTCCTGAATAACAACAGAGGGTTTTCTCTTTTCTAATACTCTACCAGATCTTTATTGAAATTTATTTATATCTAGTGGAGTTATTGTATAAGTTTGAGAATTATGCCCTTCCATGTTGTAAACAGGTTTATTATTTGGATTTGGAAGTGGTTGAATGGGTAATTGATTTGGTTTTTGTGCAAATGGTAAAGAGAGTTGTGGATTTGAATTTTAAACTTGAGCATGAGGCAATTGATTATTCTGAGGAAATAATTGTGGTGGAAATTTTTGATAGGATGGTGGATATTGTTGATATTGAGCATACCTTTCATAAGGATTTTTCCACCCTTGATTCCAATATTGTGGTTGTGGTTGAGCCCAAGGCTGCCATGGCATAGGTGAATTCCAATTACCTTGTGAAGATTGTGTAAATTGTTGAGGTTTAAAATTTTGATTTATATTTTGAGGATTTTTCCACGGTCTTTTAGTAATAGAGCAGAGAGGGTATACCTGATTTTGCATTCCTTCTTCACTATATACAGCCCTAAGACCTGGTATAGAGGGGAATTATTTACTATCATGATTCTCTATACATATTACATAGGTTTCTATGTTTTTTAAGTCTAAAGGTGATCAGAATCTAGATCACGGGAAAAAATTAGCTCAAAATGAATGTGCTCTGAATTGCACCAAACTAGAATGAAAGCGACCATCCCATTGCAAGGAATCCAACGCAACTCGTTTCGTTGAAAATAGATTTCGAATGAAGTATTTATGGTCTGTTGATCACTGTTTAGAATATGAAAATTAAAAAAAAAAAAATGCAGAACACGTACAACTGATGACATGGCAGTCCAGTCAGCATGCAGAGACTCTTCTTCAGTTTTTAGCCCAATGGGACTGTGATAAGTGTCACAATTGGATTCTCCAGTTTGGTTTGTGAAGGTAAAAATCGCCCAATGTCCTCCAAAGTCGAGTTTTAGTTCATGGATTTTTATGTGTTGGAAATTAATTTTTAAATATTAAGATTGGACATACATACATACATACATACATACATACATATATATATATATATATATATATACACACACACACACACACATACATACATAGAGAGAGAGAGAGATAATTATAATTATAATATATTATATTATATGGTTTAATTATCATATATTATAGTATATTAGTTTATATATATTAATATACATTATTAATTCTAAAATCTGAATAATTAAAAATTCCAAGTATTTTAAATTAAAACCAAAGTTTAAATTTTAAAATCATGAAGGCATGGCATATTACATTAACGTTGGCATGATTTTTATTAAAAACCCATATTATAAAGGTTTGGAGTCATAAAGGTTTCATGGTATATTTTTTTATGGTGGAGCATAATATACGTGTGCATACTTTAAAAAAAATGGAGCGTATTAAATTATATTGGAGCATATACGGTGGTTTATTTAATCAGTCAAAAACATACATATGGGGTGGAGGTTGGGGTTCAACCCCATGACCTCCCCCCTACCATCTTTGCACCTTTACCAATGGGATATGTCCATATTCCTTGATTTGGATGTGCACGAGCTTGTAATTAAATAGTAGTGCAGACTTAGATGGAGGAGCAGAGGGGGTCATCCCACATCCTCCCACATAATCAAACCATATGCCCAAGTTTTAAGCGCTTAATCTAACTGCACTTAGTGCGCCATTATACACCTTTAAGTGATGCTTATCTCCTAATTAATCTAGCACTTAATCTGGTGGGATTTGTGGAAACACCCCAAATTTAGCGGAACTTCCATATTTGGTGGATCTAATTGGCAGTTTTCCAGATTTAGAGGCAAAATCTAGGGGGAACTTTAATGAGGCCTATCTTGGTCAATTTTCGACCAATTTTTTCTCAAGGATAGTCATTCTTAGCAGATTGGAATTCTATGAATCCATGGAATGACTTGCAAAGGAAATGGAGCTCATCTACATGTGTATTTGGTCACTTGAATAATTTTGAAGATTGGGGCCACTAGGAGGGAAGGCCATGCCCAGATTTGCTGAAGGCCAATTTCAGTGAGTGAATAGTCAATTTTTTATGTATTTGATGCTATTAACACAGTGGTATAGTCTATAGATGTGTTGGGTCACATCTGAAGGTGCTTTTTTCACTTTGGCCATGGCCACCGGTGTTGGAGGTCAAGCCTAGAGGAGTTGTTAACCAAATTCATAGATTGGATAGTCATTTTTGAGGTATTTGAGTGTTCGGAAACCAATTAAATAGTCATAAATTCCATTGGATGAATATTGGTTCTTGTAATCATACATTTTACTCATAATCCAAAGAGCGCCTAGCTAGTTAAAGGAGGTACATGGAGATGTAGCCTAGGAGGGGTGAACTTCATCATCATCCATTGTGTTATGTGATTGTTGTGAGTTATTTTTCTGCATTTCAGTTTTTTTTCATGAGTTTTTAATTATTAATTAACTCATAATTTGATCATGCAAAGCACATGAAACTACACACAAAAACTCATTCACAAATGGTTAATTAAGTCGATCCTTAAACAAATTTTAATATTGATTAGGGAGCTTGCATAGAAATAACAATTTTTCTCATATTCATATCAAAATGACATTCTCTCATATCATGTTTCTTTCTACACCTAGGACAAAAGATAGATAATATAGCATTTTCAGCTTTTTTCTTGTTATGTATTTTAAGGGTGTCAATTTTCTCACTAAGACTCTCTAAAATATCTGTCTTGAAACTATCAAGAAAATTACCTAATTATGTCCTACTAACTATCCCAACTACAAATCTATTTATTCTTGATAAGAGAGGATCTCTTGGACTTTTCCCGATTCATGATTTACCCTTTGAAATATATACACATAACTCAGAAATTTCTGCAAATGGTAACTGAGAAATGTCTCCTTTCCCCATTACATTGAGGAGATCAATCAAATCATCTCTAATGGATTTGAGTAGGAGAGCTTTCAAAGTTTACTCTCTAGATTATTCAGTTTTTCCTCTTTAATATTATAAACAAATTTTTCGACAAAATCTTCAATATTTTCAACTTCCCTTTGTGCCATTTTAAAAAATTTATCTTTCATGCTATGAGGAATACATTAATCCTTATATTTCTCAAAGAATGCATCTTTAATTTTTTCCCATGTTCCTATAGAATTCGTCCCTAAACTCATAAACCATTTTAATGTTGAATCCTTTAAGGTATTAGGGAACAATTTTAATTTCTGAGCATCATGTTGAATCGTATGATCTGCATAATACTTCAAATTCAAAGAGAAATGTTTCTAGATCTTCACTTATTATTCCAAGAAAATAAGGGAGGATATAAGGTCAAATATTTTTTCATTGTGTACGTTGTATCCTCATCGAGAATAGGAAATCCAAAAGGTTCTAGATCTCCTCTACCTCTACCTCTACCTCTTCCACCTCCTCTTCCACATCCTCTATTTCCTCCTTCCTCCTCTAATCCTAGGTTGTTAACCATTGACATTGTGTACTTATCCTTCACCCTCTTTAGCCATGATGGATTCCTCAGAACTAATGTAACTATTCGGTTCTACAATAGGATTTTCTAATTATTTTGGTTTCTCTAACAATGGAAAAATTGTATGATTTTCTCTTTCTTCTTCTTCACTGAGAACTTCTAATTCTTCTCCTAGAATTTTTTCTCCTGCTGAGGATAAGAAGATCACTCCTGTGGTTGGGGATAGAGGATTTTCTTCTTCAATTAAAGCTTTGGTAGATGAAGTAGGTGAATCCCTGGGTTGGATTTCAGATCTTAGGTTTTCAGGAAGTCTATGTGGACCACCTATTTATGGAATTCGAGTTTGAGTGGGTGGTGTAGAAATTCGAGGCAGGGTGGAGTGAATGATGATGTGGGAATCAAAATTATTCCTCATCCTATAAACCTATCTTTAGAATCTCTCTCCCTATGAATATCATGTTTTATTTCTAGTACTTCTATTTACACTTACCTGGAAACGGTGCCAAAATGTTTAGTCAATTTAATGTTCTTAAATTTGAAGCATAAATTATCGACCGAAGTTAGTAAACTGATGAAGTGCAAGTGCATTATATGTGCTATAAGTCATTGTCATTAGAGTGAGGATTGAATTTTGAATTTTGTTAATTTTTGGATTTTTGAATTAGTGTTAAATTCCTATGGATCAATGAGTTTTAAGCAATTTATTATCTATGTTAAATGTTATTCCTATAGTAAATTTTAGTTGAATTGAGTTGTTAAAAATTGTTTGAGTGATAACTCCTTTCAAAAAATATGTTAGATTAATTTTTTCTTTGTTTTTATCAAGTTGTTTTTGATATTTTTATGCTGCAACAAACAAAGAACTAACTCTAAATTATGAAAGCATGAAATTGTACAAGTCCTAGTTTTAAGCAAGCATAATAATTGAAAGCTAACTAAAACTTAAACCAAATTTCTATGCAAACAAAGCTTTTATCTATTGTAATTTTCAACCTAGAATGTAAACGAAAAAGAAATGAACTGAGCTATATAAAATATAGAAAGAATAAATTTAAGAAATGAATCTACGAAATAAGAAAAAACGGAGTATTCAACTATTTAAACTAAACTTGAAAATGAAACATAAACCAAAGCATTAACCAGATTCGAACTACAAAATGATAATGTGTTTCAAATAAACTAAAAACTAAAAAAAAATGACATGATCTACATGCAGGGGCCCTCCACAATGCAGTAGGTTTTTTAACACTAACAACGCATCAATGCATGAAAAAGGAGCTTCGAATTAAGATAAAAGTCTTCAAACAAAATACTCAAGAACATAAAAGATGCCTCACCCTGAAAACACATAGTTTCCATGGTTTTATAGAGTGCGTTTAAACAATACACGAGCTCTATGCCTACAAGTCTCTTTACAATCCTTATACACATTAAAAACTTAAACAAATATCGCTATCTTGTCCATTTTATATTAGGAAAGAAAATCGAAAAAGTCGTGACATTCTCGGATTCTGTTTCTGAGTGTTGCTACGTGTTGATTGCCACCTTTGACCATGTAACTGCATGATCTCCTTGGTGAATTGGCTCGAATAATCAGGAGGAGATCCATGAAGGGATCATCCTCTATCTACCCATATATTCCTTTGCTGAGCTGGCACATTGGAACCCTGTTATCAATGGAGGTAATTGCATATCTGTGAAATGTATGCAGAATTGTGTTAATTATGTAGTTGAATGTAATATTTAACAAAAAAATAGGCCATATTAGAAAATATGAAAAATAAGACACATGAATGTTTTACCTTGTCAAAATCATATGATTGTTGCCTTTATTAGGTTGATATTGATGGGAAAAGAAGGAAAATATGGATTCAAAAAGGTGTTAAAACAAAACAATTCGGGGACTCTAGAGATCCAAGGGTACTTTTTCCAAACTAGGCCCGATCATATAATATTACAATGTGTTTTGGAGGATGAAATTTATGACTTCCTGAAAGCATTCCATGATGAGCCTTGTGGGGGACACTTTGCAAATAAAAGGACTACAAAAAATAATTCTACTACAAGGTTATTATTGGCCAACAATTTTCAAGGATGCTAAAAAGTATTTCAAAAGTTGTGTTGTTAAGTGTGAGAGAATGGGAATGCCAACATAGATTGATGAAATTCTACTATAGCCCCAAGTTATGATTGAGCCTTTTAAGAAATGGGCTCTTGACTTTGTAGGGCCTATCGACCCACCATTAAGGAAAATAAATATATCCTAGTATGTATTACTACATAACCAAGTGGGTTGAAGATAAAGATTTGTTGATCAGCGGTTGTCATTGATGTCAACCCAAGCAGTACCAGGGGCTACCCCAATATTGCATGCAAATTTTGACCTACCAAATTGATATATTTTCGGTCAAAAATACTTTTGATGGTTTCTACTTGTCAAGATGTTTCCGTTGATATATGGCATACCATGTAATTCTTCACGGTTTGAGACATATTCATGTTTGAAGTTTGTACCCCAGTTAGTGGGCTAAAGCCCCATGGGGTTGTGGCATGGGTCATTGAAAATTCATAATTAATATTTTTTAAGCACCTAAAATCCCTCCCATGTTTAGTTGTTGAAGCCCCTCTCAACCTAATCATTTATATAAATTGTGATCCGCATATCCTCTTAAGGTAAGGGATTTCGCTATCTATAACAGGTCATCATGGAATTTTTGCTCTAACTTTGCTTCTATGAAGGTTAAAAAGCTAAAATGTTTACGAGGTGAAGCCAAAATCCTGAGGAAGCTCCTGTAGAAATTTTAGACCAAGGTACGCAATATTTTCGAAGATATGATCTGTGGAAGTCAATGTTTGTGTAGGCTCCTGAATTTCATCTCAAAGGAGTGATCTTGGGAAAATCGTCATAACTCTCTCTCTAAATATCGGATTGTTATTATGAAAAAATTAGCAGATATTTCATGGACTTTAGTTTTCTCTCTATCAATTTCAGAGCCGAATGAAGAAACAGTGACACGTGGCACGTTGTACAAGTTCGCTCTACTGAAACAATCCATAATTAGGGCATTGTGAGAGATTGGACATAACTTTCACTTGAAGATCCCAAATTTGGTCAGACCTATGGCATTGGAAAGAAGACTTAGAGGAATACTAGAGGACCGAAAATCACATATTGGGTATTTGAAATAACTGAGATACACGAGATTCAATATAGAGCTCCTAGAAGGCAAGAAAAAGCTAGATCATGTGTTGTCAAGGGCTGCAAAGGACCAGACTTTCTAGGGCAACAAAGCAAAGCAAGGTGCAGCAGAGGGTAGCATGACAAGAGCAGCAACCAAGGTGCAAAATAGCAGCAAGAATTTCATCACATGAAGTCTTCAAGTGGGCAGCACTGCATACAGTCACTGTAAAGGTATCATTGTACTAAGTCATTATAAATACATTATTGTAAAAAATTATACTAGTGTCTATCTGCCAAGTGTTGAAGAGGTAGTTTTGGGAGGTCTTGGATCATCATTAGGTGGTTGTGTCATAGTTGGAGTTATGGTCTAGTGTTTCTTCTTCTTCTACATCATTCTATATCATTGTAAAGTGGACCATTTTCCCGGGTATGGGAATCCATTCTTATTTTATTCTTCTATAGGGTGGTAGGGTGGTGCTAGGGTGAGTTGTATCTCATTGGGTGTTGGGGCATCCGTTCAGTTTACTACTTAAGAATCTTGGGTGTTGGAGCGTCCCTCCAGTGGGAGCTGGAGAAGAATGATTTTCTAGATTCTAAGAAGTTGGAGCTTTATTTTCAATTGGAGTTTAATATAAAGAATTATTAGAAAAGCATTAGGTAGTTTTTGTCTAAGAGTGGGTTTCCACCTTAAAAACTGTGTGCATTTGTGTTCCTTTTTTTTACTGCTATCATTTACAAACACTGATAATAATTGAAGGTTAACTAATGCTCTAATTGAAAGTAATACTGATTAACCCCCCCTCTCAATATTTCCAATAATTGGTATCGGAGCTTGGTTCCTTCAATACCAGTTTAACAACTGGAGGGAGGTCATGATGCATACCAAGAATGGTGCACCTCTGTTCAATGAAAATAATTATGCACTCTGGAAAGGAAGAATGGAGGTCTATCTCTTGGCACAAGGTTACGAAGTATGGAACACTGTTCAAAATGGATTTTCATCAACCGCGGATGAACAAGGTAAGAAGAAGTTGGTAAATGATGCAAAAGCAAAGAATATTATTATCAGTGGACTTACTGAATCTTCTTATCATAAGGTGTTGGTTTATAAAACCGCCAAAAATGTATGGGACAAGCTTGAGAATATATATGCAGGTGACTCAAATGTCAAAGAAGCAAAGCTTCAAATATATAGAGAAAAATTTGAGCAACTCAGAATGAAAGAAGATTGAAACATTGTTGTATACTTCCAATACGTTGATGAAATAACCAATACTCTGGAAGGATTGGGAGATCCAGTTGATGAGAAAACTATTATACGAAAGATTCTTAGAATATTACCAGGGAGATTCAACTGAAATATATCGATCTTAGAATACAGTGCAAATATGGACAAACTCAACAAAGAGGAATTACATGGATTTCTCATAGCATATGAAATGAGACTTGATGAAGAAGAGGGCACTTCGCATCTAGAAACTACGCTCGTTTCATCTAAGAAAACCAATAAGGACAAACAACCTTCAATTGAAAAGACATGCACCTGCAAGTGTGAAGAAAAGGGAGACGATGAAGAAGGTCTTTCAGATGAAGAATATGCTTACTTTACGCACTAGAAAATTTGGCCCAATTTCCGACGGCCACTTTGTCGCTATTCCGACACATAGTCGTCGCAAGAGCGACAGTTCGAGGACGGGCAAAACGTGGTTTGCCATTACGTCACAATTCTGACGCACTGACAAAGTGTCACACTACCGACACTTTTTCCGTCACTTCCAAACAAGCGTCACTCTTCTGACGTTTCCCAAACCGTCACACTTCCGACGTTTGTAAACTGTCGCAATTTTGACGAAATGTGGTCCAACGTTTTGAACGTCGCTCTTCCGACGTTTGTAAATTGTCGCAATTTCGACGAAATGTGGTACAACATTTTGAACGTCGCTCTTCCGACGTTTTTATACTGTCACTCTTCCGACGTTTTTAAGCTATTGCAATTCCAACACCGTACAAAAGTGTCGCAAGATCGACGCATTGCAAAAGTGTCGCAAGACCGACACATTGCAAAAGTGTCGCAAGACCGACGCGTCCCAGAAGCGTCGCAATACCGACCCTAATAAGAACTGTTGCAATATCGACGGACGTCACAAGACCGACGAAAATGGAAATCGTTCAAGACGTCGGAAGACCTATGCTTACAAAGCGTCGGTCACTAGAAAATTTGGCGGAAATTATGACGGCCAATTCGTCGCTATTCCGACACATACTCGTCGCAAGAGCGACAGTTCGAGCACGGGAAAAACGTGGTTTATCATACCGTCGCAGTTCCGACGCAATTAAAAAGTTACGCACTATCGACACCTTTTCTATCGCTTCCAAACAAGCGTCACTCTTCCAACGTTTCCCAATCCGTCACACTTCCGACCATTGTAAACTATCCCACTTCCGATGAAATGTGGTCCGACATTTTGAACGTCGCTCTTCCGACGTCTGTAAACTGTCCCAAGTCCGACGCAATGTGGTCCAACGTTTTGGATGTCGCTCTTCCGACGGTTGTAAACTGTCACAATTCCGACGAAATGTGGTCCGACGTTTTGGACGTCGCTCTTCCGACGTTTGTAAGCTGTCGCAATTCCGACGAAACATGGTCCGACGTTTTGAACATCGCTCGTCAGACATTTTTGTACTGTCGCTCTTCCGACATTTCTAATCTGTCACAAGTCCGACACTTACAAGGCATCGGTATAGTGACGGCAGGTTCAATTTTTAAAAAAATGAAACTTTAAAAGAGGAAAAACGTTGTTTTGAATATATTATATGAAGTAAAACAGTCCATGAAGTCATTACATTTTCACATCTGAAGATGGGAACCCAAATATCCATCCAGAAAAGTGGAAGTCCCACCCCAGACAATGATAGAAAAATACCCCATGTCACATACAGAGACATGATATAAAACCCAGTAACGGTCCACATGGAGATTATCGACAATCTGAGAAAGCATCCAAATATGCCCGAGGCATCTATAAGAAAGTGAAATAGCAGTATGTAGAATAGTAAAGCAACAGATAGAGTACAGACGTCCATTGTTCCAAATACAAATTAAAGTACCCAAAATCCTTGAACAGAGAAAAACGCTAATCATGTGAGGAGTGTGATATGTCCAAAATATAAAAAGACCATGAGACCATATCAATAAACCAGCAACATAGACCAGCATAGCTAGTTTTGAAGGTAGAGTGATAAACATTAATCATTTTTTTTTCACAAGAGAAAAAATGTTGTTTTGAATATACTATATGAAGTAAAACAGTCCATGAAGTCATTACATTTTCACATCTAAAGATTGGAACCCAAATATCCATCCAGAAAAATGGAAGTCCCACCCCAGACAGTAATAGAAAAATACCCCATGTCACATACAGTGACTTGATATAAAACCCAGTAACGGTCCACATGGAGATTATCGACAAATCTGAGAAAGCATCCAAATATGCCCGAGGCATCTATAAGAAAGTGAAATAGCAGTATGTAGAATAGTAAAACAACGGATAGAGTACCGACGTCCATTGTTCCAAATACAAATTAAAGTACCCAAAATCCTTGAACAGAGAAAAACGCTAATCATGTGAGGAGTGTGATATGTCCCAAATATAAAAATACCATGAGACCATATCAATAAACCAGCAACATAGACCAGCATCGCTAGTTTTGAAGGCAGAGTGATAAACATTAATCATTTTTTTTTCACAAGAGAAAAAATGTTGTTTTGAATATATTATATGAAGTAAAGCAGTCCATGAAGTTATTACATTTTCAAATCTGAAGATTGGAACCCAAATATCCATCCAGAAAAGTGGAAGTCCCACCCCAGAAAATGATAGAAAAATACCCCATGTCACATACAGGGACTTGATATAAAACCCAGTAACGGTCCACATGGAGATTATCGACAATCTGAGAAAGCATCCAAATATGCCCGAGGCATCTATAAGAAAGTGAAATGGCAGTATGTAGAATAGTAAAGCAACAGATAGAGTACCGACGTCCATTGTTCCAAATACAAATTAAAGTACCCAAAATCCTTGAACAGAGAAAAACGCTAATCATGTGAGGAGTGTGATATGTCCAAAATATAAAAATACCATCATACCATATCAATAAACCGACAACATAGACCAGCATCGCTAGTTTTGAAGGCAGAGTGATAAACATTAATCATTTTTTTTTCACAAGAGAAAAAATGTTGTTTTGAATATATTATATGAAGTAAACCAGTCCATGAAGTCATTACATTTTCACATCTGAAGATTGGAACCCAAATATCCATCCAGAAAAGTGGAAGTCCCACCCCAGACAATGATAGAAAAATACCCCATGTCACATACGGGGACATGATATTATCTATGTTGATTATTTATTTCAACGATACTCTTTGCACAACTACGATACTCTTTGACCTTTATTCATCCTTTTATCCTTCTTTATTATGACTAACTGTAGTACATGATCAAAAATCCAGGTAAGAATAATTTTTACAAAAGTTCCAACATTTCCTCCCACCATTGAGGCTCGGGTATTCTGGTCCTTTGAACTTTTCTGAGAGTTTCATCAGCCTCAGTATATCTGTAGAAAGTAGGCTGAACTGGGAATAGATGCTTTACTTCATGTTCAAGATAAAATAGATTTTCTAATCTGTCATGAAGGTTTTTTCCTGTAGGCAATGCTGCTGTTGATGAACGGGTTGAAGAACTGGCCTGATTGTCAGCATATTTGTCCAATTTTTCAACATAACTATCAAGGTCCATTAGCTTATCTTCTGCAACTATAGGACTAGGCAATCCTCTATTTAACAAAATATTCAATCTCTCTCTGAAGGAAATGATTTCCTCTTGCATATCTGAGCACCTTTGTTCTAAATTCTATACCAGAGTTCTTTTGGTAAAAACTTTCTTTATTTCGGAATCATTAGTCACAAATCACGGATAAAAATGGTATTTTGTCTTTGGATTCTTAGTCTGAGTATTCAAAAAATTTATAAGACTATTGGCCTCTTCTGGCATATTTCCCAACTCTTATCTTGATCTCTCAATCTCATCCAGAGCCAAGTTCATCCATTATTTTAATTGAGGACCAAACATCCTTTATTGATTGAATGATATTATCCCAAAGAATTTCATTTATTTCTTTTAAAGGTTTCTCCAATGTGAGATCCTTTTCCAATGATTTGACTATTTTTTCTAATTTGTTCACTTCTCTTGTTTTATCAGCAACACTCATTTTTGAAAGATCATATTTATGTTCTAGAGTGGCCAATTGTTCCTTTGTTTTGTTAAGCTCTATGGCATGAAGTTTCATATCTTCCATTGACTTTTTTAATTCATCAGTGTTCAAATTTGCAGTGTTGCTCTGTGACAATTCTGCTGGCTGACCTGTTGTTGCTGTACCTGTCACTACTCCTGCTGTAGACACTGGAATATTTTCCTGCTTATCTTTTAATGCATTCTCAAGATATTTTTCAGTTGCATTAAGTTGCTCATTTAATTTTAAGAGAAAATCCATTAGTTCTTCCTCAGAATTTTGTTTGATGATTTCTGCAGTTTGTGGATGTCTTGAGGCCGGTAACTTTAATTATTTTCTCAGAGCTGCAATATCATCATCTTTTCTCTTGATCAAAGCTTCAATACCTTTCACATATTTAGGATTATGACCCAAACAAATGATTATTTCCTCTAAAGTTTTGATTCTATTATCCTTAGCTTGGGAGGAGGATTTTTCAAGCTGCAACTGTGTATTAGTATTATCCAAAGAACCCTGCAACTTATGGGTCATCATTGATTTATCCGTCAGAGTAGAATAAATCATCTCACCTGTTTTCTTGTGTATCTCAATTTGATCTAAAGGATGGATATCCTTTGCTAAGACTTCAAAATTATTCCTAACGTAATTTGCAGCTATCTGAGGCTGCTGCACCTTGGGCTTGAAATGGCTCATTAACATCTTACCCTATTGGATGTCATAAGCTAACATCCATCTTTCTTGATTTTCGGAGCCATCTTCAAATAATGATTTGTGCCAAGTCTAAGTGGATCGTTCCTGGCCTTTATATTGATGAGTGTTCTTTTGATGTCCCAGGAATTTTTTACTAGAGGTTTGAAAGAAGATATTTCTACACTTTTTTTCCTCTGTATTCCCTGCTTTTGAAAATTAGTGGATGTCCCACTATTTGTACCTGTTTGCTGACTGTCTTCTCTTCCCTGGCTGTCAGGGATTTCTTGAAATGATTCATCTTCTGGAAGGGGAGTTAATTTATACCTTTTAACATCTTGCTGTTCAGAAGAGCCACCAATAGGAGTAGTTGTTTCGGCCTCTCTCTTTTTGCCCTTTTTAATATTCAGAGGAGTTTGTACAATAGAAATTTCTGGCTCACTGATCTGAGTAGGAGGAATTTGTCCTTGACCTTGTTCTTGAAGTCTACGGTTGCTATGTCATTATGAATTTTTCAATTATTTGTATATTAGGCTCCTTTTCTTTTCCTTTGGATTCTCTTTAACTCTTTGTACTAATCTCACGCAAATTTTGTTGTAAAGTCTCTGGTGAAGAAGATGTACACACATCCAAAGATTCAGGTCAGTATCTTTTCAGATCTTTTTCATTACATTTTCAAAATTGACCCTGCTCACTATAGTTTTTGCTTAATGTCCCATGTGTCCATTCATCCATATTAGCATATTGTTCTATTTACGGGATTCTTTGATGGGCGTATGTTGATTTGCTGTTCTTCAATCACGAGATAAAGTTGTTTCAATCATAAAACTTGATAGAAACTCTTTTTTAGTACGAGATAGTCTTATAAAATCCTTTCGGCTTCCTTTCCAACTTCCCTAGAGTTACAAATGAAGGGACCTAATTGGCTCTTGATCCTGAGTTGAGCCTTTTTCTTTGCATTGCAAAAATGAATTATATCTTAATTATTCATCTGCCTGAAATATTCTAATGCAAAGAGCCTCATTGGGATATACTTGGGCAGTTTGAATGGGCATAATTCACATCCATATATCTTGATCTCTGTATTACTTTTGATGAGTGCAGTTATATCTTATCTTGCTTTGAGGCGGAAAAGTTTTCTTGATTTCATTGTTAATTCTAGGAGGAGAGACTCCTGTCAACAAGGTAGTTGCAGGATGAACAAAAAGGTCGAAAAACTCATTATAGGAATAAGGAGAATCAGAGGAATTGTGAGTAATGGTAGACCAACAGATGACTGACCTAGGATTCCCTTTGGCATCAAGTTTCTTAACATAAAAAGGGAAATTTTTTGACTGAAAGTAAATCATGAGATGATATATGACAGAAGAATACTTAAATACTCTCTCATTCTCAAATCTCATGAGCTGATCATGGATTTTGTCAGCAATATAAGATGCAAAATCGTACTTGACAGCAGGAGGCTGTCTAGGTGTAAAAATGGATAACAATGCTAGGGTTAAATGATCAACATACTCACTACTATTGAAGCCCATTATGGAAGATATCATGTTTAAAATAAGTCTACCCTCATCAGTAAAGAAATTATAACCATAAGGGGGAGGGTTTTTAGGGCGATGCTCTGGTAACATGAAGGAAGGTTTGGCATAGGCGGTTTAACTCTTCATGGGATAAATTGGTAGATTTCTCAAGTAATTCAACCATGGACAGGGGAGTGAGGGCTTGACTAGGTTGGAATTGTAGCATTTCATTTATGGAATGAGCAGTTATTGGGAAAAGGACATTTTGACTTGGGGATAAAACTGCTCGTTGGTCGGGATCATAGTTTGCATGGAAATAATGGATTAACTCAGGAAAAATGTGGACTGAGGGGAGAAGGTACATGGGAATATTGGATTCCCAAAGTCCAAAGATGTCAAAACCATTCAAATAATTGTCTCTGCAGCATCAAAATATTTGAAGAGGATTCTTACTCAGAAGTAGGTCTTTAATTTGAAAATCCATATCGGCTAAAGGAAAATAATCCAAGTCCTTGTGAGGAGAATTGAGGGGCACGACATTCGTAGCTATGAACTTCCATTTCGGTTCTTGTGATTCAGAAATGGAATTTCGGATTTTTGTGGAAAAAGGGGCACAATTAGCTTCGCTTTGGGAATATATTAATATAATTGCGCCTGAATGAAAATACCAAACTCGAATCCTTTTTCGACCTTAGTGCGGAATTAAAACTAAAACCAAGATTTTTACGGTGAGTTTTTACGGAATTGGAATAAATACCTAGCATGAAAATGAAACGCGGTTTAAACAACTGCTATGACGTATACCCTGGGAATACCTACCTAATTCTCTTCGAAGGTAATGGTTAGTAAGCTGCTAACAGCTTGGTTTTTGAATTTTGTTGCATGGAAGACTAGCTAGCGCACCGAACAATGAAAATGACGCAGACGCAATTTGTTTTATTTACAAAGTCAAAAGGTGAAGTGTGTTTTACTGATGACGCGCATGTACGATGGTTTCTCACTGTAGGATAGAGCCAAGCTTGTTTGGGCCGCCGCGCAATGGAAACTGACCCGAAAATATTAGGCGAATTTGATAATAAATTTTCGGGCTACAACTCTCCTCCGTACGCCAAATTTCAACTGACCCGAAGAAGATTAGGCGGAATTATTTGTTTTCGTGTCACAAAATTGTCGATGCCAACAGCTATTTTGGAACGCTTTAATTTGGTTTGAATTATGGTTTATCGTCGTTTGAAGTCCAAATGGGCTCGACTTAAGAACAATTTTGTTTCGGATCCCATATTATAAATTTTGTGTTGGTTTTCTTTGATAATACACATATTTATAATAAATCATGGGAATACCACACTAAACATGTGGAAAAGTTATATAAATTATTGAGAACAATCATTTTTGTATAAAAATATCCAAATGTGCTTTTGGGAAATAAGAATTCGAGTATTTGGTTCATATTGTTTTAAAGGAAGGAGTGAATTTGGAGCCTCAAAAGATGCAAGCTATTACAAATATTTATGTTCTATAAAATCAGGTTCTTAGAAGATTTTCAGACTTATGATGTAGTGATCATTTGTTAAGAGTGTGTGCTATTTTCAGTCACTCCATATCTATGGAAAATATCATTGTCTGCAAATGATGAGGCTGCTTTGACATTGTCTCTCTTTTAATGGATGCCATGTCTTCTACACTGTATCAGGTTTCTTCCTAACGGTAAAAACATTATAATGAAATTATGAGCTTTTGAGCAAGAATTATTAACATCAACATGATGACTTTTAAGCAAAGATTGAAAATATTTGGTGAAATCTACATATGAAAAATAAATGGAAGCAATATTACATGCAATAAAAAATGGGGATAGTATATCATTGGGAGGTACTTTAAAGTCAAGATATACCATGATGGCATAAAGTATTTTTTGAAGCTATGGATTTCATTGGAAGATTAACAAAAATGAGGAGAAAAAATGCAAAGTTTTAATTTTGAGATAATCTGCAAAAAGGGTAAGGAAAATTTAGTACCTGATGCTCTTTCTAAAATAGAAGAGGCCTCAAATTTATATCCAATTAAATTTTCTATTCCTAGGTGGCTAGAAGAAGCTTGCCATAATGGAAAAATGACAATAGTACTAAACAAAAACTAAAATTTATAAAGGATGGGATGAACTCTATGGAGCATTGGGAGTGAAAGAGAGATATACTTTGGTGCAAATGTAGAATACTTTTATGCACGCAAGCATATTTGAATAAACAGATATTAATGAGTCCATATATCTCTAAAGTTATATTTTTCTTCTTCTTGCATTCATAAGGGTTTTCATGTATCTTGCCTAAAAAAGGTTTTGGGAAAAAATATGCCAATGTAAATAGAACTTCCAAAATTAGATGAAGAATGAAAGTTGATTCTTGAACCACAAAAAGTTATAGATAAACATTCTGTATCTCTTTGACATATAACCATTATGAAGTACCTAATCAAGTGGAAGAATATTCCTCTAGAAGAAGGTACATGGTAAAATTATCAATTCGTGATGAAATACCCACGGCTAAAGGGTTCGTTTGAAGTTTTGACAAAGGTTTTGTTATATGTTTTATATAACGCGCGGCGGAATAGTTTTATTGTTTGTTAAGGTCCCACACAGTGATCAAATTTGAAGGGAAGGTCCGAATTTCAATTAGAAGGGCATATATCTATGTCGCCCTTCCATAATGAAAAGCTTAAAAAAAAAAACTTTTCAATTGACCACAATAAATTATTTTTACATTTCATTTTCAGAAAGACAAAACCATCAATCTTTATATTAATAAAATACTGTTACATATACAAAAATGAAGAAGGCTCCATCTTTCATTGCTTAAATATCTCATTGGCAATATCAACATAAGTCTTGAAGACACTATTATAAGAATTTGGATACATACCACCGGGATATAGGAGATTCTTATGTGTCAGATTGTGTAATGCAATTTTGACTTTATCTCACAAGGAGCAGCAGCATGGAGGTCTGGATTTTTCTTATAGAACTTTTTTATTATTATTTGAAACGTTGTTTATAGATATGAAGACAACAATGAAATTATGAGCATGGTGGACAATTAGTCAAGATCATGATGCCAAACCATGATGATGTAAGTTTGGAATTTAACATTTTTACATGTTAAAGACAAATAGTAAAAATCACTGACAACTTAGTATGCCATAATTAATAATCATTCCCTGTTCACTTTTGTTAATAGGTTTATGTCACACAATGATGCAGGGGCATTAGGCACTAGCCAACAATGTAGGAGGTATTGTCCACATGTTGTGGCTATGAGGGTTCGAAAACATTTGAGTTGTAACAACTAGGTGTCAATACCTTAGCTGACTATATTACTTAGACTAGTTAGAGTTGTAGGAGTCGAACAGTTTCAGTTAGTTGAATTATTATAATTAGAACTTTTGATTTCTAGAACGGTCCTCTCAGAGGAACCGAAGAGCCATATGTTATGTATATAAATTTTAATTCCTCGGATGAATAAAAGTAGAGGGAAGAGGAGAGTAGAGAGGGGATTTCTGCAATAAACCTGTGTGTGTGAACAATTGTTTCCAATTAAATGATTTCCAAGCTTAGTTGCCATTGAATTATCTCGAACTGCTAATTGTGAAGAATTTTTTAACTGTGAGGCGATTGGGTACTGATAATTCCATTCTTCTGTCTTTGAATTCCCGTAAATTCTTGGATAACCCTGTGAACTCACCCTACCCGAAGGCGAGGTCTGTGTAGAGAACTGAGGTTGTGAACACTGTTCAAATATAAAATTCCCGCTTAATAAAGAGACAATATTGTTGTGCTTTCGGAACCTGACCCGAGGATTGGACATGAGTTAACAAACAAAAGGATAGTAGAATCAGACTTGCACCCGTGGTCAAGCCCTATACCAAAACCACGAGCAGAATCACAAAAGTGGGTTGCCCATATCGCACCGCTTTTGCAGAGTAGGCGGTATTTCCTATTCGCGAAAGATTCCATAGGGAATGCGACACGTGGTGAAGTGACCCCTGGAAAACCACCGTTTAACCCGTGCCATCGCACGTTAAAGCCCGACGTTGGAAGCCGAGTGAAATTGCCAAGAGTCGTTGATTTGGAGAAGGGCCATCGGACGGTGGTCGCACGTTGAACTTGCCCGGAGGTTAACTAAGGTGTGCGGAGGATAGCCAGGTACGATACGAGTGTTTGATTGGTTATTGATATATATAGGTGGGGCAGGAGTATAATGAAATTGTTTAATTAAACGATTGGCGGATAATTAGCATAAGTCTGGAGCGTGATTGTTGTAAGGCTGGGTGGTGAAATATAGAGTCGAAAGTTCATTACAAGTTATTTATTTAAAAAGAAACGTGGAGTATAAATACAAAGTGTTCGAAAGTTAAAAATTGGTTATAAGGCTTGGAGATAATATAAAGCCGGGAATATAAATTAAAGTCCAACCATTGTGGATGGTATTTATTTATCAAATTCTACGAATTTGATAAATAAACCCGAAGAAAGAAGAAGTCAATGAAGACCCAGGCTGGAGGAAAAGAACGGGGTAAACTAAGGGAAAATGCTGACAGAGCGATTGTAGACACACCAGCTCTCCTTAGGGGTCCAATTTCAGTTTTGTTGCGTCACACGATGATCTCTCTTCTCTGGCATTTACTTGTATTTAAGATCACTATTCTAGGAATAAGGAGTTATTTTCTCCAAAAATAACCCTAGCCAAACATTGACAATGCATCAAAGATATCTTTCTATGCTTCATAAGTACATATGTTCTACTTCTAAATCATGTCTTGGAAGTGGTTGTTTTGCTGGAAATTATTCACCAGTTGGTTTCATACCAAAGTCTTTTTCACATTTTCAGCATCCAATACATGAAAAAGATAATGGTTTAAAACAACATAAATATTTGAAATTTTCCAAGAATTGTCTGGCACACTTTGAATATGAATTTTGAAGTCAAGTGCATGATGCTGTATAGGATCAAGTGTCATTTTGAATACCAAATGTTTCACAAGAAACTTCTCAACATGCTACCCTGCAGTAAGGATTAAATGACAATATTGCATCAACTATTTCTATAATAAAAGTGCACCTCGGCCATAAGACTAAACAACTACAAATGTTGTAGATCTAACAAGACCACACAATCAAATGTATTCCACAAGGCCAATACTCTATGAAAAATGAAAAGGAGTTTGCAACCAAAAATACCTTAGGCAACTAATTCAATTAGATACACCAAACCATCAGCAAAAAGGAAAACCAGCCTACTTGGCCCCAATATTTTCAACTGGGTCCTCTAATTCAACCAATAAAAAGGCCAAAACCATAGCATTGAGATACATTTCATTACATTGTCGATAACAATAAAATTTGACTCAGCCATAACCCTTTCCTTTTATTGTTGTGAAAAGCTTTATGCATTACTTTAATATTGAATTATGAACTGTAAAGGAACTTACAAAATGTGACATTACGAACCTGGTCAAGCGCACAAGCAAAAATATCCTGGACATGACCTTGGTTGACAAGTTGTATTACTCATGATGCAAGAGGATTTGTACCTGCACTGCCAAGTCAATCAAAATCCATCATTATCTATACAATAAATACAAGTAATTGATGTAGTATTTTTTACTCTAAGATGCATTCTTATGATAATGTTAGAACATATATTGAAAATGTCAAAACATACCTGAATAAGCTCCTCTTCGTTTCAAGAACAATTTATTGGAGTCGCATGAACTTGGAACAAGCCTCCCACGATCTGAAAGAGTAGCAACTAAGTCAATAGTGACTTTTTTGTTGCTACGCTGGATCAAGGGAGGTTTGCTCCAAGATTAAATCACTCCAATAAATTATTCTCTACTAAACAGGGCCAACCACGTGAAGGTGGAAGCTCTTATGGCCCCTCTCCCCCCTCACATCACTCTCAATTCCCCAATACCCAATCTATATTTCATTTTTTACTTTCATGAGCATAAAAAAAAATATTCAATAACTAATAAAAAACAATTTAACAAAAAGTACGCAAGGAAACATTGCAATTAATGCTTGACATAAAAATAGTATGATAAATGAGTTTTTTATATAACGCAAAAAACGTTCCAAGTATGGTAACGTTTGTCTTATAATAATACAATATTTTACA
Source organism: Pinus albicaulis (assembly GCA_034641835.2). NCBI lineage: Eukaryota > Viridiplantae > Streptophyta > Pinopsida > Pinales > Pinaceae > Pinus > Pinus albicaulis. The sequence continues at coordinate 421,910,555 of CM076573.1, read as the reverse complement.
TTATAGAATTTTCTTTTTCTTCTTCCTATTTCTAAAGCTCCTAATTACATCATCAATATCATCATGCTCTGCTCCTGTTTCGTGCCTTTCGACCCGCACTGCTGACCTAGTTGCGTAGTCACGATTTCTGGTCTCATCCAGTGACGGGGCATCGCCTACAAAAGCAGATAATATTAAATTTTAATTGTCAGTTTTTAAATATCATTGAACTAGTTCGGTAATATTAATAAAAAAAATTGCAATGAGATTATTTACCTGGTGCACCAGTTGTCGCCGCTGACCTAGTTTCGTTGTCACGAAGTCTGGTCTCATCCAGTGACGGGGCATCGCCTACAAAAACAGATAATATTAAATTTTAATTGTCGGTTTTTAAATATCATTGAACTAGTTCGGTAATATTAATAAAAAAAATTGCAATGAGATTATTTACCTGGTGCACCAGTTGTCGCCGTTGGGACTGTTGCCTTGTCTTCCTCTCTGGTGGTAAGATCCTCAAGGGAAACATTCTCTGTCATTTAAACAAAAAACGTTATAAGGACAACAATCAAGGTATAATTAGAAAAAATTATAAGTGGAAATTAATTACCGTCACGGCCCTCACTGATAGTAGCATTGTCGGCCTGGTCCCCACTACAATGATCAGGTTGCATGTGAGGATCATCTACATCTGGCTCTAAAAATGGGTTATTTGCCTCGTCGGTAGTGCTGCTCCCCTGATTTAAACAAAGTTGTTAGACATTAAATTTATGGACGAAAACAAACATATTGAAAAGTTAATGTTTTACCTTATCAGGCATTCTGGATCTTGGGACCTGCCCCAAGCTTCTGCGACGTTCAACTACAGCTTGATAGCCGAAATGGAAAGCGATATTTTTATCTTCCTCTGTAGTTTCTATTCCAAAGTCATCACCCTACATTACATATGATTGTGTATTTTTAATCATATTTGATAGGATTACAAAAACGTTGGAAGGCGATACAATTAATTATAAGATGTTTAGCTACTTAATTACAATTCTTACGGCTAATTTCAAGTAGCCGCCCTGGCCTAGCTTGTGATGGCCCTTTTTTTCAATCCTAGCTTTGGTTGCCTTTGAGGTGTCAGGCAACCTAGCATCAAAATATTAAAGTCAGATATGAAGTAGCACACTTTTATTTTAGACATAGAGAAAATTCAAGCTATTGAATTAAAGTTGTAATTTACCTTGCGGGTCCAGTTGGCATTTTTCCTTCTTTCTTTGCCCTTTTCTCTTTTCCGTCATGGATGAGTGCTCTCCACTCACTCTCTGAAACTGCGAGAGGATGCTCATATCTAGGGTTAAATTGCAATTGCGTCCTACAGGTGTCCCTGGTATATTTCAAATATTTGCCGGCTACCTGAGCCACCGCTTTTCTGTCAAATGTGCCGACCCCAAAAAGGGCTTCTAGATAATCTAGAAGTTCTTTTTTCAGGTTGGAATTCTGGGAATTCCACCCTGTACGTATGGTTGGGCCAAAAATTACCAACGCATGGCTCTCCAGAATCCTATAGAACTCATTATTTCCTACACAGAATAAAACCAAAAGAAAAAGAAGATATTATCATTAATTTAAAAATAAAAATCATGATAAATATGTTTTAGATAAAGTACATGAAATAGTTAAAAAATTAAAATTTACCTGGGAGTTGTACATGCTTTATAGGGACACCCTCATCGTTCACCAACAACGTGCCATTAATGGTCCCTGTGGAGCTGACACGTGTAGCTCCAGGAAACGCAATAATGTAGTTGGCCATATTAGCCTCATCATTGCCAACACGTTCAACGGTTGGCTGGGTGTCTGCTTGGGCAGGGTGTGTTTCTTGGCTAGCACCTAAAGGAGTAGAAGGTGTACAAGAGGGTTTTTGGGCAATCTCTTGCCCTTTTGTCCCACTACCACCAACAACGGGTTCAGCAAATGCCAGAAAATGCTACATACAAAAGAACTTTTTGTTAGTTTAGTCAATGTAAAAATTAAAAATCAAACTATCACAATTCATCTCATGCAGAACAAAAAAAATATCCTTTTGACTTTTTATTATTACTTGATATCTTTCTAGCTGGATCATAAGATGTTTTATCCCCTCTTCTGTTTCAGGTGTTTGAGGCGCGTCTATCAAAGTATTAAATTCTGACCTTGCATCTCGTGCCTTTTTTTGCAACAAGAACACTGGAGATAGGGATGAAGAAAGCTCTTCCTCAAAGAGGGAATCATCAAGTGTACCATGGCTAGGTGTCTGCATATTTGAACAAAATTAATATTATTTCAATTATGTAAATAACTAAAATACCTAAAGATAGAGCAATGTTGGCACTTTACATGTTATTCCGCTGGCCTCTTTCCGCGATCATCCTGTCTCGGGGTTGTTCCTGCACTGCTCTGATCAGTCTGCCACATTGCAATAAAATTATAAATGTAAAAACTTGAAAACAATATCTAACTTGAAAACACAAAATGAAAAGTGAAATAATTTCTAATAAGACACCGGAAGACAGAGTTAGAGTTTCAAATATGCCTTGCATTGAATTCAGTCCTGGAAACATGTCATTGCACATTAAGGCACCCAAACAAGAGACAAGTTGACAATGAAGACCTTATTGAATATATTTTTGGAGCAACTTCTAGTAAACTTGTTGTGAAGACCTTGAGGACATTTTTGGAGCAACATTGTTGAAGCTAATGGTATAGCATTGTTGGAGACGATCTTGAAGGGCCTTGAAGTGAAGCTTTTGGAGAAACTATTGAAAAATCCTTAGAGCATTTAAGTAAGGCACTTTCTATCTTCCATCACCTTTTTCCTTTAAATATCCTTTAAACGATTTTTTTGATATTTAATGTTTGAAATCACGTTATAATTCCTTGATTATATGTGTTTGGGGACTAGAATAATTTCACACTAAACCATGCAAACTTAAAAGTAACTTAACAAATCCATAAAGTAATAATAATCATAATTCCTAATTTCCTATTGTACGATATGATGCAAATTATTCAAACATGAAGCAATGAAGACATGCAATGTCTGAATTTCAAGATTTATGAACCAATACAAGAAGTTAGAAACTACAACTTTGATTCAATACTCTGTGTCCTAACTCTAGGAAGGAATCTAGTTTGTAGTACAGAACATGCATCGTGTATTATCAATTCTTAATTGACAACAACTAAAGGACATCTACCTCATCAACTCCTTCCCATTTTGTGTTTTTATGTTATATTCCTTATAAAAGTGTCAAATTTCTCTCAAAGTAAGCAACCACTGAATAAAATAAAAAATAGTTGAGATATGATTGAGAAATGGTCATTTATTTCTTGAAAGGATCTTCACAATTTCTTTGTTTGTTTTTCATCTCAAGAAACAAGAAATGACCTAAGAAACTATCGTGATGTAATATAAGAAACAACACGGTGCAATGGCCATTTTCAAAGCCAAATGATGTCCATTGAGGACATGGCCATTATTTGGTTCCTATTTCATAGGAGTTTCGGGTAGAAATGGAACTTTGTTGTACCATTTCCAGTAGTAAAAAGGGAAAACCTTCTTTTCCATGGGAAATAATTTACCTTTCCTTTTTCAAGATAATCTAAATCACAAAAAATATGAACTATACTGCACACATTCTTGGATAATGTGAAAGTGGAAAATGAATACCCTACACAAGTGATGCACACATGTACATTTGAGCACTAATAGATTTTTGTAGTTGAAATGCAATGCTTGTTTTCATTTAAATGTAGGGTTTTTAAAGCAGGGAGAAATAATGGCTGCCAAATTAATAAGCGTTTCTTTGGGAAAAAATTAAATCTTGTAGTGGGTGATGAAGATAATAGAGGGTATTGAATCTTGATTCTTGACATCTAGAGAGAACCCTACAGCCTAACACAATCCAATGGAATTGACCAAAAAAACCCAAATAGAGTCAACCCTACTATAGGAGGAAGGGCCTGCGGTAAGAACTTACCATTTTGCAAGAGCTGAGGGCAAATATTACTTACTTTTGAAGTTAGGGGGCGATGCTGTGCAGATGCGAGCGAATCCCGGGCGAATGTACGTTACTGCGAAGTGAGGAGCGATCTTTGTTACGTAAGAGGCGAGGATGAATGTTGTTAAAGAGCTCGGGGTGAATCTTTGAGAGGCGAATGCGAGGCAGAATGTTGATGAGTACAACGAAGCGGAGGGCGAATGCGCGCGTGATATCGGACGTTAATGTAGCACACATGTACATTTGAACACTAATATATTTTTGTAGTTGAAATGCAATGCTTGTTTTCATTTAAATGTAGGGTTTTTAAAGCAGGGAGAAATAATGGCTGCCAAATTAATAAGCGTTTCTTTGGGAAAAATTTAAATCTTGTATTGGGTGATGAAGAAAATAGAGGGTATTGAATCTTGATTCTTGACATCTAGAGAGAACCCTACAGCCTAACACAATCCAATGGAATTGACCAAAAAAACCCAAATAAAGTCAACCCTACTATAGGAGGAAGGGCCTGCAGTAAGAACTTACCATTTTGCAAGAGTTGAGGGCGAATGCTGTTCTGCAAGAGCTGAGGGCGAACGCTGAGGGTGACTGTTGAGGGCAAATGCTGTTCTGCAAGAGATGAGGGAGAATTTTGTTCTGCAAGAGCGGAGGGCGAATTCGCGCGTGATATCAGATGTTAATGTAGCTATTGCGACGGATACGAAAAAATAAAATCATTTTTATGTAGTGCACATAAAGTTTCATATTTGTATTTAGCGCGCATATAAGTGTCGTTATACCAATGGCGGAAAAGGCATCGCTATTGCGACAAAGGCCTCCAAACTTTGCAATTACGACACTTAGACATTGTGTCGCACTTGCGACGTTTAGAGGTAGTCGTCGCAATAGCGACGTGTTGGGCCATAGTGTCGCAATTGCGACGTCTTCCTCCAAACGTCGCAATTGCGACACTTTTCTAAGTGTCGGTATTGCGAAACTTTTCTATAAACGTCGGTATAGCGACGGTCTCGGGCGGGATGGAAAAAATTTGGGGAAATTTCCGACATTTGGTCAAAAGCGTTGGAACCAAGTGTCAGAATTTCCGCCAATTGTAGTAGTGAGTGAAGAAGAAGCCAATGAGAGAGTATTGTTTACGACCAAGAACAATAAACCCAAGCACAATAAACAAGAGGTATCAAACAACGAAGAAGAAGGATGGACCATAGAAGAATTTTATGAGGAAGCAATCAAGATTATAAAATATCTCAAGGCGGAGAAGATCCATTCAAATACTCTTGAAGAACAAGTTCAAGGTCTTCAATTATTAGGTGGCTTGGGTTTCTTTAACTAATATGGAAAACTATCCCCTATCACTTCTTCTATAAGTATGATAATGGTGATAACCATAATGTTTGTCAGAACCAGAACAAGAATAGAACATGTGTCCATCACCTATTCTATCTGGGGTATCCAAGAGGTTGTCATCTATGATTATGGAATCCCTATCTAACCAGTGCCCACCATAAGATCTACTACCATATGCCCAATTAGTCATATCCTTCTGCCAATGGTTCATCCTAAACAGTCCCTATCTTTGCAATTCTGAAAAAATCTAAAGGATTACTACACTGAGACTTGTTTTTTTCTCTTGTGCTTGAATTATTCTATCATTATTTGTTTTGCAACTTCTTATTTATTCCTTCAAACTTCTCAAAGTTTATGCTATGTCAGAAGAGTTCCCACCACCATGTTGTTCATATGATCCATAGGGAGAGTCTCGTGAACTGTAGTCTACCATATTGCTAGTCATCTTTGATCTTATTCCTGCAAGTATACCATGTCAACTTAACCCAAAACATAACATAATAAACATACCTCATTATAGTTCAGGAGACGATTTCTCATTTGCAAGACCAACTAGATTGTGCAATTCATGTATAAAAATAATCATATCAGTATATAAACGTCATTTCAACCATTAGCCAGTTATTATGCATGACCATACCAACCAAATACTATGACCTTATGCATGAAAACTATAACCATGTCAATGTATGCATAACAGCATATAAACATTGACATGCATAACCGATGCATAACTGACATACACTCATGAAAAACACATCCAAAAATAACACTATCAAATTTCACATGGGAACACAACTACAACCATGAGAACCAAAAGGCATACATAAAAAGCACATAGACCACAAACAGAAAGAAAAAATATGCAATCAACATGTATGAATGACCAACACATTCTGCCCATCCAGTCCAAGGGGTGAACCTTTCTCTGATACCACTCTGTAACATCCTCCCCCCACATTTACCCAAGATAAGCTATTAATTAGGCTAAACATGTGACGAAGAGTTACTATGATGTGATTCAATTCCCTATGTACAGTTAAGGAAGTGGAACCAACCAAACGAAACCAATTTATGTTTGCATTGATTTCAATAGGTTAGAAATGTTGATGGTCATATGCATGTGTGATGAGTGTTGTGTGATGGATGATTGTCTTATGGTATTGTTAGTTTGCATTTATGTCAACATCCTTATGACTATAACTAGTGGCTGATGAGGAGATGGTTTCTAGACATGATGTGTTGGTTGGAGATGTTGTTGCTGCAGGAGGTTGGAGAGCTGCTCATGTTGTGTTGATTGGAGATGTTGTTGCTGCAAGAGGTTTGAGTGCTCCTTTATATGTTTCATATGTATCTACATGTCTTGGAGACACTGGATTGATGCTTCATGTGTTCATTTTTATTTTTCTTGTGTTGGAGGTGCTTAAGTCAATGTTGGATGTAGTTGTATGACATGTTGCAGGACTTGGAGATGTTGCTACAAGGGTCAGAGATGCTGCTACAAATGTTGGAAATGTTAGAGATATTGTGGTTTATTCTTGAGGAGTTGGATGTGTTGGTCTTGGTCCAAAAGTTGGAAGAATAGGTCTATCATGCCACAGACTTGTTCTTAGCCTATTTCATCAGTTTCATACTTGACATAGAATTTTGGAGGAGTCCTTAGATGCTAGATAATATGTTCCATCAGGTGGTAGAGGTTATGGACTGAAAAACAAATTTTTTACTTCAATTTTAGTCCCATTCGTAGGCATGCTAAGTCAAGGGAAAAGTTGAGATGCTAAATTAACATGGTGGAAGGCTCAAGGGAGAATTTATGGCCCTCATAATCCATAGTTGCATGCAGGACATTGCTAAGGGAGCGACTATGGGATTTCACAAGAAAAGCTCCACATTCCTGATGTTGTTTGGATAATTTTTGGCTTATGGCGACTTCCTTGATCAAAACATTTCAGTTTATGGTTGAAAAAGTTTGTGGGACCTCCAAAAGTTGATTAAAGTTGAAAATATAAAAAAGGATAGTGGCATTAGTGGTTGATTGAGTTAATGAGTTGAATCTAGATCCATTCAATCATGTGAACAAGATTGTTGAGCTCGGTAGTTTCGAGTAATTATTGAGTTGATAACTTGTGTTCATATACATATTAGAGAAATGTCATTGTGAGTTGATTGATTATCTAGTTGTGTTGTGTGTGTGAGAGCTTATAGAAGAGCCTGTAAGCTGCATGTTTCTCTAGTGAAACTTTTTTGAAGCATTTTGTAGTTGTAGTAGCAGTGATTTGAAGTATGTTTTAGCCATAACATTATGTAGTGAGTGCGTTGTTGATGTGTGGTTTGGAGAAGTGATTGAGTAGATTTCTTTTATATTGTTTGGAGATTTTTTGTTGAGGTTTCGATGGTAACTAGTGCCGCAAATGTGATTGAGCTTTGATGTTGTGTTGTTGCAGTGTTGATGTTGAGCAAGTTTTTAGAGTCCAGTATGAAAATATATAAAATGAGGATTGAATGGAGGAAGTGAATGCATATAGGTTTTGAGTATACAATGATTGGAAGATTTAGTATATGGAAGAGATTTCTCTGTCGAATGGTGGTTGGATACTTCGGTAGAAACTGAGCGAGGATCATTGGTCATGGTGGTAACCAAAAGATCAGAGTCTGTAGATTCAATTGTTTAGTCTAGGTGTAACCAAGCGAGGATTGTTGACCATGGTGGCCTTCAACGAATGGTATTTCATATATAAGAGAGATAAAAAATTTCCTATCTGATAGTGTCAACATATTGTAAAATAATTTGAGTCTCCCATCTCATTGAAGTGAATTGATACATGTATAATTTTCTTGACTATTAATGAAAGAATTGAGTAGCGCAACAACAACATGGTGGTTTTATGCCATGGATGGGTTTTCCACCAGAAACACTTGTGTCCTTGTGTTGATTGTTTTTATGGTTATATGTGTATTTTTGATGTTCTAATATTTTCTTATGTGATTCAGTTCATGCCAAAATACTGATTCACCCCCCAGTAGTGATCTAGTTTCCAACAATTGGTATCAGAGAGGGGCTCTTGAGTGTAGCTTGATCGCTGGAGAGTGGATATTGGATATTTTGGCATAATTTTTCAAATTTTAAGAAATGGATCAACCAGGTATTCCAATACTACATGAAGGTAAATTTTCAACTTGGAGCATGAATTTGGATTCGTATTTTATATCTCTTGATGAAAATATTTTTCTATCAGTAGAATATGGAATTAGAGATGAATTTGATGATATGGCTAAAAGGGTTATTTTGAATAGTATTTCAAAATATGATAGCATGTGTGTGAGACATTTTGAAACAACCAAATAAATGTTGGATAAGTTGCAGATCTTGTATCTTGGAGGAAAATTGCATTTTTCAGAAATGAAGAAAAATGCAAAGGATTGTACTTTTATTGCAATAACTAATCAATCCTCCTCACAAGAAGATTATTGAAAAAGTGATTATAGTGATAGATCAAGCATCAATATTAAAGAGAAATCAAATATAATGGTACTTGAAGTAAATATTGAAAGGCTTATGGCTGAAAACAAGGAGTTGGAGGACAAATGCCAGAAATTGAAGGGTGAAGCAATTTATCCAAGCGAAGGATTAGGGGGGTTTAAAACTAGTGCTCAAGGATTGATCCAGGTGGATATTGGTGCCCACCCACCTAGTCCACTTGGAGCCCCACCATTTTTTATTTCAGTTTTTCAGTTTCTTTAATTGTAGCACAATTTATTTATTTTTAGCAGGTTTTTCAGGTCTTGAACTTCCAGAGTCATACTGAGGCCCTAAGCAACATTTTTTGGAAAACCTAGGAGAAACATGGAATTTTATTCAATTTTGCTCACATGAAAAGTTGTAGCCCTCAGATAGATATTTATAACAAGGTATTGTGCACGTCAAACAAATATCGTATGCCAAAGTTACGTCCAGGGGAAGATTGATGTACCAATCTACCCAAACGGGGCCCATAGTTTTGGCACTTCATCTCCTAGGGTTAGGTTTTTGGATGTTTAGAATTATCCATTGTTTCTCAATAATAAATAGGCCCTTGAGCCTCATTTTAACACAGTTCAGAGGCCTCCACCACATCTCTTCTCATAGATAAGATACCATCGCCCTAGCTATTTTATTTCCATTCTGTCTGTAAGCATATTTCAGTTATTTGTTATTAATGAAATGAAGTTTTATTTCTGTTGCATCTTTGATTTTATGTGTATTTATGTATTTCATTATGTTCCTGAATAAATCCAGATCAGTCGTATCAGAGGGGTCTGGTCTTTCTCGATCCTTCTTTGCATGTCCCCAACGAGGTCGGGATGTAAGGAGTTAGGGCTCGATTTGGTTGAACCTTTTCAAGATCAGCCTCACAAACCCTGATGAATGCCCATGGGGGAAGAAAAGAAAAATGAGGGAGTAGGAGATCCTATCAAAATATTTCTCGATGCAAATGGTTCACCAGGGACCAAGATCAACAGAAGTTTCCTCATCTCATGGAGGAACTCAATGCAATGGGGACCATTGCTTCCTAAGGGGGGAGGAATGATCTAGGTGGATATTGGTGGCCACCCACCTAGTCCAATTGGGGCCCCACCATTTTTTCTTTTAGTTTTTTAGTTTCTTTAGTTGTAGCACAGTTTACTATTTTTAACAGTTTTTCGAGTCCTGAACTTCTGGAGCTATTTTGAGGCCCTAAACTATGTTTTTTGGAGAAATCAGGAGCAACATGGAAGTTCCTTCAATGTTTATCACATAAAAATCTATAGTCCTCAGATATATCTTTCTAACGAGGTATTGTGCGCATCAAACTTAGATCGTATGCCAAAGTTATGTCCCTGGGAAGATTGATGTACCAATTTACCCAAACGAGGCCCACAGTTTTGGTGCTTCATCTCCTAGGGTTAGGTTTTTGGATGTTTAGCATTATCCATTGTTTCTCAATAATAAATATGCCCTCAAGCCTCATTGTAACACAGTTCAAAGGCCTGTAGCTGCCACATCTCTTCTCAGAGATAAGCTACCAACACCCTAGCTAGTTTATTTCCATTATGTCTGTAAGCATATTTCAGTTGTTTGTTATTAATGAAATGAAGTTTTATTTCTGCTGCATCTTTGCTTTTATGCGTATTTTTGTATTTCATTGTGTTCCTACATAAATCCGGATCAATCATATACTAGTAAATCAAAATTTGTTGGAGCACCTATTTACAACAAAAATATGAAATATACCACCATGCAAGAAGAAACAAAACAAGAGAAGAAGAAAAAATAAGAGGAATATAATTGGGAAGTGTTTTAAGTGTGGAGTTCATGGTCACATAGTAGAATGTTGTAGAAATGGAGAGATAAAACTCTCTCATCAAAAGGATCAACAAAAGCATAAGCAACAACACAAATTCATGAAAAAGATATCTCCATTTGTAAGGTACTAGTCCTTTTTACAGTTATTGTTTCTCATGCAATATTTTTGGCCATGGGGCCATTGACTATAGGGAATATGCAAGGAATGGAAATTATACTAATAGAAGATATCAACCTATTCCTCATTTCCTTGGTCACATTAGATGTTTTGTATGTGACAATATTGGCCATAAGGCCAAGGATTGCAAGATTCCCATGGGTTCCAAGAGGTCGAACCATAGAGAGGAGAATTTGCAAGGGCAACCACATAGAAAGAAGAAGGATTAACACATAAAAGTTTGAAGGAGAAAAGAGCAGCAAGGATATTCCACCAAAGACTAAGGCTTGCTTGGTCTCAGGGGGGGCATATAGTTGCATTATATATTGCATGAAAATTATTATTTGTGCAGCCATAGGGAAAGTGTATGTATTTAGGGGGAGTCCTTGAGGTTTGAAGTGTTATTCCTATTTTTCTCTATTTCTATTTCAGTTTGTCTTAGTTGGAGTAGCCTTGTACATTTTTTGATTATTTTGGAGCAGTTGCATGTTCAAGTGTTTATGATGTTTTTTTTATATGACATCCATATAGTTATTCCTATGTACATTGTCTAAGTGTGATGGGGGATCACACATTTAGGGGGATCATTTTTTATTCCAAATGGATTTTGAGAATGTTGACATTGTGTTCCTATGCAGTGCATAAAATTGTCATTGATTTGATGCAGGGAAGAGATTTTGTTGTTGATGTCATATAGTGGCAATCATATGGCTTGCATGACATAGTTGGTATTTTGATGATGATATTATTGCTAGATCATATTTTTTATATGTTGTCATGAACGCATTGCTTCCAAGGAGATCATATGTTGTGTTGGAGATAGCTCATCTAAAGTATACATTTTATTTCTCATGTTTACTATTCTAGAAGTATCATGTTGTTGCTCATGTATTGTTGGATCGATGAGTTATGATGATTGCTGCTCATGTATGGAGTATACATGTTTTGTTGCTCACTGGTTTATTTCTTATGCCTTGTTGATGATATGTTGTTCACTGATGACAATGATAAGTAATTGATGCTTCTTACAATGTTATGGTGTGATGTATGCCATTGTTTTGTTTTTCTCTCTTGGGGAGAGAAATTGTGACGATGAAGATGTAGTTGTTGTTTTCTATGACATATTCCTATGTTGCTAATATTAGTTGACTTTCTTGTTGATGCACATGTGAAGTATGATGGTGATGGACCCATGCACTAGCACATGTTTTGGTTAATGTTCCTATTTTTTCTTGATACACATGGAGAGCTTATTTTCATAGCTCATGGAGGCCTTGTACTTGGATATTCCATGTATTATTTCTTCCATATGGAGCATATGTTGATTCTATTTGATTCCATGTACTCATGTTAATTTATGTTTTTAGGCATGTATTGATGAGAGCACCATTGTGTGCGGATGTAAAAGCCATGTACTATCATTGTTTCATCTTTTGGCCACATTTTTCACGGAGTGACCCATGGTGTCTAGAATGTCTTGTCATTTACTATCTATGGGTCAATGGATTCCAAGAAATGTATTACTGATGTATATCCTTGATGTATCCCCACTTTATTGGGTGCATGATGTAAACTTGGGTCCATAGAGTCATGGTTGTGATAGGTGATAGAGGATTTATATGCCAATCCTATGTATTTTTCACAACTACGTACTTGCTCCATGAAGCATTATATTGTAATGTATTGTATATAATGTCCAAATTCATTTGGAGTCTTCTTCATGAGGAGTAGTCTCTTTTACTTCACAAGGAGGCTAATTGCAATAAGAAAAGGTGTCACTTCAATAGGAATAGTGTTGATTCTAGCTCCATTACATGATTAAGGGGAGCATGTGAAATATTCAGAGTTGGCATGGTATTCGATAGTGGTGTTGGCTGCCAATTTCCTTGTTTTCATGCTTATCTTCCAAGAGATACTTCATTGGTTGCATCATCATGGTGTCGTGCATGACAGGGGGATTCCTACTCTCATTAGGAATTAGAAGACTTGTTCTTCAGTGTTGATATGGTCATTTTATATTGATGTCAAAGGGGGAGAGATTTTAAAAATTGAGTCAGCCTCTCTTGTTAGATGAGGGTTGACATCAATGCCAAAGGGGGAGTTCATTGGAGTTTTAGTGTTGGCATTGATGTCAACATGATAGAGATGATGTTGTCCATATGAATGTGTAATGAGTGTTGTGTGATGGATGATTGGTTGATGGTATTTTTAGTTGGCATTGATGTCAACATCCTTATGAATAGACTTAGTGGCTGTTGAGGAGATGATTTCCAGACATGATGTGTTGGTTGGAGATTCTACCGCTATAGGAGGTTGGAGAGATGCTCATGTTGTGTTTATTGGAGAAGTTGTTGTTGCAAAAGGTTTTAATGATGTTATAGATGTTTCATATGTCTCTAATTATCTTAGAGAAATTGGATTGTTGCATCATGTGTTCAGTTGTATGCTTCTTGTGCTGGAGGTGCTTCCATCAGTGTTGGAGGAAGTTTTATTACATGTTATTGATGCTATAGGACCTGGAGATGTTTCTATAGGGGTAAAAGATGCTGCTACAAATGTTGGAAGGGTTATGGATGTTGTGGTTGCTTCTTGAGGAGCTAGAGGTATTGTTCTTTGTAATATTCCTAATTAGATAATAGCTAATTAAGAATATTAATTTTTTCCAATTTTGTTTTCTTAAGTTTAGTGGGTGAATAAAAGGGTGAAGGGACCCATAAACCTAGTAGTTTAAATAAAACCTCTTTTCCAAAGCTATTGTGAAAATAGCAGCATCTTATGGGGCCAAGAGGCCAAGAAAGAAGCGCAATATCTGTGAATGTCGAGGGGCCAAGTGATAGCACAGTTAATGAGTGGACCCAAGGTTGTTGGGGTTTCACAAGAATAAGAAGGGGTGAGGGCAACCATGGAAATCATTCTTGATTATTATAATTTTCTAGCCTTTACGACTTGAGCATGCTTTAAATGTTGAGCTGAGTCTGCAGTGTTTTTTAGCACACGGGTGTCTCTAAGCGGAGATCCCAACCTCAGCCTCGAGGGCCGTCGAGTGCCCACTTAGGAGGGGAGTTTTTGAGGAGAATTCATTTAGGAGTTTCACAGAGCTTTAGGAGAGGATTCCTACTATCCTTTAGGAGATAATTTTATTATTCGTTATCATGCCACTTGCAGCCCCTCTGTAACAATACAGTCACTCAGTGACTTACACAGTCCAACAACAGAGAGATCCAAGAGAGGGTGAATTCCATAGAATTCCTGCTTAGAATCTAGTGAAGGGGTCATGCCTTCAATAGTTGAGCTTTGGGGAGTAGTTGCAGACATTTTCTCTTTTAGTTCAGCCCATAGCTTTGCATACACAACATAATTCAAAATTAGAAGAGGGCCAAGCATAAAAAGGCCAGATTTTAAAGATTGGAGTTTGGGGGAAATATTTTTGGGTTTTTATAGGTTTTAGGAAAGGATCACCTTCCCAAATTCCTAGAATTTTCTGAGTAGTGGAAGCAGCCCATCCAACAATCCAAAGTTGGCCAGCTGCAACATTTCCCACAGGGCAGCACAGAGGAAGAGTCTAGCAACAGCAACAGTGGAGCAATGTTTTAGTGTGCAAAACTGGGGGTCATTTTAGCAAGCTTTAGCCAGTCAGAGTGCTTTATATTTTTGGCACTGTTGTATTTGTTTTTCACCTCCATATTTAATAAAATGGCTCAACAATTTTTGGCTCTTTTTGGCGTTTTTAATGTGTTTTCCATATTTCTGTAATTTTACTCTATTATTGCTTGTATTACTTTCATTTTTTCCATTTGGGATATTACAATGGTATCAGACCATAATGTTGTCCTAGCTTGTGGGAAACCTTTCATTTTATGACAAGACCAGAATAAAGGGAAGGCACCAATGGCAATAGAGAATGGAAAGAAGGAGTTTGGTAGTATCCTCCTCAAATTAGTACAAGAGCTCACTACGTAAAGGATATGAGAGTAGACAGACAGACGAAAATCCTGTGGGGGTTTCAGAATGGAGAAGGATTGGGTACTTCTCACCATTGGTTTGAGCAAGAAGTGGTGCCACAGACCTCACAATGTTCCACCATGCCCACTTTTTGTAATATTCCCAATTTTTGCAGCTAATGGGAATATTGCATTTTAATTTCAGTTTGCTTAACTCATGAATAAAAGTGTAAAGGAGGAACTATAAAACTCCTAATCAGAAAAATAAATCAATTCCCAATGTGAACATGGAAAAATATGGGCCATTTCAATACAATACACTTGGGTGTGAAAAGGAATGAAGAAGGTTGACTAGGTCAACAGGACGAAATCACAGCAGTGTCTAGATGCATTGAACCTCTGTATTGATTAGCACAGTTTTATATGGAGACCCTTCATGTGAAAAGGGTTAACTCATTGGAGGTGGTTTATGGTTTTATAAACCCTAATGCTATAAAAGAAAGAGGAAGGCCACAAGAAAAGGTAGTTGAAGATAATTCGATTTTGAGATTGCTTGGGAAATTCAAAATCTTTGGCTGTTTAGCTAGAGAGATGAATTTCCTGTTTAGTAATTCCTCCTCCTTCATTGAGGAGCTCTTGAAGGAGTATGTTTTGAAATGCCTCACATATAGGCTCAAGGCCAAGCTTCCTCCATCAAGACAATGTTATTTCTGTAGCAGAATAATATTGTGTTGCTGGGTGTTGCAGTGAGGGGTTTTCAACACCACTTCCAGATCTAGTTTTGTAGAAAAGGGAGCATTCCTTTCTCTAGAAGATTAGTGAGGAAGAATTGAGCTTCAGTTTCAGATCTTGGCATCAGGCCAAAGGACCTTCCATCATCATCTTCATAGTACACTTCAGAAACTGCGTTATTTTTCCAGTGCATTGCTGCAGCAGGGTTTCTATGTTGGGAAAAATACTGAGAGGGGGGGTGAATCAGTATTTAGGGCAAACTAAATTTTTTTATTTTTTCAAGCTCTAAAACCCATATGCTACTTTTTTGAAGCCAAATAGCATATACACGCGGATATCCTTCATAAAACTCACGTATACACAGAGATCTAATTATGCCATTGATTCTTCACTTATATCATTCCATCATTCATTCATTGAATGATATATATGATGGCGTATGTGGTAAAACATAATAAACCATCACATAAGCATCACACACGAACACCAGGATTTTTAGGTGGAAACCCAAGTCGGGAGAAAACCACCGCTGCAGTTGCTCAGCCTTCAATATTTTATTATAGAGAAAACATCTTACAACATATGTCTAAGTTGAACTCTACAGCACGCGAGGCACACTTTCCGCCATTTACACCTCTGCGGAAGGGCTCCAACCCACGACTCGTTCCGCCTCCTCACCGGAAGGGGAGCTACGACCCACAGTCTCGTTTACCGGGGTCACCGGAGGGGCTACAACCCCCCGGTAAGAAGGCTGCAACCCTCGGCACCTCTATGGACACGTTTCATCATTTTCTGCCGGTTCCAAACAGCTTCAATAGAGCACAACTTGCAGCCTCGTTCATCATATTTTCACACTGGACCCACTCCATACTTTTAAGCTCAAACATACATCACCAACAGATACTTGTCAATTCAGATAACCCAGACAGATAGCAGTAACATAGCAGAACAGATCAGACATTTCATACTCATACTTCAGTAAACCCTAGTTTTGCATACGCGCTTTCCTTTCACTGATGCCGCGTATACACGCGCTTCCGTTCACCTCAAACAGCGTATACATCTGTTTATACTTCAGGTCAGATATGCGCTTTCGCTTTACCAAACCCGCATATATACGCGCTTCCACTGTTCCGAACTAGCGTATACATCTTTAGTCATTATAGAGCAACATACTTCTTGAGATCAGATATTAGGTTCGGTTAACTTACTTTACTTTTAAGACGGACTTTCCTCAGGTCAACATTCTTAAACAGATCTAGCGGATACCAATACATTGGATCTGAATTTCTTCTTCATCATTTCTTCTTGTTGGTGCATATACATTGAATCTTTCAAACAACTGTATGCTGTGGAAGTCACCTTGGAGAAATGTTCGTTCAGTTGCGGACTCTTGCACCCACACTCATGATTTGCCTGATAGATTTCTTCTCTTTATATAGGATTTACCTTTTTATCAATACCATGAGCCCAAAACTACATTACTTCCGATGGTATTCCTGGACGGGGTCAATTAGGCGGATCATTACCCAATACAATAGGTCAATACCATGGTGGTTACCCCTGGTTTTGCACCTTTTGAGCGCTTTTTCCCATACGCGACTTGGAACGTTGTTTTCTGAATGCCTCGCGACTTCTCTAGGCAGTCATGTGCCTTGGGAACATACTCTTTCATCATGAATCTAACATATTGAATTCCTTTCTTCATTACCTTCTCTACTCTTGTAGATACATAGGACATTTATTGAACATATTCTACTCGGCCTGACTTCATCAAGTAGGTTGCCATCATCTACATCAAGTGGGTTGCCATTCACGGACAACATTCTATCAAGTGGGTTGTTCATCAAGGACAACACTCAGCATCAGATTGCCAACAGACATCATATCACATCAAATTTACATCATTTACCAAGTCCATCAAGTCAAGAATAACTTCATCAGGTGGTTTGCCATCAAGGACAACACATGTCAACAATCTCATGTCTTCATCTTCATTCAGTGGGTTGCCATCAAGGACAACACTCTGCATCATATTGCCAACAATCTCCCCCTTTGGACTTGATGGCAACCACGATGGTGTTTGGTTACCACAACCGATAGGTACATTAAGAATACAATGACACCATGTCACTCTCCCCATTTTTGACACCATTCTTTCTCTTCATTCAAACACCATGTCACTCTCCCCCTTTGACATCAAGGGCAAAGGGCGGATCAAAACCAGCACACTCTCCCCCTTTTCTCCTCATGTAGAAGAAGTGTTCTGCAGATCTTGATATATACTGAAGTGACCAAGCTCCCCCTGAGTTCATGCTGAATCTTCAAACATATTTTCCAATGAAGTACATGACTCTATGAACTTCCTATCACCAATGACTCATACTTACATCGAATATCCAACCAAGTGGATTTACATATAAGACTCAAGTACCCAACCAAGTGGGTTTACACATTTCAACTCAGCTACCCAACCAAGTGGGTTTACAGAATTTGACTCAGCTACCCAACCAAGTGGGTTTACAAATTTGACAAGTTCTTACATGACTGAATATTACAATTTTACATCATGGGTCTCAACAAGACCTTTTCATAAAATTACAAATATGACCATTTATGACCAATACCAGAAAGTCCTCAAGAAAGAGAACATATTTTAGAACCTTCATAATGCCAACAATGCATTATACTCGGAAAAGCTAATGCTCCCCCTGAATCTGTGCATCCAAGCATCCTTTCCATATGACTAAGGCTCCCCCTTAGTTTGTGCATCCTGAACACTTTCATCAACAAATCATCAAGGCATCTTTATCAAAACATTAGAAATAGAATTATGAGAACTGAAACACCACCAGAGATACCAAATAGTATCAGAGATACCAAACAGCACTGCAGCTGTGCTGAAGAAAGCTGACCCCAAACAGAAATTTGTCAGCAACCATACATACGCGGTTTTATATGCATGAACTCGCGTATATACGTGACTGTGTTTCAGGAAATCTGCGTATCCAATACCATCTTCTATATTTTAACCAGATCTGATCCTTTGTGAGGAAAAGATAGTGTTCAGTTTCTTTCTGAGATATTTGAATGCTTCCCTGGAATACAGATAGATAGAACAGTGTAGTTGTGTCTTGAAGCGTCATCCAACGGTTGTAGCATAAGTACATTAGTAACCAAGCCTTCAGATTCTTTGCAGCATCAATACAATCTTTCCAAGAGAAATTATCATACCAGAACAACATCTTCAAATATGTGTCAATCATCCATGTGGTCCAATATCACCATGATCTTTAAGATTTAACATGAAGTAACATATGTAGGCAAAAGATCTCAACCATAGTAACAAACTCTGCATGATCTATTCTTATTTCTGAATCAAATGACTTCCAACTCATCCATGTGTGAGCACAAAAGATACTTTTCAGCAAACGGGGCTCAAAATCTCATCATAATAAAACATATACCAAGTTATCATCATATGAGCATGAGTATCAAAGAATAAGCAGTCATAGTGCCAACAATGCAATCATTAGTATTCAACCTGCTGCTCCCCCTGAACCAGTGCTCCTCCTTAACTTGTGCAACCTGAATATGTTCATCAGCAAGTCATCAGCAACAATCTCTTCATGAACTGTCCTTATCTCCGAATTATAAGACTTTCATCTTAGCAACGAATACTCTTCATCAAAAGAAAACAGGACTCATCCATAATCTTCAACATAAGAAACCAAGTATCATATCATCATAATTTAGAATTGAGAAAACTAAGCTGATACTGAGTCAATAATACAGTTATTAACAGTCAGACTGATGCTCCCCCTGAACCTCTGCTCCTGATCTTCAGCTGTCATCCCAATTCTCTTATCATTATTGCATACGCGACTGTGTCTGCTTAAACTCGCGTGTATACGCGACTTTTGTGAATAGAACCCGCGTATGGAAAGTGAAACATAGAAATTTTTCACATTCCTTCATCTCCCCCTGAACTTGTACTTCCTGTACCTGTCTTCTTCATATCAGATGCTCTGTCAGAAATACATATAACCAGAAATCAAATCAACCATGAGAGTCATCATACATTCCTCCCCCTGTGACGATACATTACTAAATCTCATAATGTATCCCACATCATTCCTGTAGTCAATAAGAGAAGTAAGCTTCAAAAGCGGATGACTACAGTAGGGTCAATTTTCCCTACGTTTCTAATCGGTCCTCCATCTTTTTCCAGATTTGTTTGAACTTTCTATTTGTGTGCTAGAAGTTATCCAATTTCTCATATCTGTTCATCCTACATTCCTTTTCCACATGTCCATACTTGTTACATGAAAAACAATATCCCTTGAAGAAACCAGAGTACCTTTCTATGTAGGATCTGTTAGTTTGTGGCTGAAACATTCTGCTTCTGCAATTTGCTGCAACATGCCCATAATTATGACATTTAGAACATTCAATATTCTTGAATGATATCCTTTGAGAATTCATGATCGTTGGTTGACCTTTTGTTTCTTTCAACTCTTCAGGTTTTGCATTGACTTCCTTTGAATATTTAGCACTTCCTTGCGAACTAGATTCTCCTTTAACAATTTCATGAAAACCAAGACCAAGTTTAATAGCAGGAGACCTTTGATTACTCAGAATATTGTCCAAAATCTTAGTACTATCTTGAAACCTCAAAATTTTAACCTTTTCTTCTAATTTACCTTTGAGAATATTTACCTCAACCTCCAAGGCTTGACATTGCTTCGTCATGCTTTCTTCTTTTCTTCTTTCATCTTCTACTTGATCATTTAGATTTAGAATCTCTTCTTTCAACCAATTTTCGTTTTCTTCACATGTTTGTTGCAGCTCTTCATTCTTCTTATTTGATTTTTCCAGATCTTCTTTGAGAGAGATGATTCACAACTTCAGTCCTTTACTTTCAAGTATGAATCCCTTTATTCTTCTTGTTACAGTATAAGGACATACCTTCAGAGATATGTTGTTTTACTTCTAGTCTTTGCATTTCTTTGTTGGTTATCAGGTCTTCTTAGAAATGATTTACTACTTCAAGTCCTTCTTTCAAGTAGTTGGCAGAGATTCTTCATTCTTCTTACTTTGTACTTCAAAGATGCAGCTCTAGAGATGATTCAGGCTTGGGCTTCATTTCTTCTTTTTGATATTTAGAGATGCATTTAGAATGGTTGTTTACTTCTATTCTTGTCATTCAGTTGGATGCATAAGCATGGAACCTTTGGTACTTGTCTATCTGTTCATTCAGTATTTCTATCTTTTCTTTCATTTGAGAGATCATTTCTTTGTAGATAGAGTCTTTCTCTTTAAGTGATCTTTGTTGATCTTCAACTTTGATCTTGATAGCTTCCTCTAGACCCAAAGCATTACTTTCACTATCTTCACTATTGCATATACAGGTAAGTGAAATACAAGAACAACGATCAATACCTGTTTCATCTCCTTCAATTTCTGCTATACAAGATTTCTGAGGTATCTCCTTTCCTTGAGTAACCTTCTTCTTTTGCTTCTTTGCCATGAGTACTTGTAGAGCTTGGTCAGAATCTTCTTCATCTTCACTGGACACTTCATCATCATCTTCATTTGCATAATAACTCTTCCTCTTTTCAAATTGTTTCCCTTTACCATTTTTTTCTCTATAAGGACATTTAGCAGCATAGTGACCAACTTTTCCACACTCAAAACATTTGAAGGGAAGCTTACCTTTGAATCTTCCAGTACCTAGTTGGAGCTTTCTCACGAAATTTGCTTCTTCTTCATCGGATATATAGCTGAATTCTTTGACAACTTCCTTTTCCTTTCCTTTTGTAGATGCCTTAAAAGCAGCTTCTCTTACTTGAGAAGGGCCTCCTTGTCTCATTTCAAAAGCAGTCAGAGTACCATGCAATTGAACAATAGTAAGAGTTTGCAAATCTTGCCTTTCTTCAATAGCAGAAACTTTAGAGTCAAATTTTGAAGTCAAAGATCTCAAGACCTTTTCCACCAGAGTAGTATCAGCCATGGTTTCACCCAAATTTCTCATCCGATTTACAATATCATCTAGACGAAGAAAGAAATTGGCAACACTCTCATCACTATGCATCTTCAAATTTTCATATTCAATTCTAAGAGTTTGGAGTTTTGCACTTTTTACCTTTGTATCTCCTTCATAGCTCGGAATGATTTTGTCCCATATTTCTTTTGCTGAATGTAGCTGCATCACTTTAGCAAATTCTGATTCAGACATGCTTCCTAATAAGACATTCACTGCTTTGGCATTGATTTCATACTTCTTCCTTTCAGCTGCATCAGTAGGAATACTTGTAGGATATTGATAGCCTTCTTCCACGATTTCCCATACATCTGCACCAAGACTTTGCAGATATGCTTTTGTTCGTACCTTCCAGAATATCAGATAGCTTCCATTGAATAGAGGTGGCTTTATAGACATTACTCCTTCTTGACTTCCCATTGCGACGGATCTCATTTAGCGATCGAGCTTAGAAAGGAACTGCTCGATACCAATTATTTGAAGAAATGCTTTGAGAGGGGGTAGAATAGGTATTAAGGAAAACTGAAACTTTTTACTTTTTCATGCTCTAAAACCCATACACTACTTTGCTGAAGCCAACTAGCGTATACACGCGGATATCCTTCATAAAACTCGCGTATACACAGAGATCTAATTATGCCATTAGTTCTTCACTTATATCATTCCATCATTCATTCATTAGATGTTCTATAAACAGTAAACATGTGCAGTAAGAACAGAATAAACCATCACACAAAGCATCACACATGAACACCGGGATTTTTAGGTGGAAACCCAAGTCGGGAGAAAACCACCACTGCAGTTGCTCAGCCTTCAATATTTTATTATAGAGAAAACATCTTACAACATATGTGCTGGTGCAGACTCCTACCAGCACGCAGGCACCCACCTGCGCTCGTTTACCAGCCTCTCCTGGAAGGGAGCTCCAACCCCCTAACTCCTTTACCAGCCTCTCCTGGAAGGGAGCTACGACCCCCTGATCTCATTTACGAGCCTCACCTAGAAGGGAGCTACAACCCCCTGACTGAAGGCTACAACCCTCAGCACCTCTATGGACCACGTTTCATCAATTTTCACACTGGTTCCAAACAACTTCAATAGAGCACAACTTGCAGGCCTCGTTTCATCATATTTTCAGACTGGACCCACTCCATACTTTTAAGCTCAAACATACAGCACCAACAGATACTTGTCAAGTCAGATAACCCAGGCAGATAGCAGTAACGCAGCAGAACAGATCAGACATTTTATACCACAAACTTCAGCAAACCCTAGTTTTGCATACGCGCTTTCCTTTCACTGATACCGCGTATACACGCGCTTCCGTTCACATCAACCAGGGTATACATCTGTTTATATTTCAGGGCAGATACGCACTTTCGCTTTACCAAAACCGCGTATATACGCGCTTCCGCTGTTCCGAACTAGCGTATACATCTTCAGTCATTATAGAGCAGCATACTTCTTCAGATCAGATATTCGGTTCAGATTTAACCCTTTTACTTCAGACAGATGTTCACCTCATCTCAGATCTAAGCATTTCATAAACAGATCTAGCAGATACAAATACATTCCAGATCTAGATTTCCTTCTTCATCATTTCTTCATTAGTGCATCATACATTTATATCTTTCATTCAACTGTAACCCTTTCCATTCAGATATACTTCAGAGAGAAGTATTCATTCAAGCTCAGACTCTTGCACCCACACTCATGATTTGCACAATGAATTTCTTCTCTTTATATAGGTTTACCTTTTATCAATACCATGAGCCAAAACCACATTACTTCCGATGGTATTCTTGGACGGGGTCATTTAGATGAATCATTACCCAATACAATGGGTCAATACCACGGTGGTTACCCCTGGTTTTTCACTTTATGAGCGCTTTTGTCCATACGCGACTTGGCACGTTGTTTCCCACGTGCATACGCGACTTCTCCTAGACAGATCCGCTTATTCCTTGAGACATACTCTTTTCATCATAGATCTAGCACATATTGAATTCCTTTCTTCATTACCTTCTCTACTCTCTGTAGATACATCAGATTTAATTCATCAAGACATATTCTATCAAGCACAACTTCATCAAGTAAGTTGCCATCATCTTCATCAAGTGGGTTGCCATTCACGGACAACACTCTATCAAGTGGGTTGTTCATCAAGGACAACACTCAACATCATATTGCCAACAGACATCATATCACATCAGATTTACATCATTTACCAAGTCCATCAAGTCAAGAATAACTTCATCAGGTGGTTTTCCATCAAGGACAACACATGCCAACAGTCTCATGTCTTCATCTTCATTCAGTGGGTTGCCATCAAGGACAACACTCTGCATCATATTTCCAACAATCTCCCCCTTTGGACTTGATGGCAACCACGATGGTGTTTGGTTACCACAGCAGATAGGTACATTAAAAATACAATGACACCATGTCACTCTCTCCATTTTTGACACCATTCTTTCTCTTCATTCAAACACCATGTCACTCTCCCCCTTTGACATCAAGGGCAAAGGGCGGATCAAAACCAACACACTCTCCCCTTTTCTCCTCATGTAGAAGAAGCGTTCTGCAGATCTGATATATACTGAAGTGACCAAGCTCCCCCTGAGTTCATGCTGAATCTTCAAACATATTTTTCAATGAAGTACATGACTCTATGAACATCCTATCACCAAAGACTCATACTTACATCAAATATCCAAACAAGTGGATTTACATATAAGACTCAAGTACCCAACCAAGTGGGTTTACACATTTCAACTCAGCTACCCAACCAAGTGGGTTTACAAAATTTGACTCAGCTACCCAACCAAGTGGGTTTACAAGTTTGACAAGTCCTTACATGACTGAATATTACAATTTTACATCATGGGTCTCAACAAGACCTTTTCATCAAATTACAAATATGACCATTTATGACCAACACCAGAAAGTCCTCAAGAAAGAGAACATATTTCAGAACCTTCATAATGCCAACAATGCATTATACTCGGCAAAGCTAATGCTCCCCCTGAATCTGTGCATCCAAGCATCCTTTCCATATGACTAAGGCTCCCCCTTAGTTTGTGCATCCTGAACACTTTCATCAACAAATCATCAAGGCATCTTTATCAAAACATTAGAAATAGAATTATGAGAACTGAAACACCACCAGAGATACCAAATAGTATCAGAGATACCAAACAGCACTGCAGCTGTGCTGAAGAAAGCTGACCCCAAACAGAAATTTGTCAGCAACCATACATACGCGGTTTTATATGCATGAACTCGCGTATATACGTGACTGTGTTTCAGGAAATCTGCGTATCCAATACCATCTTCTATATTTTAACCAGATCTGATCCTTTGTGAGGAAAAGATAGTGTTCAGTTTCTTTCTGAGATATTTGAATGCTTCCCTGGAATACAGATAGATAGAACAGTGTAGTTGTGTCTTGAAGCGTCATCCAACGGTTGTAGCATAAGTACATTAGTAACCAAGCCTTCAGATTCTTTGCAGCATCAATACAATCTTTCCAAGAGAAATTATCATACCAGAACAACATCTTCAAATATGTGTCAATCATCCATGTGGTCCAATATCACCATGATCTTTAAGATTTAACATGAAGTAACATATGTAGGGAAAAGATCTCAACCATAGTAACAAACTCTGCATGATCTATTCTTATTTCTGAATCAAATGACTTCCAACTCATCCATGTGTGAGCACCAAAGATACTTTTCAGCAAACAAGGCTCAAAATCTCATCATAATAAACCATATACCAAGTCATCATCATTTGAGCATGAGTATTGTCAAACCAGGAGGTAACTCCTCAAATCTGGAATTGTGTATTAGCTGAAGAGAATCAACATGCTCCACGTGACTGTGGACTCGCCAGTCAAGTTGATTCCCAATGACTCTTGGCCTTCCATATTTACTAAATTACAATAATATACAATCTCACCCAACCCCTTAGGATTAGGTGTTAACATTCCCCCATTTAATCTTAAGGGATGTTGGTGAGTCCAAGCACCGTTCTGAACTTTTCAAACTTTTCTCTTCCAAGTGCTTTAGTGAAGATGTCTGTGGTCTGCTCATTTGTGGAAAAATGGTGTAGATGGATGGTTTTGACCTGAACATGATGTCAAATCATATGGTATTTTGTATTGATGTGCTTTTTTCGAACATGGAACTTCGACTTCTTGGCCAGATTTATTGTAGAAGTGTTGTTGATCATGAGTGGGAGTGGAATCCATACATTTCATCACATGAAATCTTCGGAAGGTTTTAGGAGCCACACAATTTCCTTTGTTGCTAGGCTGTTGCCACATATTACTGCCGGTCGTGGAATCTGCTGGAGGCCCCGATTGTTTGCGCGATCTCCATGAAACTGACTCACGATCCAAGACTCATGGTGTAACACATGGTAGGCACCTTTGTTTCTTTGTACGCCCATCAAATTCTGATCAGAGTATACGGTCAAGATGAAGTCACCTACTGTGTATATTTGAGTCCAAAGTCTTGAGTCCCCTTCAAGTACCTTAGTACTCTTTTTGCAGCAGACCAATGTCCTTCACAAGGTTTCTGCATGAACCTTGAAAGGATTCCAACAACAAATGAGATGTCAGGTCTGGTGGTGGTCAGATAGATAAGACTTCCTACAAGCTGTCTATACTTAGTTGCATCCTCAAATTACTTCCCTTCAACGGATGTGAGCTTCAAGTTTTGTTCCATTGGAGTGCCTAAGGGTTTACAATCATCCATGCCAAATTTGTTCAAGAGATCTACAATGTACTTCTTTTGAGAAAGAAAGATGAATTTAGGATGTTGGTGCTTCAATACCCAAATAGTAGAGAACACTTATTGTCAGTCATTTCAAAACCTTTCTTCAACTCTTTCTTCACATGGATGCAATATAGCTCTCATTGTTTCCTATTATCAAAAGATCATCTACATATACAAGGCCTACCTGCTTGTTTTTTCCAACTTTCTTAACAAACAAGGTTGCATCATCAAGATCAAAGTGTTTGAAATCAAGTTTCAGAAGATGCTCGGTCAATTTCTCATACCAGGCTCGTGGTGCTTGCTTGAGGCCATACAAGGATTTCACAAGTTTGCAAACTTTGTGTTCTTGACCCTTTATCACAAATCCTTCTGGCTGGGACATATAAACTTTCTCCTTTAGATCTCCATTCAAGAAGGTTGTTTTTACATCCATCTGATGGACTTTCCATCCATTCTGAGTTGCTAAGGCAAAGAGAGTCCGGATGGTGGTCCATTTTGCTGTGGGAGCAAAAGTTTCTTCATAATCGACTCCTTCTTTCTGTGCGAATCCTTTTGCCACAAGCTTGGCCTTGTGCTTGTCAAGTGAGCCATCTGCTTTGTACTTGTTCTTGTAGACCCACTTACAGCCAATTGGTTTCGTTCCCAAAGGTGGATCAACCAGCTTCCAAGTGCCATTCTTTATCAAGGCATCATACTCCTTATGCATCGCTTCTTTCCATTCATCATGAGAAGCGGCTTCTTTGAAGGAAGTTGGTTCATGATATGTAGACAAACTCAATTCACAGTTATAAGCAATATCCATATCAACAGGGGAATCAGAATTATCTACATCACCTTCGATTTCTTGAGTGGAACTTCTTGTTCCTGTTTTTCCAACCTCATCGGGATGAACATCCTCCAGTGTCTTTGTCAGCCATTTGGGGGGACCTTTCTGAGATGGCCCTGGCTGGTCACTTGACTGAGTTGGGATTGATTCAAGATTAAATCTCCCAATTCTGTCAATCACATCATCCAATGTGTCATCCGTGGTGGTTTCTTCATGTGGGGGAGAGTGTGGTTCAGGAAATGATTCCACAGTTTGATTCAATATCGGAATCCCCCCTTCAAGGTGTGGAATCACATTATCAAATTCTTTGAAAGACTTTGCATGTGTGAATCTATCCGGGCGATCAAGTTGCCGCTCAACAACCTTGTCACTCTTGGATGATTCAAGAAATATGACATCTCTTGCTATCACAAACTTCTTATTTGCTTCATCATAGAGACGATATCCTTTGGAGGTATTGGAGTACCCCAAGAAGATACATTTTCTGCTTCTAGCACCAAGTTTGTTCCTTTGACCCTTGGGTATCAAGGCATAACAGGTGGACCCAAAGACCATGAAATGCTTTACCGAAGGAATGTGGCCATGCCACATTTCAAAAGGAGTTTTGTTTCTAATTGAACTTGAAGGACACCTATTCTTTATGTAAACAGCACATAGAACTGCATCAGCCCAAAACATCAATTTTACATTCTTGAAAAATAACACGGAGCGGACCATATTTAAGATGGTTCTGTTCATTCTTTCAGCTACACCGTTCTGTTGTGGATTATATGGCACAGTGGTTTGATGTTTGATTCCATGTTGACGAAGATAATTTTCAAATTCGTTTGAAGTGTATTCTTTTCCATTATCAGTACGTAGAGAGCCAATATGTGTTTGTGCATCATTTTCAATCCATACATGAAAATTCTTGAAAGTTTGAAAAGCATCAGACTTATTCTTCGGTAAGTAAATCCAACACATTCTGGTGTAGTCATCAATAAATGTCATCATGTATTTGTTTCCATTTGCAGAAGCAATAGGCATAGGGCCACATAAATCTGAATGAACAAGTTCAAGTTTCCTATGTGCTCTTGAGTGTGAATCATGAAATGACTGTTTGCTATGCTTTCCTAGAATACAAGCATCACATTCCTTAGGTTTTCTAGGAATTGTAGGCAGTCCATCAACACCATTTTTCTTCAACAAACGAAGGTTGTCATAATTTAAGTGTCCAAATCTAGCATGCCATAAAAGACTTGATGGAAATGTACCTTCATCATGATATGAACTGAAAGCAAAGTTTTGAGCATGAGAAGATGAACCTTTCAGCTTCAAAAGTCTCCCTTCTTCTATTCCCTCCATGACAAGTGAGTGATATGATGCTGATCTGACCTCTGCCTTGCCATCAAACAAGTGAACTGAGTGTCCTTGCTGCCGGATTTCGATCAGGGACAGCAAGTTTCTCTTCAACTCCGGGAGGTATAGAACCTCATGTAGGATATGATCGGGAAGACCAGGCAGTTTAAGCCTGACTGTGCCAAGCCCTGATGGCTTGAGTTTGGATTTATCTGCGAAATATACTGCTCCATCAACTTTGTCAGTGAAATCTTCAAAAAAATCTTTTCTAAATGGCATGTGACATGTTGCTCCTGAATCTAGCAACCAATCATCTCTCCATGAAGTAAATGAAACATCAAAGAGGTTTTCAGTTACTCCATTGTTACAATGTGCTAGAACAGAATGAGCTGATTCAAATGGTTTACCTTTGTCTTTGTCATCATTTTTACCTCTGTCTTGATTTGTTTGCTGCTGAGCTTTAGATTGTCTGCCCCACTTTTCTCTGAAGGGGGGCAGACAATAACCAAAGAATAAGCAGTCATAGTGCCAACAATGCAATCATTAGTATTCAACCTGCTTCTCCCCCTGAACCAGTGCTCCTCCTTAACTTGTGCAACCTGAATTCGTTCATCAGCAAGTCATCAACAACAATCTCTGCATGAACTGTCCTTATCTCCGAATTATAAGACTTTCATCTCAGCAACAAATACTCTTCATCAAAAAGCAAACAGGACTCATCCATAATCTTCAACATAAGAAACCAAGTATCATATCATCATTATTTAGAATTGTGAAACTAAGCTGATACTGAGTCAATAATACAGTTATTAACAGCCAGACTGATGCTTCCCCTGAACCTCTACTCCTGATCTTCAGTTGTCATCCCAATTCTCTTATCATAAATGCATACGCGACTGTGTCTGATGGAACTCGCGTGTATACGCGACTGTGTCTGATGGAACTCGCGTGTATACGCGACTTTTGTTCATAGAACCCGCGTATGGAAAGTGAAGCATATAAATTTTTCACATTCCTTCATCTCCCCCTGAACTTGTACCTCCTGTACCTATCTTTTCCACATCAGATGCGCTCTCAGAAATAAACATAACCAGAGTAATCAAATCAACCATGAGAGTTATCATACATTGCTCCCCCTGTGACGATACATTACTAAATCTCATAATGTATCCCACATCATTCCTGTAGTCAATAAGAGAAGTAAGCTTCAAAAGCGGATGACTGCAGTAGGGTCAATTTTCCCTACGTTTCTGATCGGTCCTCCATCTTTTTCCAGATTTGTTTGAACTTTCTATTTGTGTGCTGGAAGTTACCCAATTTCTCATATCTTTTCATCCTGCATTCCTTTTCCACATGTACATACTTGTTACATGAAAAACAATATCCTTTGATGAAACCAGAGTACCTTTCTATGTAGGATCTGTTAGTTTGTGGCTGAAATGATCTGCTCCTGCAATTTGCTGCAACATGCCCATAATTATGACATTTAAAGAATTCAACATTGTTGACTGATTTCCTTTGAGAATTCATGATCGTTGGTTGACCTTTTGTCTCTTTCAACACTTCAGGTTTTGCATTGACATCCTCTGAATTTTTAGCACTTCCTTGTGAGCTAGATTCTCCTTTAACAGTTTCATGGAAACCAAGACCAAGTTTGATAACAGGAGACCTTTGATTACTCAGAATATTGTCCAAAATATTAGTACTATCATGAAACCTCAAAAGTTTAACCTTTTCTTCTAATTTACCTTTGAGAATGTTTACCTCAACCTCCAAGGCTTGACATTGCTTTGTCATGCTTTCTTCTTTTCTTCTTCCATCTTCTACTTGATCCTTCAGATTTAGAATCTCTTCTTTCAACCAATTTTCATTTTCTTCACATGTTTGTTGCAGCTCTTCATTCTTCTTATTTGATTTTTCCAGATCTTCTTTGAGAGAGATGATTTCTGCTTCAAGTCCTTCCTTTTCAAATGACAGAGGTTCTTTATTCTTCTTATTTGATGCTTCGAGATTTTCTTTCAGAGATATTTTTTCTGCTTCAAGTCCTGCATTCTTCTTATTTGATTTATCCAGGTCTTCCTTGAGGGAAATGATTTCTGCTTCAAGTCCTTCCTTTTCAAATGATTGTAGAGATTCTTCATTCTTCTTACTTGATGCTTCAAGATCTTCTTGTAGAGAGATGATTCTAGCTTCAAGACCTTCATTCTTCCTTTTTGATATTTCGAGATCTGCATTTAGATCGTTAATTTCTGCTTCTATTCTTGTCATTCGATTGGATGCATAAGCATGGAACCTTTGGTACTTGTCTATTTGTCCATTCAGTATTTCTATCTTTCCTTTCATTTGAGAGATCATTTCTTTGTAGATAGAGTCTTTCTCTTTAAGTGATCTTTGTTGATCTTCAACTTTGATCTTGATAGCTTCCTCTAGACCCAAAGCATTACTTTCACTATCTTCACTATTGCATATACAGGTAAGTGAAATACAAGAACAACGATCAATACCTGTTTCATCTCCTTCAATTTCTGCTATACAAGATTTCTGAGGTATCTCGTTTCCTTGAGTAACCTTCTTCTTTTGCTTCTTTGCCATGAGTACTTGTAGAGCTTGGTCAAAATCTTCTTCATCTTCACTGGACACTTCATCATCATCTTCATTTGCATAATAACTCTTCCTATTTTCAAATTGTTTCCCTTTACCATGTTTTTCTCTATAAGGACATTTAGCAGCATAGTGACCAACTTTTCCACACTCAAAACATTTGAAGGGAAGCTTACCTTTGAATCTTCCAGTACCTAGTTGGAGTTTTCTCACAAAATTCGCTTCTTCTTCATCGGATATATAGCTGAATTCTTTGAAAACTTCCTTCTCTTTTCCTTTTGCAGATACTTTAAAAGAAGCTTCTCTGATTTGAGAAGGACCTCCTTGTCTCATTTCAAAAGCAGTCAGAATACCATGTAATTGAACAATAGTAAGAGTTTGCAGATCTTGCCTTTCTTCAATAGTTGAAACTTTAGAGTCAAATTTTGAAGTCAAGGATCTTAAGACTTTTTCCACCAGAGTAGTATCGGTTATGGTTTCACCCAAATTTCTCATTCGATTCACAATATCATCTAGACGAAGAAAGAAACTAGCAATACTTTCATCACTGTGCATCCTTAAATTTTCATATTCAATTCTGAGAGTTTGGAGTTTTGCACTTTTTACCTTTGTATCTCCTTCATAGCTTAGAATGATTTTGTCCCATATTTCTTTTGCTGAATTTATCTGCATCACTTTAGCAAATTCTGGTTCAGACATGCTTCCTAATAAGACATTCACTGCTTTGGCATTGATTTCATACTTCTTCCTTTCAGCCGCATCAGTAGGAATACTTGGCGGATATTGATAGCCTTCTTCCACGATTGCCCATACTTCTGCACCAAGACTTTGCAGATATGCTTTTGTTCATACCTTCCAGAATATCAGATTGCTTCCATTGAATAGAGGTGGCTTTAGAGACATTGCTCCTTCAAGACTTCCCATTGCGACGGATCTCCTTCAAGCGATCAAGGTTCTGCAGAAAGACCTGCTCTGATACCAATTGTTGGGAAAAACACTAAGAGGGGGGGTGAATCAGTATTTAGGGAAAACTATAACTTTTTATCTTTTCAAGCTCTAAAACCCATACACTACTTTGCTGAAGCCAACTAGCGTATACACGTGGATATCCTTCATAAAACTCACGTATACACAGAGATCTAATTATGCCATTGATTCTTCACTTATATCGTTCCATCATTCATTCATTAGATGTTCTATAAACAGTAAACATGTGCAGTAAGAACAGAATAAACCATCACACATAAGCATCACACATGAACAACAGGATTTTAGGTGGAAACCCAAGTCGGGAGAAAACCACCGCTGCAGTTGCTCAGCCTTCAATATTTTATAATAGAGAAAACATCTTACAACATATGTGCTGGTGCAGAATCCTACCAGCACGCAGGCACCCACCTGCGCTCGTTTACCAGCCTCTCCTGGAAGGGAGTTCCAACCCCCTGACTCGTTTACCAGCCTCTCCTGGAAGGGAGCTACGACCCTGTGATCTCGTTTACCAGCCTCACCTGGAAGGGAGCTACAACCCCCTGACTGAAGGCTACAACCCTCAACACCTCTATGGACCACGTTTCATCAATTTTCACACTGGTTCCAAACAAATTCAATAGAGCACAACTTGCAGGCCTCGTTTCATCATATTTTCAGACTGGACCCACTCCATACTTTTAAGCTCAAACTTACAGCACCAACAGATACTTGTCAATTCAAATAACCTAGGCAGATAGCAGTAACGCAGCAGAACAGATCAGACATTTTATACCACAAACTTCAGCAAACCCTAGTTTTGCATACGCGCTTTCCTTTCACTGATACTGCGTATACACGCGCTTCCGTTCACATCAACCAGCGTATACATCTGTTTCTATTTCAGGGCAGATACGCGCTTTCTCTTTACCAAACCCGCGTATATACGCGCTTCCGCTGTTCCGAACTAGCGTATACATCTTCAGTCATTATAGAGCAGCATACTTCTTCAGATCAGATATTCAATTCAGATTTAACCCTTTTACTTCAGACAGATGTTTGCCTCATCTCAGATCTAAGCATTTCATAAACATATCTAGCAGATACAAATACATTCCAGATCTAGATTTCCTTCTTCATCATTTCTTCATTGGTGCATCATACATTCAGATCTTTCATTCAACTGTAACCCTTTCCATTCAGATATACTTCAGAGAGAAGTATTCATTCAAGCTCAGACTCTTGCACCCACACTCATGATTTGCACAATGAATTTCTTCTCTTTATATAGGTTTACCCTTTTTCAATACCATGAGCCAAAACCACATTACTTCCGATGGTATTCCTGGACGGGGTCATTTAGACGAATCATTACCCAATACAATGGGTCAATACCATGGTGGTTACCCACCTTATTTTCATATTTAGAGCGCTTTCCCATACGCGACTTGGCACGTTGTTCCCACGTGCATACCTGACTTCTCTAAACCAGGATAAAGCCATTCCATGAGACATACTCTTTTCATCATAGATACAGCACATATTGAATTCCTTTCTTCATTACCTTCTCTACTCTTTGTAGATACATGATTTAATTCATAAAGACATATTCTATCAAGCACAACTTCATCAAGTAAGTTGCCATCATCTTCATCAAGTGGGTTGCCATTCACCGGACAACACTCTATCAGTGGGTTGTTCATCAGGGACAACCTCAACATCATAATGCCAGGACATCATATCATTTCACATCAGATTTACATCATTTACCAAGTCCATCAGGTCAAGAATAACTTCATCGGGTGGTTTGCCATCAAGGACAACACATGTCAACAATCTCATGTCTTCATCTTCATTCAGTGGGTTGCCATCAAGGACAACACTCTGCATCATATTGCCAACAATCTCCCCCTTTGGACTTGATGGCAACCACGATGGTGTTTGGTTACCACAACCGATAGGTACATTAAGAATACAATGACACCATGTCACTCTCCCCATTTTTGACACCATTCTTTCTCTTCATTCAAACACCATGTCACTCTCCCCCTTTGACATCAAGGGCAAAGGGTGGATCAAAACCAACATACTCTCCCCCTTTTCTCTGCATGTGGAAGAAGCGTTCTGCATATCTGATATATATACTGACCTGACCAATCTCCCCCTGAGTTCATGCTGAATCTTCAAACATATTTTTCAATGAAGTACATGATTCTATGAACTTCCTATCACCAAAGACTCATACTTACATCAAATATCCAACCAAGTGGATTTACATATGAGACTCAAGTACCCAACCAAGTGGGTTTACACATTTCAACTCAGCTACCCAACCAAGTGGGTTTACAAATTTGACTCAGCTACCCAACCAAGTGGGTTTACAAAAATGACAAGTCCTTACATGACTGAATATTACAAATTTTACATCATGGGTCTCAACATGACCTTTTCATCAAAATACCTATATGACTTAAGACCAACACCAGAAAGTCCTCAAGCATGAGAACATATTTGAGAACCATCATAATTCCAACAATGCATTATACTCAGCAACGCTAAAGCTCCCCCTGAATCTGTGCATCCATACATCCTTTTCATATAACTAAGGCTCCCCCTTAGTTTGTGCATCCTAAACACTTTCACCAACAAATCATCAAGGCATATTTATCAAAACATGAGAAATAGAATTATGAGAACTGGAACACCACCAGAGATACCAAACAGTATCAAGGTAAAGCAATATAACGTTTGTCTTTGAAAAGCGACCCCAAACGAGAAATTTAATACGGCAACCATACGCGGTTTTATATGCATGAACTCGCGTATATACGCGGCTTGTGTTTCAGGAAATCCGCATATCCAATACCATCTTCTATATTTTAACCAGATCTGATCCTTTGTGAGGAAAAGACAGTGTTCAGCTTCTTTCTGAGATATTTGAATGCTTCCCTGGAATACAGATAGATAGAACAGTGTAGTTGTGTCTTCAAGCGTCATCCAACGGTTATAGCATAAGTACATTAGTAACCAAGCCTTCAGATTCTTTGCAGCATCAATACAATCTTTCCAAGAGAAATTATCATACCAGAACAACATCTTCAAATATGTGTAAATCATCCATGTGGTCAATTATCACCATGATCTTTAAGATTTAACATGAAGTAACATATGTAGGGAAAATATCTCAACCATAGTAACAAACTCTGCATGATCTATTCTTATTTCTGAATCAAATGACTTCCAACTCATCCATGTGTGAGCACCAAAGATACTTTTCAGCAAACAGGGCTCAAAATATCATCATAATAAACCATATACCAAGTCATCATCATTTGAGCATGAGTATCACAATAACCAAAGAATAAGCAGTCATAGTGCCAACAATGAAATCATTAGTATTCAACCTGCTGCTTCCCCTGAACCAGTGCTCCTCCTTAACTTGTGCAACCTGAATTCGTTCATCAGCAAGTCATCAACAACAATCTCTGCATGAACTGTTCTTATCTTCAAATTATAATACTTTCATCTCAGCAATGAATACTCTTCATCAAAAATCAAATAGGACTCATCCATAATCTTCAACATAAGAAACCAAGTATCATATCATCATTTTTTAGAATTGAGAAACTAAGCTGATACTGAGTCAATAATACAGTTATTAACAGTCAGATTGATGCTTCCCCTGAACCTCTGCTCCTGATCTTTAGTTTTCATCCCAATTCTCTTATCATAAATGCATACGCGACTGTGTCTGATGGAACTCGCGTGTATACGCAACTTTTGTTCATAGAACCCGTGTATGGAAAGTGAAGCATAGAAAATTTTCACATTCCTTCATCTCCCCCTGAACTTGTACCTCCTGTACCTATATTTTCCACATCAGATGCGCTGTCAGAAATAAACATAACCAGAGTAATCAAATCAACCATGAGAGTTATCATACATTGCTCCCCCTGTGACGATACATTACTAAATCTCATAATGTATCCCACATCATTCCTGTAGTCAATAAGAGAAGTAAGCTTCAAAAGCGGATGACTACAGTAGGGTCAATTTTCCCTACGTTTCTAATCGGTCCTCCATCTTTTTCCAGATTTGTTTGAACTTTCTATTTGTGTGCTGGAAGTTATCCAATTTCTCATATCTGTTCATCCTGCATTCCTTTTCCACATGTCCATACTTGTTACATGAAAAACAATATCCCTTGAAGAAACCAGAGTACCTTTCTATGTAGGATCTGTTAGTTTGTGGCTGAAACATTCTGCTTCTGGAATTTGCTGCAACATGCCCATAATTATGACATTTAAAACAATCAACATTCTTGAATGATATCCTTTGAGAATTCATGATCGTTGGTTGACCTTTTGTTTCTTTCAACTCTTCAGGTTTTGCATTGACTTCCTTTGAATCTTTAGCACTTCCTTGCGAACTAGATTCTCCTTTAACAGTTTCATGAAAACCAAGACCAAGTTTGATAGTAGGAGACCTTTGATTACTCAGAATATTGTCCAAAATCTTAGTACTATCTTGAAACCTCAAAAGTTTAACCTTTTCTTCTAATTTACCTTTGAGAATATTTACCTCAACCTCCAAGGCTTGACATTGCTCCGTCATGCTTTCTTCTTTTCTTCTTCCATCTTCTACTTGATCATTCAGATTTAGAATCTCTTCTTTCAACCAATTTTCATTTTCTTCACATGTTTGTTGCAGCTCTTCATTCTTCTTATTTGATTTTTCCAGATCTTCTTTGAGAGAGATGATTTCTGCTTCAAGTCCTTCCTTTTCAAATGACAGAGGTTCTTTATTCTTCTTATTTGATGCTTCGAGATTTTCTTTTAGAAATATCTTTTCTGCTTCAAGACCTGCATTCTTCTTATTTGATTTATCCAGGTCTTCTTTGAGGGAAATGATTTCTGCTTCAAGACCTTCCTTTTCAAATGATTGTAGAGGTTCCTCATTCTTCTTACTTGATGCTTCAAGATCTGCTTGTAGAGAGATGATTCCAGCTTCAAGACCTTCATTCTTCTTTTTTGATTTTTCGAGATCTGTATTTAGATCGTTAATTTCTACTTCTAGTCTTTTCATTCGATTGGATGCATAAGCATGAAACCTTTGATACTTGTCTATAGATTCATTCTCCTTAGATGATATTTGCTAATCTTCATCTTTAATCTTGACAGCTTCTTCTAGATCCATACTGTCACTTTCACTATCATTACCTTTGCATATACAGTTAAGTGAAATACAAGAACAACGATTAATACATGTTTCATCTCCTTCAATTTCTGCTATACATGATTTCTGAGGTATCTCCTTTCCTTGAGTAACCTTTTTCTTTTGCTTCTTTGCCATGAGTACTTGTAGAGCTTGGTCAGAATCTTCTTCATCTTCACTGGACACTTCATCATCATCTTCATTTGTATAATAACTCTTCCTCTTTTCAAATTGTTTCCCTTTACCATGTTTTTCTCTATAAGGACACTTAGCAACATAGTGACCAACTTTTCCACACTCAAAACATTTGAAGGGAAGCTTACCTTTGAATCTTCCAGTACCTAGTTGGAGTTTTCTCACGAAATTCGCTTCTTCTTCATCGGATATATAGCTGAATTCTTTGACAACTTCCTTCTCTTTTCCTTTTGCAGATACTTTAAAAGCAGCTTCTCTGATTTGAGAAGGACCTCCTTGTCTCATTTCAAAAGCAGTCAGAATACCATGTAATTGAACAATAGTAAGAGTTTGCAGATCTTGCCTTTCTTCAATAGCTGAAACTTTAGAGTCAAATTTCGAAGTCAAGGATCTTAAGACCTTTTCCACCAAAGTAGTATCATTTATGGTTTCACCCAAATTTCTCATTTGATTTACAATATCATCTAGACGAAGAAAGAAACTGGAAATACTTTCATCACTATGCATCCTTAAATTTTCATATTCAATTCTGAGAGTTTGGAGTTTTGCACTTTTTACCTTTGTATCTCCTTCATAGCTCAGAATGATTTTGTCCCATATTTCTTTTGCTGAATTTAGCTACATCACTTTAGCAAATTCTGGTTCAGACATGCTTCCTAATAAGACATTCACTGCTTTGGCATTGATTTCATACTTCTTCCTTTCAGCTGCATCAGTAGGAATACTTGCCGAATACTGATAACCTTCTTCCACGATTGCCCATACATCTGCACCAAGACTTTGCAGATATGATTTTGTTCGTACCTTCCAGAATATCAGATTGCTTCCATTGAATAGAGGTGGCTTTAGAGACATTACTCCTTCAAGACTTCCCATTGCGACGGATCTCCTTCAAGCGATCAAGCTTCTGCAGAAGAACCTGCTCTGATACCAATTGTTGGGAAAAATACTGAGAGGGGGGGGGTGAATCAGTATTTAGGGCAAACTAAAACTTTTTACTTTTTCATGCTCTAAAACCCATACGCTACTTTGCTGAAGCCAACTAGCGTATACACGCGAATATCCTTCATAAAACTCGCGTATACACAGAGATCTAATTATGCCATTAGTTCTTCACTTATATCATTCCATCATTCATTCATTAGATGTTCTATAAACAGTAAACATGTGCGTTAAGAACAGAATAAACCATCACACAAAGCATCACACATGAACACCAGGATTTTTAGGTGGAAACCCAAGTTGGGAGAAAACCACCGCTGTAGTTGCTCAGCCTTCAATATTTTATTATAGAGAAAACATATTACAACATATGTGCTGGCGCAGACTTGACCAGCACGCAGGCACCCACCTGCGCTCGTTTACCAGCCTCTCCTGGAAGGGAGCTCCAACCCCCTAACTCGTTTACCAGCCTCTCCTGGAAGGGAGCTACGACCCCCTGATCTCGTTTACCAGCCTCACCTGGAAGGGAGCTACAACCCCCTGATTGAAGGCTACAACCCTCAGCACCTCTATGGACCACGTTTCATCAATTTTCACACTGGATCCAAACAACTTCAATAGAGCACAACTTGCAGGCCTCGTTTCATCATATTTTCAGACTGGACCCACTCCACACATTTAAGCTCAAACTTAACAATTCATACAACCCAAATCATCATAGATAGATAGCAGTAACACATCAGAAACAGATATCAGCAAGATAGCAGAACAGATCAGACATCTCTCAATTTCAGCAAACCCTAGTTTGCATACACGCTTTACTTTCATTGAGACCGCATATATACCCGCCTTCTGCCATACAAACCTGTGTATACTTCAGTATATATTATAGAGCTAATTTCACTGCGCATACATGCTTTCTCTTCAGCGAAGCCGCGTATATACGCGCTTCTTCCATGTCAAACTAGCGTATGGTTCTTCAGACATTTAGGTCATTGCAATTCCTCAGAACATATATTTAGTTCAGATTTAACCCTTTTACTTCAGACATATGTTCGCCTCATCTCAGATCTAAACATTCCATAAATAGATCTAGCAAATACAAATACATTCCAGATCTAGATTTCCTTCTTCATCATTTCTTCATTGGTGCATCATACATTCAGATCTTTCATTCAACTGTAACCCTTTCCATTCAGATATACTTCAGAGAGAAGTATTCATTCAAGCTCAGACTCTTGCACCCACACTCATGATTTGCACAATGAATTTCTTCTCTTTATATAGGTTTACCTTTTATCAATACCATGAGCCAAAACCACATTACTTCCGATGGTATTCCTGGACAGGGTCATTTAGACGAATCATTACCCAATACAATGGGTCAATACCATGGTGGTTACCCCTGGTTTTGCACTTTATGAGCGCTTTTTCCCACACGCGACTTGGCACGTTGTTTCCCACGTGCATACGCGACTTCTCCTAGACAGATCCGCGTATTCCTTGAGACATACTCTTTTCATCATAGATCTAGCACATATTGAATTCCTTTCTTCA
This sequence comes from Pinus albicaulis, assembly GCA_034641835.2. Taxonomy (NCBI): domain Eukaryota; kingdom Viridiplantae; phylum Streptophyta; class Pinopsida; order Pinales; family Pinaceae; genus Pinus; species Pinus albicaulis. The sequence goes on along the minus strand of CM076573.1, from coordinate 421,870,588 downwards.
TTACCTTCTCTACTCTCTGTAGATACATCAGATTTAATTCATCAAGACATATTCTATCAAGCACAGCTTCATCAAGTAAGTTGCCATCATCTTCATCAAGTGGGTTTCCATTCACGGACAACACTCTATCAAGTGGGTTGTTCATCAAGGACAACACTCAACATCATATTTCCAACAAACATCATATCACATTAGATTTACATCATTTACCAAGTCCATCAAGTCAAGAATAACTTCATCAGGTGGTTTTCCATCAAGGACAACACATGTCAACAATCTCTTGTCTTCATCTTCATTCAGTGGGTTGCCATCAAGGACAACACTCTGCATCATATTGCCAACATTCTACCCTAGTTTGGTGCTCATTTCCTTGAGGAAGGGCCACCCCTTCTTCCGGAAAGTTTGTATTTCAGTATTCTTCTATAATTTTATACATTTCAGCTCTTGTACTCAGAGTTTCAGTGATTCTACATTTTCCAGATCCATATTCTGCAGATCTGATACTTGTATTTTGTTCTTTCGTGAAATCCCCTTGCCGGGTGATCTTTTGATGTATAAAAGGAGCTGAATCTCCATTTTTCTTCATGCTCAGTGATAATAAAATTCAGATCTGATGTTTCAGACATATTTTGTCTAATTTTTCCAGAGATTACGCTCTGCATACTTCAGCCATTTTCTGCATACCCAAAGTCATGGGAAATCAACATTTTTAAGCATATCCAGGAATGGAGGAACTGTTTAACATAGCTAGAATGCTATGTTTGAGCTGAAATTTGGAGAATAGGTCCCTCATGACCTAATATGAAATAAAATCTTAGAATTTCCCTTAATTTTATGCATATTTCTGAATACATCTATTTTAGGGTAGAAATCACCGTTTTTCTTCACTTTTTGGATCCTAAATTCATATCTAAGTTGTTGTTGTACTTGGAATAAATTTCCGAGTGTCTATTAAAACCTTTTATGCAATGATAGCTCTCTTCACTTCCATTATTTTGTTTTACTTTTCTTTAGCCCCTCATTGGGCCTACTCTTGAAGATAACTAGGTGTGGGAGATCTATTTAACCCACCTAGTCTTATTTGTTTCTGCTGAAATATTGGATTTAGTTTTTTTATTGAATTATATAAAGGATCCAAGAGAAATTTTCTTGTTCCATTGCATATTTTCCTAAAAATTCACTTTTTAGTTTTTGATTCATGAGCTGTTTCTAAAAGGTAACATTACAGTGGTATCGAAGCATGATCTTTGGCTCAGCCTGTGGCTTCAAGCCAAAGTGATGAATCCATGAAGGAGGGATATTTAAAACTCTATAGACAGAGTTTGTAGATGTCCAAGTAGCCTCTATATCTCATCCATTTTTCAAAGGTGACATATCCAGTAAATGCCCCTGCAGTCAATCTCTGGAATAGAATTTTGATATTCCTGAAAAGGGAACTTTACAGTGAGCCTGTAAGATCAATTTTTCAGAGAAGTAAAGAGAATAACTAGAGATCAGAATGATGGAGAGGATGAGATTATTCTCATCAATATTCAGTTCTAAGAAGAGCCTCTCCCAAGAGGTAAATCAGAAGAGAGAAAAAAGATGCACCGAGACTCCTAGAGGGTTTCAAGAAGAAGAAAACTGTAGTGATATCTGCATGAGGATTCAAGAAGAAGAAGGAAGCCCCAGCACTTCCTATCAGCAAAGTAGAAGACCAGAGAATCCTAGATCTCCTCATAGATCCACTATGCCCACTTTCTTTGAAGAAGGTGAGAGGTATAACAATGAAGAAAAGATATGCAAAGAAACTCCTAAAGGGTTTCAAGATGGATAGGAAGGACTACACACTTCCTATCATCACAAAGCAAAGGAGAATGTCAATCTTGTCACTTTGGGCAAGAGATCTCCATTTTCACCATCTGCTGCTAAGGTGCATGTATCTAGAGAAGAGGCACTTGCATATTTGCAAGGTAGTCTTGAGTTCTTGACATATGGAGACCCATGCATGAATCAGGAGATGCATGAGGAGGAGAAGGAAGATACCAGCGTTGGTATGCTTGAAGAAAGAAGGCCATCATTCTTGCCAGCAGTTGAAGGCATCATTGATCCGGATGGAGGAAATCTTGTGTTCTGTTAAGAGGTTCCCACATATCAGTTGGTCCAAGGTATGCTTGAAATTTCAGCACATATTGTTTCAAGATCTATGCATAGCCAAGGATTAAATCAAAATGATGATTTGAAGAAAATATATGTCACAGTGCAAAGGAAACTTGATATAATCAAGGAGGAGATTGGAAACTATCCCTATGCATCATTGTTGAGCTGCATTCAACCTCTTGGGTTGAGATGTAGGGTCTCAAGAAAGGGGATTAGTGCTATCCTATGTTCAATGGCTGATTGTGAGATCAGTAATGAAACTTGCTTTGAGATAGTACATGCACCACTTTGCAGAACTACAGTGTTGTCACTTAGTGACTGTGACAAAGAGGCTTCATCTCTCTTGGAGCACTCTAGAGGCAGCTTCAACCTTGGGGCAATGGAAAAGAAGAAGATGAAGAGTAGATCTTGAGATGAGAAACACTTTCTCCCCTCTAGATGACACTCTCTTAATGAGCATGCTACAGCTCAAATGGATACTTCTACTTACTGAAAATTCAAAGGCTCACTGGTTTTGGAAGGCCATAGATGGGAGAGAGGTCTCACTAAGAGATCTCAATAGAGATGCATTTCAATATTTCATGAGATGCAGGGTTCTTCATTGGTTCAAAGGATATGGTATTCTACAAAGGGAGGATGCCATGATTATGCAACACATCACTCATCTTCCGTATTGGAGTGAGTGGATGAGGAGGATGAGAAAGAGATCACATGATCACTTGCAGAAATATATGGGCCATCAAGCTTGGTTACGTTGGTTGCCCTCGGGAGAATCTTATCACTCTCTAAAGGCACATATTTTTATGATCTATGCCTTGAAGAATAGTCATGAAATGAATAAGGAAGCATGGCAATGCTGGTTGCTTTGGGGTAAGCATGATCACTACCCAAAGATTCTCATTCTCTCATCTCATGCTTTATGCACCATTAATAGAGCATATGAAAGGGAAGCATGGTTGATGTGGTTGTTAAAAGGAAAGTTTGGACACTACATGTTAAATCTCATGTCCATGTATTCACCAATGTTTGAAACATGTCTCATTTATCCGCATGTATTTCTGTTGGAGGGATGTTTCATGCATGTACTTTGGTTTGGGAGGAGGAATGACTCCCACATGATGTGGTATGAGGGAGCTTTCTTGCACTATGTTGATGAGACATTTCACATGTCCATCATTGTGTTGTTGCTCCAAGATCCACATGTTGATAAGGAAAGAGAGCTGCAAAAGTCCTTGTTGCTATGGCTGCTCTTGGGTGAGTATGATTACTACCCAATAGCTCATCATTTTCTGAAGCATGCCTTGGATTTCGATGATATGTTGTAGCAAGAGAAGGCATGTACAAGTTTGACTCACTTGTGAGAATATGGCCACCACATGACATCTCCTATGTATATGTGTTTTTCATTGTGTAAAATTTGGCATATTGATCTCATGATGTGCATTGATGATGATATTATGTATTGGGCTGATGTGACATATCATATGTCCATTAGTATGGTTTGGTTTCATGATGCAAATGAGGAGAAGAGAAGGCATCAAGAACTCTTGTTGCTTTGGTTGCTTTTTAATGAGTATGGTGACCACCCCATAGCTCATCATTTTTTGATTCATGCCTTATGTATCAAGGATAAATTGCAGCAAAGAGAGGTATGTACATCATCTTTTGGAAAGCTTGGCTTGCCCATCTTACATGGAGGAGATGGAGGATGGTAGCAAAGGGCCTTGCTTCGGTGGTTATTATTGGGGGAATATGGTTTGACATCTTTGTCCACCCATGTTTCTCCTTCACTTATTCTTTTGCATAACGCTGGAATGATGGAGTTTGGATCCAACAAGGAAAACAGGGCTAAGAATGAAAGCATAACAATGCTTAATCGAGTTCATAACACATGGATGGAAGAATGTTCTTGCATGATGAAGCTTTTCCTTTATGGAAGGAGCTACTTTATTTTATATCTCTCATGTGTTTATGATGGTGTTGGACATCATGTAATTGTCATTTTTTACTTCATGATAAGAAGAGGACATCTAACCTTATAGTTGGAAGTCATCTCATGCATTTGTGGAAGACAACTTTGGAACCAAACATACATGACCTATTGCAGCAAATGGAGGAAGAATTCCTTATGTGGATGTCATTTGGAGGGGAAAAGATGGTTTACATCTACAATAAGAGTTCTTTGAGGGCAAGCAACATTTTGCTGGGGGAGACTGTAATATTCCCAATTTTTGCAGCTAATGGAAATATTGCATTTTAATTTCAGTTTGCTTAACTCATAAATAAAAGTGTAAAGGAGGAAATATAAAACTCCTAATCAGAAAAATAAATCAATTCCCATTGTGAACATGGAAAAATCTGGGCCATTTCAATAAAATACACTTAGGTGTGAAAAGGAATGAAGAAGGTTGACTAGGTCAACAGGACCAAATCACAGCAGTGTCTAGATGCATTGAACCTCCTTATTGATCAGCGTAGTTTTAGATGGAGACCATTCATGTGAAAAGAGTTAACTAATTGGAGGTGGTTTATGGTTTTCTAAACCTTAATGTTATAAAATAAAGAGGAAGGCCACAAGAAAAGGTAGTTGAAGATAATTCGATTTTGAGATTGCTTGGGCAATTCAAAATCTTTGGCTGTTTAGCTAGAGAGAAAAATTTCCTGTTTAGGAATTCCTCCTCCTTCATTGAGGAGCTCTTGAAGGAGTATGTTTTGAAATGCCTCACATATAGGCTCAAGGCCAAGCTTCCTCCATCAAGATAGCGTTATTTCTGCAGCAGAATAATACTGTGTTGCTGGGTGTTGCAGTGAGGGGTTTTCAACACCACTTCCAGATCTAGTTTTGCAGAAAAGGGAGCATTTATTTCTCTGGAAGATTAGTGAGGAAGAATTGAGCTTCAGTTTCAGATCTTGGAATCATGCCAAAGGACCTTCCATCATCATCTGCGAAGTACATTTCAGAAACTGCGTTATTTTTCTAGTGCATTGCTGTAGCAGGGTTTCTACCCTAGTTTGGTGCTCATTTCCTTGAGGAAGGGCCATCCCTTCTTTCGGAAAGTTTGTATTTAAGTATTATTATGTAATTTTGTACATTTAAACTCTTTCACTCAGATTTTCAGTGATTCTTCATTTTCCATATCCATATTCTGCAGATCTGATACCTGTATTTTGTTCTTTTGTGAAATCCCCTTGCCGGGTGATCTTTTGTTGTATAAAAGGAGCTGAATCTCCATTTTTCTTCACGATCAGTGATAATAAATTTCAGATCTGATTTTTCAGACATATTTTGTCTAATGTCTTCAGGAATTACGCTTTTCATGCTTCAACCATTTTCTGCATACCCAAAGTCATGGGAAATCAACATTTTTAAGCATATCTGGGAATGGAGGAACTGTTTAACATAGCTAGAATGATTTTTTTGAGCTGAAATTTGGAGCATAGGTCCCTCATGACCTAATATGAAATAAAATCTGGGAATTTCCCTTAAATCTACGCAGATTTCTGAATACATCTATTTTAGGGTCGAAATCACTGCTTTTCCTCACTTTTTGGATCCTAAATTCAGATCTAAGTTGCTGTTGTACTTGGAATCGGTTTTTGAGTGTATATCAGCACCTTTTATGCAATGATAGCTCTCTACACTTCCAGTAGAGCATTTTAATTTGCTGTAGCCCCTCATTGGGCCTTCTCTTGAAGATAACTAGGTGTGGGAGATCTGTTTAACCCACCTAGTCTTATTTGTTTCTGCTGAAATCTTGGATTTAGTTTTTTTATTGACTTATATAAAGGATCCAAGTGTCATTTCCCTATTCCATTGCATATTTTCCTGAAAATTCACTTTTCAGTGTTTGATTCATGAGCTGTTCCTAAAAGGGAACATTACACTTTCTTAGTAGTGGGGACAGGAGAACCTTAGGAGTAGGAGGATCTCGGTGATTATTTTGTAGAGTACCAATCTCATACATAGGATTTCATAGATCATCTAACTTTCCTAGGAATTTTTCCAACTAAAGGATAACCGTAGACCCCGCAGCCAGAACCGAGGAAGGGGTTATAGCACATAGAGTTTAGAGTTACAACGTACTATTAGGAGGATACCTTTTTGCAAGTATGATGGGTCCACCAAGTGTACGGCTCAGGATCAGGTGGAAAGGTTGGATACCTCTTTCCAGGTTAACTGAGTAACAGAGGGGGCAGTCATCAGAATGGTTGACTCGCACATGGAGGCGGAGGGCATATAGATTCATGGAGAGCATGTGGATATACCCAGTGTGATGCAGGAGTCACTCTTGCTGGAGATCGCTTTGGTAGCTCCTGTTGATTCCATAGTGGAGATAATATAGAATAAACTCATAGTGCCATCTATTGATGAGGTGCGGCCCATGGATGAGGTGTCTCCCATTTTTGAGGGATCCATTGATGAGGTGTTCAGGGCCATGTCATAGTTTCCAGGTGATATTAGCACACAAGAGGTTGATGAAGTGTCAGGCGACATATCCACATTTGATGAGGATTCAATAGGTACAAAGGCATCTAGATCCATGATAGAGTTTCCAGACAGTAGTTACCTATCGTTGATTGTTGAGGATACTATGCATGATGAGCTATATTTAGAGGTACATTTAGTGGTTCATTGTGAGCCCATGCTGGAGGACGATGAGCAACCATGATTAGAGTCAACCATCAATGAGGAGTAGTCAGATGCATCGGTAGTCAACATATATGTCATACTTTTAGATGGAAGTCCCCTTTAGGCATACATCGATGGGGCTTGCAACATTATTGGGCCACCTCTGCATGTTGGTGAGAGAGAGGTCGTGTTACCTAGGCAGATTGCATGGATTGGCTAGACTAGCAAGATGGGGTGACACGAGTTGCGTAAGGTGCAACACTCACAGGATGGAGGACTTGTTTTGCGTATGGTTGTTCGTGCATTTGATCCCTCTCTCAGGGTTGGATGGTGGGATATTATGAGTTGGTATAGGGTGGAGTGGGCTAGGCTGATGGAGTCGGTTATAGGCCAGAGTGAGAGTCAGTAGGCATGCTTAGGCATCGAGGATACTGGGGCCCCAGGCCAGCATTGGGATCCAGGCAAGACTACCTACCATTTTCCATATATGCATATTGACTATGGCATTGGTGGAATCGTTGAACCAACAGTCAAGCACACACATTTTCTAAGGAGGTTTCAACCAGCATCAGCGGCTAGTCAGTTTGCAAGGGAACTCCATGGGTCATTAGGTTATATTGTTTATGCATGGAGTCACAATATTGTTGCATGGAGTCATGGTAGGATATTTTTGGAGGAGGTGGCATTAGTCGGACACCAGATAGTGCGTTGTATGGGGTTTGAGATTCTCCACAGTTATGTGGGGCACAAAGGACATGGAGGAGCATAGAAGTCATGGCATCACTACTAGTACCTAGGGATATTGACTTCTTGGGTCCCTCCAAGAGGATTGGAGGGGATATCCATTCATCGGAGGATATGATGATGTGAAGGTAGAGGTGACAATGACATTCAGATGTGGACTAACACATTGTAATATACCAAAATAGGGATTGCATAGCAAGCTTGCTAAAATAACGCACTTTTGGGAGATTTATGCACATAAATGAGTTTTCAGCCCTTGGATCCCTTAGATCAATATATTTGGAGTCTAGATCCAAAAGGGGAGCAAAAAAAATCAAACTAGGTGTGGTAAACAGATCTCCCACCACCTAGTCTAGTTGAAAAACACCCTACAAGAGAGGCTGTAGCTATGCTCAACAAACTGCTTCAGAAATAATGTAGTCTTGGTGGGCATGAGCAGGAGGCCATCAAATGAGATCAAATTTTTAATATACATCAGCAAATCATATTTACAATGATGCTCTTACATTATACAGTAGGATATAGGAGACAAGAGAGAAAGAAATCTTCAGAAAAGAGGGCTACAACACATGTATAAACTGAAAAATGGCTTAACAACGTTATTTTATGGTGCTGCAGCAGCGGAGTGTTACACTTCAGATATAGAACACATTTGAGGATGAAATATCAGATCCATTTCAGATATGTACTCTAGAAAGACTCTATTCAAATATCCCATTGGGGTTTTGACCAAATCATGCATTACAATGAGTAGATCTGAGTTTTAAGTAGCAGATCTGCAATATTATTCAGAAATTTCTGAAGATGACTTTACATTAAAACATATCAGATCTAAACAGAACATGGATTATCAAGCTAATCCATGGATCACCAAAGTGAAAAGAAAAGCCCAGCACCAGAGATCTCTCATAAAAAATGGGGTCAAAACACCCTGCAAAACTTCCAATGAAAATAACGCAGTCCCTTAAGGGAAATTGCCTTGTAGCTTAAATAACTGGGTTGGCTTGATGCCAAGATACAAATATGAAGCTCAAACAATGGATGCGCTCTTCTAGGATGTTAAAAGACACACTCACTAAGAAGAGGCACCAATACAAGCTAGATCTGAACAGATCTAGAGTTCCACTTGCTGCAGCCTACAAAAGAAACCAAACCCTCACTAGATCTGCGTTGCAGTTGGAAGTAGAGCTTGGCCAAATGCCTGATAGTGGATGAAATTAGCAAGACTCCTCCAAGAATCCTCAATGGAAGAGGTGAAATCCATGCATAGGAACTCCAAGTGCTAAGCAACACTATTCTCCACTGAACATCACAGAATGGTATTTGTCTAAACAGACAAGATACTCAGAAATATAGACAATCAAAAACCTTCTCTTGCTGCCTTCCCCTTCCTTTTATAAGATGAAAGCCTTTGCAAACCCTAAACCACCTTGATGAGTTAGCTCCTTTCACATCAGGGGCCTTCTTCTAGAACCGTGTTGTCCCTTCATGAGGTGCATTGTATCTAGACAACGTTGTAGATTTGGTCAAGGTTGACCCAGTCTTATAGCTCAAACCCCTTTCACACTTGCAAGTGATTTATTTACATGGCCCAGATTTATCTATGTTCATATGGTCATTGATTTATTCATTTTCTTAGGAGTTTTACATATCCTCCTTTATTCATTTATTCATGCAACAGAAAATGAGACAAAATTGCATATTCCTCTTAGCTTAGGCTAAGTAGGAATATTACAGTCCTCCCCTCCAAAATGTTGCTTGTCCTCAAGCAACTAATAGGGTGAGAGCTGTAGTAATTCCCCTCCTCCATTTTTGACATCATCAATGATCAAGTCCTCATCATAAGCCAAGTGCTCATCAAGCCAATACATCATGAATTGTTCCTCCAAGGTCAACATAAGATGTGCATAGTCCATCCCACCAGGAGTGAAAAATTCAATAGAAATAAACATGGCTGGAGAAATTCTCCATATAAAACATGTAGCATGAGGTAAAGGGAGAAGTTCCAATCCATTTGGTACATACAAATTGCCCATTCTCCCTCCATACAATCCCATAAACAGTACAACTATATCATCCAAGTATGGAAGCAAGACTACATATATGCAAATAGAAATCTGAGCTTGAGGAGGTGGGTCAAAATCCCACATGTGATGCCAGTGCAGTGCATCTCTTGCCTGCATTAGATCAAGGTGTGGTAAGTGGCATTTCCACCACACATTTTCTACATGAGTCACCTTAACATGGCTGAAAAAGTCAGATAAGTTTGGTGCCTTTGGAAAGCACCCATCATGAGAAGGAATCTCCCTTTGCACAACAAGGGAGTGGCCAAGTTAAATATTTATATTGGCCCACCCAAAGCCATGAGATCCACATGATCTCTCACTCCCTTTAGGAGTCATATCCTGCAAAAACATGGTACAAGATATGACAAATCAGAATATACATATTGCTATACATGATCAGATCTTTTACCATCAAAGTGTCTCATACACATGGAGTTGTGCATGGAAATTTCCTCTCTCTCAAAAGAAGGAAGAAATGGCTGTAATGACTCTTGCATAGAGTCCATTAGCTGTCCCAACTCCACATAGATTATGCACTCTTGATAGTGCTGATATAGTTCCTCTCTCAAGCCTTCCCAATCAAAGCTCCTCATGATCAGGGTATAGATCTTCATTGAATGCATATGGATGAGAAAGAATTCCTTGTGTGCTCCTTGTAGTATCTTCTTCTTGAGCTTGGAAGCTCTGGCCAAGAATACCCTACCATGATGATAGATGGCTCCCCCTTGGACTAAGTAGCCCTCTTCTTGTTGCATGTCATCTAGTATCATACCTGTGTGGAGATCTTTGGAATACTCTACAAGCAGTTGAGATTCCCAATATAGATCCACACTGTTCAATAATGACAGCGTTGATAATACATCCATGGAAGTGCCTGTCATGTTGCTGATATCTTCTTTGAAATCTCTCATGCCAAAGTTGTGTGTTGGAAGGTTGATCCTCCCATTCTTCTCCTCCCACTGCGCAGATCTAGAAAAGAGAGGGTGATAGTGATGCAAGGAGGATCCCCCTCATCCTTGAGCTGTCCCAAGCCCTCCAGTGCTGTAGCTTGGTCTCCCATTGCTCCAATCCCTCCGAGATCTAGATTTGGAGCAACACTTTGTGACACCTCCCCCACAAGATCTGAATTTGGTGGCCTCCCAGGTGGTTTTCCACTAGATAGGAATTTCCCTTGTAGAATTCTCATGAACATAAGAGAAGGGAATATGAGATCCTTGCTTCCACTGTGCAAATCCATCTCTGTTGTTTGTGTGGAAGTTCTAGGTGAGGGATAAGTATGCATGCCTTGGATCATTTGGGGTTTACCACTCTTCATGTCCACCCACTCCATCTGCAAATCTTTCCAATCAATGGTGACTTTAAGATGCAAGAGTTCCACCTATTGGAGCAAAGGCTCCATCCTTTTCTCCAGATGGTGTTGGATCTCCCTCCTTGGTTCATCATCTTCATCTTCCTCCTCAAAATCTGAGAAGACTTCTATGTAGTCTGCTTTCCCAGCAGCACATCTATGTCGAGGTGCCCATGACTCTTGGCAAGTGAAACATAGTCTCTTCTTCCTCAGCTCCCTCCTGAGTTAAATATCAAGAGGCTTCTTGAATGAGCTCTCTTTGGAAGGAGAAAATTTTTCTTCATTCCATTTAGAAAGGCGAGGGGCCTTGCTCTGTAAAGTTGCCTTTGCTTTTGGCAAGGCATCTTGAAGGTCTCTATCCCTCTCAATGGCATCATGCAAGGTGATGGGCTTGGTAGATTTAACCAACCCATGCAAAGGTTCTTCCAAGCCATCGATGAACATGTACACCCTCCTTGCTGCAGAAAGATCAGGGACCATAACAGATAATCTCAGAAACTCAGAGATATAAGTTTCTACATTTCCTGATTTCTTTAGCTTTGCAAGGCTCATGAAAGGTGCTTCAATATATTTTGTGTGAAACCTTTCCACAAATATTCTAGTGAATTCAGAATAGGTAGTCACATTGGCATGGCCCAATGTAGACAACCCATGGAACCACCAATTGTGTGCTTCACCTTCAAAGTGTAGCACTGCAATCTTGATGGCTTCAATCTCGGGGACCTTGTTCAACTAAAAATAGATGTCTAGCTTTTCTACCCATGCCTTGGCAGAATTGGTGGATAATCTATCAAACTTGGGCAAAAATAATCTGCCCATAGAGTGATGTCTATCATGATTAGGGATGAACTCACCATCTCTATTTCGGGGAAAATCACCCTAGAGGTTTGTTGGGTCAAAAACTCCATAGAGCAGGGCATGCCATTCAGAAGGACTCACACACAACCATTCTTGAATGCGAAAAAACTAGATAACAACGATAGCAGAACTCACCCGTAGTCCTACGTTTGATGTAGATCTCGCGGGGTTCAAACCCCCAGCAACCTTTCTTCCTCCTTCAACCTGAAAACAAGAAAGAACGTGCATGGAAACCTAGTTGTACAGCATATATTTCTCCTAAAAGTTAGTGTAATCCATGTAAAAGATGATATAAACAATAATAACTGCTTAATAATCAATCTTTCCACATATAAAAATATATACTAACACAGAAGTTCAGGAACAAGACGGTTCTTCATTATTATGAACAACATGTACAGAAATAAAGAGTGGAGAGATCACCTGAATCCTTCCACGATCTTCGAGCAGACTGTCATCCGGATTCGTCCCTCCCTTGCCTCGCTAAGAAACTTTCAAGAGTTGTGCACTCGAGATGGCATATAAATGGATGAACATCTCCAGGAAACAAGGGTTTCCTGTATAGATCTAGGAAAGTGCAGGAGGCACGGGGAATCAGACTTGAACTGGGAATCCAATAGAGTATAATGTCTATAAAATTTCTCTCTCCCTTAGGCCATGCATATGAGGTGCTTTTATACTCCCTCAAAGTAGTTTCAATCAGTTGGAAACAGTTGGCCACGTGCTGGGGTGGTTGAACTACTGGAGTAACCATCAACCCAGCCCGAAAATAGGGAATTTATATATATTTTTAATGGTTTTAATGGCATACGCGGAAAAGTACATATGGACTCGTGTATACATGCGGAAAAGTCTGGGCATAACCGCGTATGGGACTTTTAACACTGTTTTTTAGTGAATTTGTTCAAGTCTGTAGGAATGGGTGCCCAAAGCCATAAAAGCAATCATGAATCATATGAAGGTGAAAAATGATGCTAAAATAGATGCCCCATAATATATGAGGTCAGAAGGGGTACATGATGGCCAAAATGTATTATGAACATAAAAATAACTTCGCAAGGACAAGAGAGGACTTCACCAGATTTCAGCCTGCCAAAAACCAATGAAAGAAAATAGAGAGTCAACTCATGCTGAGGCGGGCATACCCATGCTCAGTCAAAAATACATCATATGGAAAGTACATAATAGATCCAAAATGTATACAAGTATAGCTGAACTAAAAGTACACAATGAATCATCTGAGCATGGCCCGGAAGTATAAGTCTGAATCAATGTCCAAGTATCACATATAGAAAGCTGAGCAATGATGCTGAAACTGGATGTCTGATCATATAAGTAACTGAATCTCCAAGTACCAAATCATAAGAGGTGGACCAAACGGTACAATCATGCAACTCGAGAGCCAACATATAGGATGCTGTTGTACTGACACTGCAACATATAAGGGTGAATGACATCACTGGAAGAAACTGAATGGACTGTCAAAAGTGAACCGAGAAATGCTGATGCAACTCGATGTCTTCACCGATCACTATGGCACAATTCTACACAATGGGAATAAATGAGCTGAAGTCGACCACGTGAGAAATCGTTGGATTACCGGTCAATAATGTATACCGTTAACCAACGCAAGACAACCCACCAATAATGAAAATGAGCATCAAGGTGCCCCAGTACAAGCTAACAAGTGCGAATAAATGAGTTGAAGTCAAACACTTGAAAGAATCTACCAATTAGGAGGCAATGATGAATCCCCACTGTCGATAGCGAAGAGTCTTCCACTAATGACTGCAAACCCTAAGGTACTAAAAAAAAGACTCTAGACATTATTCCTAGAGCAATGAGTTAGAGTCGATGGGAAAAGATCTGCTGGAAGGAAGGCATTAAGGCATCCCACATCAGTCCAGCGCGAGTGTAACCCGCAGGCCAAGATTTGGAAGGAATCGGACGAAGTAGAGTGATGGAACCAAAACCGAAGTACGTTTCCGACGTGCACAAGATGAAGCTAGCGCACGGAAGAAACCCTCCGAACCAACCAATAATGAAAGCTGACACAGAGGCGAGAAATCCACCGATAGGGTCAAATGGAAATCAAGGTACCGCACGAATCCCAAGTGTGATAATGTATGCTAATGTTGAACACAGGGGAAACCACTCAGTCAAAGACCCATAATGATGATAAAATACTGAGCACAAGGTCACCTATCAATGATGGAAATAGGGAAAAGGTGCAGCTCTAGGTTTTCTCTCAGAGCAATGTGTTGTAGTCGATAAGAGACAAACCTGCCAGCACGAAGTCAATGGAGACCTTCTCAAACCAGCACGAGCAGAGGACCAAAACATCTGATGTGATAGAACAAGATGCTGACAAGATCGGGAAGGCCGACTAAATAATGAGTTAAGAGACACCGCAGAATGGCCGACTCTGGTTAGACTTCCCTTGAACAAAAGCATGACTCGTGATGACCATGGCAGTAAAAAGTGACACTGTATAAGTCTGTTATGCAGGAGGTAGAACAAACTCTCCATATGATTGGAAGAGATAACCAGCTGGGGGAGGACTGACAAGTGAAACAAGGTTAAAGGTCGAACCTAGTCAAAACTAAAACCATCCCAAAGTTCAGGAAATATATATAAGTATATGTGCTTTGGTCAAGGGCGACAACCGACTCGCATCGCCATAAAAACAACGAAGATACATCCGTTCCCCGCTCTTTTGTTATATTTGATTTTTTTTTTCTTTTTCATATAATAAACCTAAAAAGAATAAAAGAATGCTATGGTACAATGGATAGAACGAGTATCAAGTACCGTATGCACTAGTTCCTCGGGATTGGAACGATCCTATGCTCAATGCAAGGTGGCAGAACTGCCAAGAGATACTCGCAGGAATGTCTCCATCCATGGGTAAAAGGGTGTCAAGTCGCGATAGCTAAGTGCATGCAATGGTTAACTTGTACGTATAGACAAGGTCAAAATTTGGCTTAAACATCGAGTCCAAATGAAGCCGCCCAAAGTCCAAGATAAAACAAGTAGCCACATAACAATGCACACAACCAACAACACCAGAGCCTCTAGGGAAGCTAAAGGTAATGATAGTGAGGAAGAAGAAGAATGAAGCTCCAACACATAAGTCATGGCTAGACTAAAGAGGACTCCCAGCCGTGACAAATGCAGCATGGGCAACAAGTGATAGCGAGGAACCAACTAGGAAGCCCATGTAAAGGAGGCTGTCTCTACCACCAAGTCATGATTAACAATCGGCGAGGTGAAATGGGTGTAATACTCATGACCTGATGGGATCGAATTCTATGCGGTGATCATATGGAGGAGGCTAGTGGGGGATGTAACCGTAAAGTTAATTCTTAACCTATATGCCGTTGAAGATCATATACCGCCGTGAGTCGCAATCACATCAAAAACTGGAAAAATCTTAAAAATCGGCAAAATGTACCTCGAAAACATGTATCAACCGGCACTTCCAAGCATCCGAAAGTTATGCAGCCTTAAGATAGATTGGTGGGACACATAACAAATTTTTGTGAAAATTTTCAACTTTTTGGACATGAATAGACAAATGCATCTCGTATATTTGGTTCATTATTACATTGTTGATTTGGAAAAAGGAAGTTTGAGCAAATTCTTCACAAATCAGAGTAACAGACCGTCAAATCGCACCGAATTTGTCGTAAGCTCATCAATCATCCTTGCTATTCATTTTGTCTCGTTTCATAAAGTAAAATTTAGTAATTTTCACTATAAAACCCTCGCTAAAAATCACTGGCTCAGGCATACGCGGGTCGGTAACGATGAAGTCGCGTATACACGTGACCGTGCACAAACAAAGTCGTATATGCTCAAATAAAAAATGCATATTACGAAGGATTTATTAAATTGACAGATGAATATATCATGGAGAGCGTGAACACAAGCTGCAATTGATCAAGAAGTCATGCGAGATCGAGCATCGCTAAATATGTTTAATTGCGGATTGCTCAAGTTTTTCAAAAGCAATATGAAGAGCAATGGTCCTAGTTGCTTGAAATGCTTGTGAACTATTGGGAACTCGGAAGAGGACTCGCTTCATTATAGATCGTATGCTCGTACACATCGATGTTGGGTGTGGAGCCCGATTATCTTCGTTTACTTTGTATCACATCATTGGACCCTCGGACGTTAGAAAGGGGCGGCAACGCTTTTCGGAGCTCCCCCGGTGGGGCCGCGCACTGCTGGGAAAACAAATGTAAAATTGCCTTGTAAAAGTATAGTAATTTCTAGTCAACTGGCCGCTCATTAGCAAAATGATCCTCGACAAAAGAGAAGTTATAAGCGAGATTAGGGTTTTTACCCTTAGAAGGCAACCCCCTTGTATATATGAGGGCATTGT
Organism: Pinus albicaulis; assembly: GCA_034641835.2. Taxonomy (NCBI): domain Eukaryota; kingdom Viridiplantae; phylum Streptophyta; class Pinopsida; order Pinales; family Pinaceae; genus Pinus; species Pinus albicaulis. Next base: position 421,854,416 of record CM076573.1, on the reverse strand, counting down.
ATCAAGCATTGTGTATTATGAGTGTATTCTCGGAGTGAGAATGAGAGGGAGATCGAGAGAGAGAACAGAGGGATATTACAAATTCCGATCTACCGTAGGTTTTCTCTCTTCATTTTTTGCCGGATAATAGAAAGGTGGACTCATTGCTCGTGACGTGGAGTCTAAATCGGTGAACCACGTATATCTTTGTCTCTCCGGTTTTATGTGTTTTGTGTGTAAGCTTGTATTTTCCGCATATTTTATGTGTTTCATTGCTCTCATATTGGACGCCACAACCGGTATCAGAGCCGAAGGTATATTTGGTCGTATTAAACTCGCAGAAAAAAAGGGTTCCCGGTTCAAGTGGGAGCAATGGAAGACGATGGTAAGTTTAGGTCGAGAAATTTAACAAACCCAAAACTTTGCGCCGTGGAAGATGCAGATAGCATTATCCGTATCGTGTACATCCGTACCTACCATTGAGCAGAAAACAGAAGCCGCCGACTATGATGTACGCGGAATGACATTCTTCGAAAAAATTTTATGACGGTTGTGTCTTGCGCGCGCCGCCTTCAATATTTCGAAGGAAACAACAATGTGAGGGTTTGATGCGTACGTTGGCGAAACCGTATGAAAAGCCCTCACCCTCAAACAAGGTATTTCTTATGAAACGACTATTTAATATGAATATGTTTTAAGGTGGATTTGTTGCAGGCATTATTTAAATGAATTTAATACAGCTACTACTGCCTAAGTTCCGTAGGGGTAAACTTGATGATGAAGTTAGAGCTCCGTTATTCTTTGTGCTTACCGCGAGAGTTGGAATGGCTTAGTAATGGCCATTATAACTCTCATTTTCCATCTAGTGACTTTAAAGTTTGATGATGTTGTTAAAGTATCCCATAGAAAATGCGACGGTAATACCTTTGAGACACTAAATAACGTTTTGAGTGTAGAGTCTAGGGGAAGAAGAATAGAAAGAAGAAAGAGCTTACATATCATGAAGAAATCAAGGAAAGGAAGATCCAAGTCCAAACATCGGGGATAGCTGAATTGTGGAAAGAAAGGACACCTAAAGAAAGATCAGATCTCAAGGGAAAAGAAGGCGACATACGCTGCTGAAAAATCATGAAGCAAATGTGACAAAGATGTGTTACAAGATGCTTTGATTCTTTCTTTTCGAAAATGTTACCGATTTCAGTTGTAGATTCGAGGGCTTCATTCCATGCCACCGATAAGAAATATTTTCATGACTATGTTCAAGGAGATTTTGGACAATTTCGCTGGGTGATGATAAACCCTATAAAATTGTTGGAATGGGTAAAGTTCTTGTAAAACAATAGAATGGAAACCAATGGCTACTAAAGGAGAAAGAATTCTCAAGATTCAAAGAAAATCTGATTTCACTGTATAGTTAGGTAGTGAAGGTTGTGTGACAACTTTCACGATAAACTTGGAAGGTCACCAAAGGAGCCCCGGTAATAGCAAAAGGCGAAAAGGTTGGTACATTGTATTTATGCAATGGTATTTCTAAATTTGTTAATGCTTTAACTTCCAAAGGAGCAGATGCGCATTATGGCATCATAGAAATGGAACATGAGTGAGAAGTGGGACGAAGATTCTTCACTCAAGAAATTTGTTGCCAGGTTTGAAGAATGTTGATTTGGATTATGGAGAATTACTTATGGAAAACAAGAGAGTCGATTTCTCGCAGTTGGGAAAGAAAAGAAGAGCAAAAATTGGAGCTTGTGCATACGTATGTATGGGGACCTACTCGGTGTATCATCTCTCGGCTCTCAAGTATTATGTTACTTTACGATGATGCAACTAGAAAACATGGATTTATCGTATTCGAATAAATCGATGGTATTTGATACTTTTCAAGAATGGAAAGCTTTGCTGAGATTGAGACAGAAAGAAGTTGAAGTGTCTGACTAAAAAATGAAGGTGAATATTGTAAAGAAAGAGTTTGATAGGTACCTACGAGAACATGGAATTCGTAGAGAGAAGATACCCAAGAACACCATAAGAAAATGGTGTGTGTCGAAAGGATGAACAGAACAATCATGGAGCGTGCAAGGTGCATGAGATTGCACAGGATTGCCTTTACAATTTTGGGTGATGTCAGAGATACCGTTGTTTATCTAATAAACAGGGCCTCAAGTTCCTTGGATGGTGGTATTCCAGAGGGAAGAGACATGTAAAAAAGGTAAACTACTTTAAAAGCCTTTTGTTGTGAGGCCTTTGTCCATATTAGACAAAGAAAATAGAACAAAAGCTTGAGGAAAAATCAAATAAATGTACCTTTATCGGATATGGTGCTAATGATTTTGTTTATCGCTATATGATTATGAAAATCAAGAACTATTAGAGCAGAGGCGTAATATTCAATGAAAAGGTCTTGTATAAGAATCAAATTCATAGGAAAAGAAACAAGAAAGAAAGGAATACACTATTTTATGAGAGAATCAAAGTAAAGGCATCTCGAAAATAATAATAATCAACAACCTACAAAGAAAGCAACCACCACAATGCTGAATAGTGCACCTCAAACACCCTGAAAGTGGTGTTAGAAGATCTACCACATACAGACCCCCCGAATGATACTCTCCTTCATTATATTATTTATTGTCGATCGATTTCCGGTGAACCCGAATGTTATGAAGAAGCAATGCAGTCGAAAGTAGGAAGAAGTGGGAGCTAGCCATGGAAGAAAAGATAACCCTTAATGCATACAACCAAACTTGGGACTTAGTCAAGTCGTTCGTAGGTAAAACTACACTGCGAATAAATGAAGCTATGTGTCAAGGGAAGAAGAGCGGAGGAAAACAAGGTACAAAGCTAGACTTGTGGTGAAGGGGTTTTCACAGAAGAAAGGTATTGATTTCGATGAAATATTTTCTCCGTTGTTAAAATGAATTCAATCGAACTATTTTAAGTCTTGTAGTTAGCCGAAGATTTACATCTTGAACATGATGTAGTAACAAGACAACATTTCTCCAAGGAGATTTGGAGGAAGAGATATACATGCGTAATCCGTAAGATGCGGAGGTATGAAAGAAAACGAAAGTAGGTTAAAGAAGAGCTTCAGATAATAAAGCAGTGCTCCAAGGCAAAGTGGTATCTAAAATTTGACAAGTTTATGTTTGAACAAGGTTATACTAGATGTCACTCTCCGATCATTGTGTTTATCCGAAAAGGCAAAATGATGGCAAATATATTATACCGTTATCGTATGTAGATGACATGCTTATTATGGTCTACTATGTGAAATAAATGTGCTGAAAAGAAATTGGCAAATTCATTTGCAATGAAAGATTTGGGAGCTGCAAAACAAATCCTTGGTATGAGGATAACTAGAGACAAAAAATCACAAATTAACACTCTCTCGTACGTAGCACATATACAAAGAAAGATTTAATATGCAGTAATGCAAACCGCTAGTACACCTTTTGCTAGCCATTTCAAACTTAGTAAGGAGATGTACCCAAAGACCCAAGAAGACATGGATTATATGTCTAAAAGTTCCATGTGGTATCAAGTATTTTTTGGATGTTTAATGCACAATGGTCCGTACGTGCCCTCGAGACAACATGCAAAGGGAGTTGTAAGGTGTATATGAACAATCCAGGAAAAGAACATTGGATGGCAAGAAATGGATTCTCGTATATTTGAGAGGTATCACAAAATAAAGCATTATGCTTTGGTGGTTCAAAATATCGTTTGGCTGTGGATATGTTGATGCAGACATGGCAGTGTGACAGAGATAATAGGAGGAGAACTATTAAGATATGTATTTCATCGTAGGTGGGAATAAAATTAAGCCATTGGTTTGCAAAATCCAAAAGAGTATATGGCACTTTCAACAACAAGCCGAGTATGTTGCTGCTGGGCGCAGGCTAGTAAATGATTTGGTTACAAAGGTTTATGGATGAATTGGGTAAGAAGCATGGATATGGGCACACTATACAAGGATAGCCAAAGTGCTATTCATCTTGCAAAGAACTCGCATTTCATTCCGTGACCAAACACATACATCTCAAGTACCATTTCATACGGTCAAGAGCTGGAAGATGGAGAGTTGGTCGAAAATATACACACTAGCCGTAATCCTCGCGTATATGCTAACAAAAAGTTGTAACCAGGAGAAACCGAGAATGTGCTCGCTCAATTGGTCTTCAAGGATGATAATGAAGATGAGGAAGCAGCCCCCATGTCCAAAGAGGAGCCATTGTCCGTTGTGGGCCTGGGGCCAGGGCCGATGGAGCGGCGCACCGCCCCCGGCGGAGACTGGGTGAGCCCGATTATCTGCCTGGCCGCGCATTGGACCCCCGTACGTTAGAAAGGGCGGCAACGCCGCCCGAAATTTAATCGCTCGCCGTGGGGGGTCCAAGGGGGGCGACAAGAAAGCGGGAGCCCCCTTGGCGGGGTTCGGCGCGCCCCCCGGTTAAAACAAAATGTAAAATTTCCTTGTAAAAGCAGTACTTAGCTTTAATCTGGGCCGTTCATTAGCAAATGATCCGACGGTGGTTAAGGGTGTTTAGATTAGGGTTTTTGCCCCAGAAGGCAACCCCCTTGAAGGAGGGCATTGTATTTTTGCCATGTATTACAGAGTATTCCCTGGGAGTTTAAGAAACAGAGATATACCGAGAGAGAGAACAGAGTGATATTACAGTTGGATTCCGTCGTAGGTTTTGTCTCTTCATTTTTTGTCAGATAATAGAAAGGAAGGACCGTCGCCGGTGGACGTAGCCCAAACCTGGTGAACCACGTATATGTGTCTCTCCTCGGTTTTATGTGTTTTGTGTGCTTGCATTTTCCGCATATTTTATGTGTTTCATCGCTCCGTAATATTTAATTTTCTAACAATCAAGTGTAGCAGATATATATTTTATTACCGGACTTCCTCCTTTGAGGGGGAAGTTAGTAGACTTGCACAGAAGCCTTTGATAGGGCTAACCGCGGGAAGATTACGGGCCCACGTGTACCGTGTGAGGGTTCCAAGAAAGTGGGAACTCAAATTGCAACTGGTGATTTAAGAGACTTGCATAAAATCCTCCTTACCTATTTGGAGAGTAGCAGATCGGGCCTTCTCTTCACCGTGCATCCAGACGTAAAATGAGTATAGCAGCGAATGTCAACTCCATGTATATGATTGGTGCACGCTCTACTAATGAACATGAAGCAACAATTGACTTCACAGTGAAAGAAAGACAAAACATTTTTTGGATATAGTACAATTTGATTAATTTTTCTTCGAGAAGATACCGCATTGAGACCGTAGAGGATTCTCACCATCAAGAAATTTTACATTCCAAGAATTGATTCTGCACAGACATGATGAAGAGATTGGGGAAGGAAGTTCCCCGACCACTCTGGGATGCATTTAATTCTTCCTTCGTGGGGAGAACAAATCATCGCTGTGGACGACTATCCCTATGCCGGGATGGACTTTCGTGGAGATCTGCATCTTGTCCTTCCACCAAAAAAGCAGATGGGGAAATGCTCGCAAGTTTGCAATTTTTTGAATTATATAATTTTTTTGGATTTTTTCAAATATGTATGAAAAAAATGAAAAACAAACATGTTTTTGATTGGATTCATAATGACTTACAATTTAAAATGATCATGATACAGATGTTGGAACAATTCGACCTGAGGGTTTCCCGCGCCACAAGCCGCCGCGCAGGCGAAGCAAGAGCACAGCGGGGATTCGTGATGACCCTCCAGTCGCACATGAGGAACTTGGAGGGATTAACCCCAAGTACCTATGGCTGTCATGGAAGAGTGCCTAAGTCATCCAGAGACAGTGGTAGGAGTGCCCCGAGATTGGGCAATGCTTTCATTCCGCGCCGTAGCGTCACCGGTGATCATGTTCTAGGAACAACTTCTCGTGGACCCCAAGAGTAGTATAGATATGATGTATCGTATGATTGGTATATTTTTGAGATCGAACATGATCTGGCATAAGCCCAAATTTTGTATGACTTATGGGATCCAAATTTTGTAAAGTTTTTTAACACTCCGATGATAATATATATGTTTCGATGTTTGATGTGATGTAACAAATGTGTCAAAATGTATGATGTTTTTGATAATTAAATTTTATTGTATGGAATGATTAATATGCCAATTAACTGATTGATTAGTTAATGAGACCGCCAACCAATCGTCAACAAGGGATATGAATGAAAGTTAAAAATTGAAATGATCTTGGAAATAAACTACTCCTCAAGAACAACCGTAGTAAAATGGATCTCGAACCCGATAAGTATTGTTCAACTATGACACTACCACCGAGAGTCCAAGAAAACTACCAACGAATCAATACCTAAAGATATTGCCTCCCGAGAGTAGATAAAACAACTGCGATGGTATTCGCTATATTATTGAAGCAGACCAATGGAGACCCTCTTGATACTAAGAGTTGAATTGATGGATAATGAAGCACCCAAGTCATGGTTAAGTTCCGGTGTGTCTACTAAGACCATTATTAAACCAAATGACTCATGACATCCAACACAACCACCAAAGCAGATCAAAAAACATCACCAACCCATCAAAGATAAAAAATCAACCAGAAGGAGTACAAGCAAAACTACTTATACAAGCAACATACAAAGCCAAAGCCTAGTACAATACTTCTTCAAATAGAGCCCATTTCGCAGGCTCCGCAACTCGTTTCCTTCAAAATCAACCAAGGTATATGCCCTTTCTTAAGGAATTTCAATTCCATTAAGGCCACCTTACATACTAAACTTTCTTGCCCCTAAGGCATCTTTTTTTTAGTAGACCAAAACAAGGTCACCTTCCGAAAACCCTGGTTTGACCGCCTATCGTAATGAGCTTTAACTTGGTTTTTATGCACTTCGTTCATCGTAGCATCCGACGCTCGCTTTCATCGAGATGTTCCAGATGAAGGAGTCGTTCTTCAAGACTAGAAGTGTCAGAAGGTGTTCAACAACTAATTTAAGAGAAGGAATCTCATATCCAATGGGAAATACGGATTCCAAACCTGGCGCACTCAGTCAAACTTATAAAGCCAGCTTGTTGCATTTTTCATCGATGTCCGTATGCCCAAAGTGCAGGATATAACATAATATGCCATTAGATCTAGCTTTATCGATTGTCCTTTGAAGAATTTTCTTCAAGGATTTATTCACTACTCACTTGCTCATTGGCTTTGAGGACACATAGAGGAATGCCCTTTGCTGAACCCCAATTTGAGAGCTGAATCACCCATCATGCTATTTTTGAAATGACTACCATGACCAAGGACAATCTCTGTGAATACCAAAACTACAATAACCTGGTTGAAAAGAAAGAGTCATAGCCTCACCATCATTCCCAAAAGTAGGCATAGCCTCGACCCACTTCGTAAAGTAGCCTCCACTGCTACAATAATGTACTTGTGACCTTAGTCAAGAAGTGACATAAGTAGTATAATCAATACCCCACTTTGTAAAAGTGGGACCGATAGTAATGACTGAAAAAGCCGAGCGTATGAGCGCGCATTTTTCGAGTATAGACTAGACACGATGGAGACACTTTTTCACCGACTCCATACAACTTGAAAATCGAAGGCCAAAAGTACCCAAAAGACGCAAAATCTTTTAACAGCAAGCCCGCATAAATGACCACCACAAGCTCCACCGTGGGAATCATTCAAGACAAATTCTGCCTTCTTCGAGAGTTGCTGTACGTCTTCGAGATTAAATCAACCCTCGACGATATAAAGCATCACCAATAATCAAATACCAAGCCAAGTGACGCAACTTACGACGCTCATCTTTGAAAAAGTAGAGGGAAAACTTTGGCAAACACCGAAGATACACAATGATATCTCCATACCAAGGATCCTATGAAGAGATAAGAAACAAATGTTCATCCGGAAGGATTCATCATAGATCATCTCTTCTCCAACAGGGTAACCTTGAGATCATTCGAAAACTAATGATTTCTTGGATTTGGGCGTATATGAACTCAGATCACCTCGCAAAATCACAATCCATCTATTGTATTTGCCCCCAATCACTCGCCTACCGAGGACAACCGAAAAGGATTGGCCGCCGCCAAACATAAGTTTTTCAGAATAATGGCCGAAGTCGTTACACAACATGAACCGTCGCTAAAGCTAACTTTTCTATCTAGTGTACCGGAGTTCGAGTCCTACTGTCCTCGAATTAAGATAGTAAATAAATACATTTGCAAGAGCATTATCTTCAACCAACCATACCAATAGTAGATTCCGCTCGCCGCAAGATACAAAGGAAACTTCGCTATAATCGGGGACCAATAAAGGAGCAGAGCGTCGATCGCTTTTTTCAAAGCATCGAATGAACATTGAGCGAAGTCATCCCAAAAAATGGAACTCCTCTTCAAAAATCTCATAAATCCCTTGGTAACTTCAAGATAATTTACGATAAATATCCAAAGAAAATTAGACTTTCCAGAATTTGAAGTTATTTTGATAGAGACGGGAGCATAAACTCATATTGCTCAACTCGAAGGGATCTACCCTAATCCCTTCCCTAGACACAATGAATCCCAATAACCGACCGGATGTAACCGCGAAAATGCACTTGTTCGCATTCAATCTAATTTTATAGAAACGACATCATTCAAATATTCGTTGGAGGAGGCGGATGATCCATCCTCTTTCAAGAATGAGTACTTAACCATCCAAATACGCCCTCGCTAATCTTCTTGATGTTGTGGGAAGGCATACATTATGGCTCCTCGGAAAGGTAGCCCCCAACATTTTTAAGACCAAAAGGCATCTTCGTATGCAAAAGTACCCCAGGGACAAATAAAGGCGCTCATATGTTGATATTACAGATGTATAGTAATTCGACATATCCCAGAGAAACCATCCATGAAGGAGAAAATCTCTACACACCGACACACCTGCCAATGATCCGATCAATAAATGGTGGGGTAACTATACTAGGGACATGCTGGCTTAGGTCTCTCGAAATCAATGCACACTCAATCGGTTTTGCTTTTATTCATTGTGGAATGAGGGTTTGAAACCCATTCACCAAAGGAATAGGGAAAATGAATCCCGCCTTGGGCTTCTCCACCTCGCCTTGATAGTCACGCCCTTCCTAGGATTGACCAGACGAAGTTTTTGCCTCACCGGCTTAGCGTTTTCATACGTCTTGATCTCATGCTGGACAATAGATGGGTCTATACCAGGCATTTCCTCATAAGACCAAGCGAATACATCCCTATACTCTTTAAAGCGCTCGGTGTAAATTTGAATCTCTTCACGGGAACATTCAGCTCCGATGAAGACATTCTCGATAATATTGGGATCCCTGGAAATGTTCATCGGGATAGTAGGAGAAATCACAGCCATGTTCCCTTCAGCATAAACCTGTGTCGGTGCCAAAGGGTTCAAGACTGGGTGAACAGGACCAGGAGACTGAGGACTTGGGAAACTAGTTTCAACTTCGCTCAAGTCAGGTAAAAAGTAAGACTGATGATGCAAGTCATCCCATGGTCTATCTATACCATTCATGGCTTCCAGGATGGCCTCTTCAAATGGAAGAGTGGTATCAAGGCAATCCTGGGCCAAAGAAGAACTAAGCGTCCAAGCCGGAGCCACATCTCCATCCAACTCTTCCGGTGAAAGAGGAGCTGGGATGGATTCTGCAGAGTCAACAATAGACTGATAAGCAATCTCAGCTGCAGAAATAGGAAATGCCATTCCACCCACTTGACCTTCTGCTAATGTGGCAGTAGGGGAAGGTAAGGTCCAAGGGTCCGAAAAATAATGAGTTCTGAAGAACTCTCTTCGAAGAGGAACCTTGGAGGATGAAATTGCATTAATATGAACTGTACGAGGAGGAATATCGAAAGTACCCATCAAGGAAGAATACATTCCAACTCCTAAATTCTCAACAGGCACCTTAGAATTATCCAACTTAGGAATAGATGAGTTAGTAGACGCATTCAGGTCTACAGGAGGACAGTCCAGTTGATCCACTGTAACAATCCTCCCTTCGTGGGGGAAACATATAATGCGAAATAATGAGGATGCAATGGCATCCATCTCATAAATCCAGTTTCTCCCCAACAGAAGGTTGTAGTCCAAGCTTGCATCCACTACCTCAACCTCTATATTGACAGTCTTGCCCCCAACACAGATGGGAAAAGCTGGGACAATACCATGGGGCCTGTGAGAATGACCGTTGAATGCAGTCAGAAGAGTGGTAGATGGAACAGCTTTGGGAGATCCAAGTGTCTTCCAGCATGCGAGAGACATCACGCATGTGGAAGCACCCTCATCAACAACCATCCGAAAGATGTTACACTTCCGGTACGATGATTTAATATGAAAAGCCATGTGATGAGGAAGTCTCTTCTTAAAATTAGTCATATCAAAAGTAATCAGAAGAGAATTTTTCGGATCAATAGCCCCAATGGCAGTGAGCAAAGCACTGCGCTGAGCCGGACAAGACTAGAGTACCTCTAAAGTTGACATAGCACAAGGACTCTGCGCCAGATCTTCCACAATCGAGTAGTTCTGGGCAGCCCTAGCATTCGGATTAATCGTTGATCGCTTAGAAGATGCTTTGGGCATCCGAGGCATAGACTCAACAGTAGGCTTCGTAATGTGAAGCGGCTCAGTAGCATCAGGGACTTCCTTAGCTTTCGAAGACTCTTCTCCGCCATAATCACGGGATCTCGTAGCGATATCCGCGTGAGCACTCATCATGAAAATGTTCGATGGAATTTCCCCTTCCTGGGTGCCCCCAGAGGAAGCCCCAGGATTTTGATTCGCGCCAACAACTAATTTTTGCCCTTAGGGAAAAGGGTTTTTTAACACAGCCTAGGAACTAGAAGAACCCTGCTGGGCTAACAAGTGCTGCGCATCCTGAATTTTAGGGCAAAGGTGCGTAAGATGGTCTCCAGCACATAGCTTGCATGGAAACTTCACTTTCCTTTTCTCCTTTGGACCCTCACCAACATGCTTGTTGGTTTTATTTGCATTACCCTTCCCGTTCTTGCCCTTTTTCTTATTATTTTGTCCCTTCTTCTTCCCTTCGGATTGTTGATTTCCTTTGGGATCAGAAGCTTGGACAACATTTATGGACAAAGACTGGGAAGGTGATGACTCAGCAGGCACAGCCTGACCAGAAGGAGCAGATTGCAAGGACAACTACTGCAGTTGAGTAAGCAGGCTGGCTGCACCACTATTGATTGATCCAATCACTCCGTCGCCATGAGGACCGGGCTTAGTTTTTGACAAATCTAATTTGGAGCGAGGAGCATTGGGCAAATACTTGTGAAGGACCCCAGACTGAGAATATATCAACTCTAGCTGCTGGGCCCTAAAAATGGCCTGCTCCTCGGAAAATACCCCTGAGAGGGATACATCTTTCGAAATATCTGACTGCAGGGATTTGAGAAACCATTCCAAAATTAATTCACCTGGAATATGAGCTTTAATCAGCCTCTTCCTTCTCCTCCATTCCTGAATGTGATCAGAAATGTGGGTTGCGTCGTCCTGCTTAAAATTAGCTAGGAGTTTAGTCCCAGCATCATACCGGACAGGCAACTGAAAATGGTTCAGAAATGTAACAGCCAGTTCTCCAAATGTAGCAAAACTGCCCCCAGTTAGCTCAATATACCATTTGGCAGCGTTTCCAGTTAGGGTGCGTTGAAATAATCTCAACCTATTCGAATCATCGATCAGGGAGTTCGAAGAACACCATAAATGGAAAGTGGTAATGTGGTTAGCCAGATCTTCTCCATTCTTACCTTCAAACTTTGGAATGTCTGAAGGAAGTTTGGTGGGAACCGGAGGCCACCCCGGACTATAACGAATCGGATCATTAGTCAACTTCGACAGATCTGGCAAGTTTAACGTTGCCAGAAAAGGTATGCGAGGTGGAGCCTGAGGATTCCATCCTTGATGGGATGGATTCCCAACATTCTAAAAAGAATACCCTAGATTTGATGAGGCACCAGGTTGCCAAAAAGGACTCGTAGAAAAAGGAGAAGAACATCCTCCCAACGCAGAGTTACCAAAACCAAGACCAGTTCCCCCCGCTGAAGTATGAAATGAAGAGGAAATCCCCTGATAGGGGTTCCAGGAACTAGAAAGAGGAGAAAAGGTCTGATAAGCACTCGACGAAGGGAAAGAAGTATTCCCTTGATGACCAGCGTAAAACTGATTCCCTGCCCTTGCTGTAGTGAACACAGGGTTCCACCCTGTAAAAGTAGTTGAACTTTTCCCCCCAGACCAAGGGTTGAAACTCGGGGTTTGAGAAGTAAACGGAAAGGACCCTAAAGAAGGATTCGAACTAGGAATGTGTCCAGTTCTGAAGGGGAACCCCTGAAAAGAAGCTGACCCACTAGCCATGGAAGACATGGGCATAGATCCAGTTGCAGCAGCGGAAAAGGAAAAAGAAGGAATCCCACTAGTGGGCATTCCGAAACAGAAGGGACCAGAATGAGAAGCTTGTGTTTTGGTGAAACCAGAGCCAAACACAGTAGCACTAGAAGCAATCGAAGATAAATAAATAGTGCCCCCTCCTTCAACAGAAGCAGGGGTCTGAATGCCTGCAGCACTCACGGCAGAAGCCGCGTTCCCAGTCGTGGCCATCGAAAGGTATGAATGATACGGAAGATCTTCCGGTCTCTCTGACTCAGGTCCGATGTATTGAACAACGAACGGATAATCAGGAGGAAGAGGAGATGGACCTGACGCAGGAGGTTCATGTACTTCTTCAATTTGAAAATCTTCTTCCTGAGGAAATAAAACTCGCAAGGTGAGCGGAACGCTTCTCTCGGAACCGATACCAGAATCAGCTATGAAACCTTCAGACCCTTGTGGAGGATCTCTCTCCACTGTGCCAGACGCCACAGGGTGGTAACCACCTGCTAAATCACTCCTATGCCTTCTCGAAGAAGGCTCTGGATTCTCGAGAGATAACCCCCGGATTCTCCTCGATTGTCGAGGCGCTTGATCAGCCACTTTTATAGATTTTCAATTAGACTCAAAAAAGTGAAAAGCTAGGCAAGCTAGGAGCAAAGAGCACTCACTATAAGAAAAATCCTTGAGATACAATCAAGCAAACAGCCTCCAAGTATTTCCGCTCTGGGTGATGAGGACCGGACACCAAAATATAGGAAAGCGAAATATAGGACCTCCCGAAAGCAGTCTGGGATAATTACGGCCCAGAAAAACTAGCGAAGGTATCAGAAACGATTCTGTGAGCCTCTAAGCCGGCCTTTGCAGCTCGAAACACCCCAAGCACAAAGACACACCCGGAAATCTTCTTGTGAAAGTGATACGATGTCTGCCTCAGGTACCACGGGTTTTCCCCCCCGCAGTCACCTATGTGGAACCTAGGAGTGGCAACTATGGGCACCAATCCATGTCAGAAGCCGGGCGGAATGGTCTTGAGGTCAGATTCAGCTAATCAGAGAGGGGGTATCCCTCTTCTCAGCCTTCACTTCCCCTCGCGCTTGACTCTCTGGAGGAGAGCTTTCCCGGTCCACCTAACGGAGTTGGATTTCGCTCAATTAATCAACTTCTATGTTTTGTTTGAAAGGCCTTGGAGAGTTAACTCTCCACTCACCTAATCCAAGGCCCTACAACCTAGCTAGTTGGTGTATGACACTTAGAAAACTTTCTAGTTGATTTTAAATTATATCACTTATTTTAATGGGTTGTTATGTTAAGTCACAAGGATGCGGAAATGAAACTTATGATGTTTTGACGCAGAAAGAAATTAATAAAAACCAAACTACATGCAAATGCAGTTATTGTCTTTCGATGAAAAGCAACTTCTACACGGGTTCTACGAGATTACAAATTGTATTTTTTCTTTTCAGATAACAAACTCACACTCACAAAAACTATGAAAATGACTAAATGTTTAAATGCACCTGATGCAAATCACTACAAGCATGCAAATCCTAAGATGAAAAATCTCCTAAAGCAGAGTGAAATTTCCCAAAATTCCTTCAGTTTTATCTCTTTTTTGGTTGTCCAGAAAGCTAGTTCCCAAAATCAAGAACTCTTAATATGAAGACACCAAAAACGCTTAATCAACAAGAGAAAGAAATCAATAACAACTCCTTTCCAAAATCAAGCCAAAATCCAAAGGCCAGAAACCTCAACAAAGCTTCAAAAGACACAAAGAAACGAAAACAAAAATGCAAAAACAAAAGCAAACAACAAAGCAAATGTTTTTTGAGCTTTTGAGTTTTATAAAAGAGTTCGAAAAGACCAAGTAAAACTATACAATTCCAAGCCAAACAACATTGAATTTCAAGCAAAAACTTCAAAAATGCTCCAAATCTTATAGGGCTAACTAGTAGCAAGATCAATACAAGCAAAAGAAGACATGAAAACTCAGCCACTCAGCCTAGAATAATAGTGCAACCTTGCCGCAAACAAAAACTCCAAAGAACCAAGAAAGACTCTTCAAAAGTTGCAACAAGACCTAGCCAACTGAACTCAAGAAAACCAATCAAGAAATGGGCAAATATCGTAGTGTCAAGCAAAACAAAAAGATAGGAAAGAGTAAATGAGTAGGAGCTCTCTGTTCTGATGAAGCAGAACAGCCAAGAATGCCCAGAAAGCGATCTTGGTACTCAAACCAGAAGTGCCAGCACAAGAAACAACACTTTGCCAAAAAGACTAGTTTTCAATCAAACGAAAGGGAGAAAAGACCAAAGACCACCTTCTTCACAATCCAGAGGGTACTAAGACACTGCAGGAACAGGTCTCCACAGACAGAAAGGACTAAAAAGCCAAAGAATCCAAAATTTCAAAATCTGCCTAGGTATACGCTACTTCACAGTTTAGCAACAAGTGTGCATACGCGACTGTGCTAAAGGAAACACGCGTATACGCGAGTCCCTTTAGACAAAATTGTGTGTATACGCGACTGTGTGCAGAAAAAAGTGCGTATATAAAGGAAAATAGTGAAAAACAAAAAGGATCAAGCCTGGATAAGAAACCAGGACTTCAATCTGACTGAGAAAGAGTAAACTGGACTGCAAATGAAAGTTAAAACTGTTGGAAACCTATCAAACAGCTGAAACCACCCAACAGGGGAATCACAAGAATGCGATCCCCAGTGGAGTCGCCAGTTCTGTTTCGAGGAAAATCACCCTAGAGGTTTGTTGGGCTTAAACCTCCACAGAGCAGGGGCATGCTACTTAAGAAGGACTCACACAACCATACATGTTCATGAAAAACTAAATAGAGTAGATCGAGGAAGTTACCCGTAGGTCTTACGGTTGAAGCAGATCCCGCGGGGTCCAAACCCCCAGCAACCGTCCTTCCTTCTTAACCTGAAAGACAAGAAGAAACAAGCACGAAGAACTGGTTGTACAGCATATATCTACTCTAAATGTTAGTGAAATCCATATGAAACATTAAATAAACCATAATGAATGCTTAAATAACAATTTTCTCATATATGTAAGCAGACACTAACACATATATTTCGGGAACAAGATGGTACTTCTGTATTATAAATAGCATGTACAGAAATAACGAGTGGAGAGATCACCTGAATCCTTCCACGATCTTCGAGCAGACCATCGTCCGGATCCGTCCCACCCTTGCCTCGCTAAGATTCCTTCCAAACTGGTGCATACGAGATGACATATAAAGAGATGAGCATCTCCAGGAAACAAAGGTTTCCTATAATGAACTGGGAAGTGCAGGAGGCACGGGAGTTCAGACTTGGATAGGGAATACCAACATAGTATAATATCAATAATTTCTCTCTCTCCCTTAGGCCATGCACATGAGGGGCTTTTATACTCCCTCAAAGTAGTTTCAACAGTTGGAAATAGTTGGCCATGTGCTGGGGTGGTTGAAATACCAGAGTAACCATCAACCCAGCCCGAAAATAGGGATTTTTTATATATTTCTTAATGATTTTAATGGCATACGCGGGAAAGTACATGTGGACTCGCGTATACACGCGGAAAATTCTGGGCATAACCGCGTATGGGGAATTTAACACTGTTTTTTAGTGAATTTTGTCCAAGTCTGTAGGAATGGGTGCCCAAAGCCATAAAAGCAATCATGAATCATATGAAGGTGATAAATGATGCTATAACAGTCCCATATAGAATGCACCACCACTAGTGCTTTTCCAATCATCGACATTTCCAGCCCAATCTGCATCAGTGTAAGCATGAAGAGTAAGATCGGCATTCTTTGGATACCATAGTCCAAAGTCTTGAGTTCCTTGCAGATATTTGAATATTCTTTTAACTGCCTGAAGGTGAGACTCTTTTGGATTAGCTTGGAATCGTCCAACAAGCCCAACTGCATGCATAATGTCCGGTCTAATTGATGAGATAAGCCAGGCTTCTATCCATTGATACGTATTACGGATTTGATTCTTTGCGGGAGAATCATCATGAAGGCGAATTACATCAGTTATATTGGTGTACTCTGGTTTTACATTCTTCCATACACAATGTTCGAGGATTTGCTTAAGATCTTTGCTTGAGATAAGGAGGAGAATATACCAATTGGTTTGATGCACTTACGAGCCAAGAGAATGTTAGTTCCCCAAGTAAAGACATTTCAAATTCTTGCTGCATAACAGAAGCAAATTTTTGGCTCATAGATTCTTCATTACTTCCAAAAATGATATCATCAACATATACAACCACAATCAATAGTTTATCATTTTCAGTTTTTGTGTATAAGTTGCTATCAGCAGACCCCTTTGAAAATCCTTGTTGATGAAGACATTTGTCAAGACGATAATACCATGCCCTTGGAGCTTGTTTGAGACCATATAGAGCCTTTTTAAGTCTACAAACAAGTTTTTCGTCATTTCCTAGAATGAATCCTTCTAGTTGTTCTATATAAACTTCTTCTTCTAGGTCACCATTGAGAAAAGCAGATTTAACATCCATTTGATAAACTTTGATTTCTTGGAAGCTTGAAAAAGCAAGAAACATTCTTATGGCTTCAAGTCTAGCTACAGGAGAAAAATTTTATTCAAAGTCTATACCTTCTTGTTGAGCATACCCCTTCCAAACAAATCTAGCTTTATTTCTTATAACATCCCCATTCTCATTTAATTTATTTTTGAATATCCATTTAGTTCCAATGACATTTTTGTCATGAGGTCTTGGTACTAATTCCCAAGTGTGATTCTTTTCAATTTGATCAAGTTCTTCATTCATGGCTTGAATCCAGCATTAATCTTTGCTGGCTTGATTGACATTTTGTGGTTCAAAAGTGGATAGAAATGCTAGGTAACTAGAATATCCCACAAGAGTCATTCTTGTTTGTACACACGATTCCTTGTCTCCCAAACTTTTGAGATTCGAGGGATGATTCTTTTGAACATATGGATTCTGTTCAGACACCCATTTTTGAATAATCATCTTGAGTTCTTACTTTGGATCCTTGTCTATGTTGATGTGTAGAAGGACAAAAGTCACCATCATCTTCTTCTGTTTGCTTGTTTTTCTTCTTTTGGAGCTGCAGGAGACTCATAGAAAAATGCTAACAACATCAATACAGAATGTCAATCTTTAGGCACTTTTATCGCCCAACATTTGTATGCTGCTAGATGGTGGCAAAGTATCCACTAATGATCTAAGGTTTCAAACTTGCCAAGTTTTTCATCATTATTTTTGATAAAGAATTTGCTTCCAAAAAAAAAAAAAAAAAAATTAAAATAGCCCACTAGAGAGAGGTCGACTGAAAATTACATACTAGAGTTCATATGGAGTTTTTGTCACTGTTGCAGACATGTGCCTTGTTAAGATGTTTGTTGCTTCTTGTATCTTTCTGCTCTGATCTGCGTTAAGAGTTCAGGAATCAGCAAGCATAGCTCTAGCCATTTGAACAATTGTTCTATTCATTCTTTCTGCTACACCATTTTGTTGTGGAGTGCCTGCTACAGAGAACTGTCTTTTAATGCCATGTTGTTCACAAAAGTCAAAGAATTCATTTGATGAATATTCTCCTCCTCGATCAGATCTAAGACACTTGATTTTTAGATCTAATTCATTTTCTGCCAATGCTTTGAAGCTCTGAAATTTTTCAAGTGCTTGATCTTTGTGTTTAATGAACCCGATCCAACACATTCTAGAGTAGTAATCAATAAATAAGATATAGTATTCTTCCCCACGTAATGAATTTTTCCTCATAGGTCCACAGATATCAGTATGAATGAGTTCAAGAGGCTTACTTGATGATCCTTCTTTGGCATTAAATCGTACTCAGTCCTTGGACCGGCGGGACATAGTCTTCTTGAGCATTAATGATACGGAAGACCACGTTTCTAGCTTGAAATCTGCTTGCTTTGTTGATTTGAGAGAAGCTCAGATGCCCCAGCCTTCTATGCCATAGCCAATTTTCTGAAGACTTGCTCAAGTAACATTGATCTTTGCAGTTTAGTACATACAGGTTGCTTGGATTTCTTTTTCCTTTTATAATAATTTTACCTGTATCAAGATCACGAACCACACATTCTTTTGAACTAAAGACCACTTCTGTTCCTTGATCACACATTTGACTTACACTTAACAGGTTATGCCTTAATCCATCCACATACATGACATCATTAGCCTTCACCTTTTATTTTAGAAACACGGACCCTTTTCCTTTAATTACAGCAGGAGTATCATTTCCAAATGTAACTTTCTTTTCTTTTTCTAGAGCATTATATGCAAGAAGTTTTCTTTTGTCACCTGTCATGTGTCTTGAGCATCCACTATCAATGTACCATTGATTTTCTTCACCTTCTACAAATAACGCTATCCCACAATTTTCAACTTGTAATTCCTTCTTTTTCCACACTTTGGAACTTGAAGGAAAATGTTGTTTTGGCTGGACTTTGCTTCTGCATTCAGTTTCTTCATGGCCAAAGTTATTGCAATAGGCACATTCATCTTCATTTTGAAGAGGAGAAAAGTGGTTGTAGGTATTCTTCTTTGGTTCAATATCCATTCTTTTCTTTCTTGCTTCTCTTGTCATGATGGTTTTATATGCAACACATTGAACAGCTTTATGACCAAAATTGTGACATGAGAAACATTGTCCATTGAAGTAGAAATTTCTGTGATCATGAAATCTTCTATTTAAATTTACCTGTTGATTGTTGCCTCTTTGAGAGATATCCCTATTAGTGTTCCTTGTATTGTGATGATCATGCTTTACCTGTAAAGATTCTTTATTCCCTTGCTGAGTGGATGAATGTAGTAAACTAGTTGTAGCTGCTTTTAGATAATTTGGTGCTGAAGCCTGAGAAGATTCTCCGGTATATCCAAGACCTGTCTTAATAAGAGGAGAAAGTTGAACCTTGATAATCTCATCTAAGGTTTCAGATCCTTTAGCAAATCTAAGATTTAGAGTCTTTACTTTCTCAAGTTCTTTTCTTAGACTTACTACTTCACATTCTAATTTTTCATTATGTTTCTTTGCTTCTTCATTCTGCCTTTTCAGAGTCTCTATGATTATTTTAATTTCTTCCAAGCATATTTTGAGTTGATTGTTTTGATCAAGAAAATCATTTTCATCTAGAGCATCCATAAAAGCATCCTTATCATCTCTAGAATTATTTTCAAATGCCATGAGAATTCTAAGATCTTGTTCACATTCTTCCTCACTATCATATAACCCATCACTGTCTTCATTTGTATAGTAGATTTTCTTAGTGATAGATCGGTTCTTATTCCTTCTTGCAGATGTTTCTTTATAAGGACATTTTGCAGCATAATGACCAACTCTTCCACAATTAAAACATTTGAAAGGAATCTTACCTTTGAATCTTCCGGTTCCTAGTTGGAGACTTCTCACAAAGTTTGCCTCATCTTCTTTTGAGATATATCCTGATCTTTCTGGTTTTTGAACTTCTTTCCCTTTTGTAGAAGCTTTAAAAATAGCTTCTTTGACTTCATATGGTCCTCCTCTTCTCATTTCATATGCAGTCAATATGCCATGAAGTTGCACCACAGAAAGATTTTGAATATCCTGTTTTTCTTCAAGGGCAGAAACTTTTGATTCAAATTTTGCCGTTAGCGATCGTAAAATTTTCTCAACCAAAGTAGTGTCGGATATTGTTTCACCCAGATTTCTCATATGATTTACAACATCATCAATATGTAGAAAGAAACTGGCAATACTCTCATCACCATGCATCTTTAAATTTTCATATTCAATTCTGAGAGTTTGGAGTTTTGCACTTTTTACCTTTGCGTCGCCTTCATAACTTAGAATGATTTTGTCCCATATTTCCTTTGCTGTATTTAGCTGCATGACTTTGACAAATTCTGATTTAGTTAGGCTTCCTGTTATAGCATTGACCGCTTTTGCGTTTGATTCATAATTCTTCCTTTCAGTTGGATCTGTTGGTGTAGCGGCTGGATATTGATATCCTTGTTCAACAATGGCCCATACATCAGCTCCCATAGACTGAAGATAGGATCTCATCCTCACTTTCCAAAAGATTAAATTGCTTCCGTTGAACAGCGAGGGCTTGATAGATGCTGTTCCCTCATGAATTCTCATCTTGCTTGATCTTCCTTCTAGCGGCTAAGCTTTTTCAAAAGGACCGGATCTGATACCAATTGTTGGAAAAATACTGAGAGGGGGGGGGTGAATCAGTATTTAATGCAGACAATAATTGTTTTTTTACTTTTCCTTTCTTAAACCCATACGCTACTTTTTTGAAGCCAACTAGCGTATATACGCGGATATCCTTCACAGAACTCGCGTATGTCCAGAGATCTAATTATGCATTCAATTCTTAACTTAGATCATTGCATTATTCATTCATCAGTTATTTCAGGAAACAATAAACAGGTGCAGAAAGAACAGAATAATCATCACACATAGGCAACACACATGAACACCAAGATTTTTAGGTGGAAACCCAATTCGGGAGAAAACCACCGCTGCCGTCGTCTCAGTCTTCAATATTTATTATAAAGAAAAAATTCTTACAATCATGTACTGGTGCAAACTTGTACCAGCACGCAGGCACCCACCTACAGAAGGCTACAACCTTCTCTCGTTTACCAGCCTCACCGAGAAGGGAGCTACAACCCCCTGCTCTCGTTTACCAGCTTCACCTGGAAGGGAGCTACTACCCCCTCATATTAGCACCAGCCTCTGCTGACAAAAAGCTTCTATTATCAGACTGAAGGCTTCAACCCTCAGATCCACTACAGACCACGTTTCATCAATTTTCAAACTGGATCAAATAGCTTCAACGCAATTCTTCACTTATCAACAAACATCCCCTTTCATCAGTCAGAATAGTGAAACCACTGTAACCAGAATATCAGAGATAGCCCAGAATTCAGAACAGATATGCAGAATCTCAATTGTCTTTTGTGCAATCATTAATTCAAATACCATACGCGCTTCTCCTTAAATAGACCCGCGTATATATGCGCCTTTACTGAAGTGAACCCGTGTATACATTTGTGCAATTTATCAGAAAAACCCTAACAGCCCATATGCGCTTTTGTCTGAATGGAGTCGCGTATACACGCGCTTTTCACGAGACGAACATGCATATAGATCTATAAAAGATAAATTTTGCAGATCAGACCAGATCTATGAACTTACCCAGATTTCTTCAACTTCTTCAACAGATTTGCGCCAGGTCTTCATTACTTCTTTTCAGATCATCCAAGAGATTCACTATTTCAAGATCTAGAGATCTTGAATCTTCATTATGTTCATAGATGCCTTATAGATTCATATCTATCAATTAAGAGCAGAGTTCAACCATGCAGATATACTTCAGAGTGAAGTATTCATTAAAGCTCAGACTTATGCCACACTTGCACAATGAAATTCTTCTCCTTATATAGATTTACCTTTTTCAATACCATGAGTCAAAACCACATTACTTCCGATGGTTTTTCTGGACGGGATCAAATAGACAATCCAATGCTCAATACAATGGGTCAATACCATGGTAATGCCCCTTGGTAGTCTAAATTTGTAGCACAAAAGACCATACGCGACTTGGCACATACTTTTCCGCGTGCATACGCGCTTTCTCCTTGACAAACCCGCGTATGCCTTGTAACACACATTTTTCATCATTGCTTTGGCCCTCACTGATATGTCCTTCTCTGGTACTTCTGAGTTACTTGTAGAACATCAGATTTATATCATTAATAAACTCATCAAGCATTAAGAACATATTCATTAAGTAGGTTGCCATCATCTTCATCAAGTGGGTTGCCATCAAGGACAATACTCAGCATCATATTGCCAACAATATCCCCCTTTGGACTTGATGGCAACCACGATGGTGTTTGATCACCACAACAGATATATATATTAAGCATAATGATATTCTCCCCTTATTCAAACACCATGTCACTCTCCCCCTTTGACATCAAGGGAAAAGGGCAGACCAAAAACCAACACAAGGTAGAGGGAAAAGCGCTGTAGATCTGATGTGCACTGAAGTTACCATGCTCCCCCTGAGTTCATGCCGAATCTTCAAACATGTTTTTCAATGAAGTACATGGCTCTATGACATTCCTATCACCAAGGACTCATACTTACATCAAAGATCCAACCAAGTGTATTTACATATGAGACTCAAAGACCCAACCAAGAGGGTTTACACAATAGAACAAGTCCTTACATGACTGAATACTACAATTTTACATCATAGGGTCATCATGACCTTTTCATCAAATTACAAATATGATTTTTCAGGAAACCTGCGTATCCAATTTGATCTTATAAATTTAAGTAGTTCTGATTTTCTTCACAGCAGAGACTACTCACAGCTTCTGTCTGAGATATTCGAATGCTTCCCTGGGCATAGGTTTGGTAAATATATCAGCAACTTGTTCTTTGGAGGGAACATACTCCATCTTCACCTTTTGTTCAAGCACTTGTTCATGTAAGAAGTGATACTTGATTGGAATGTGCTTGGTCTTTGAATGCATAACTGGATTCTTTGAGACACTGATGGCACTTGTATTATCACACATAATGGAGATAGGAGAAGTACATTTGATTTGAAAATCTTACAGGGTTTGCATCATCCAAAGAAGTTGAGTGCAACAAGACGCGACAGCCACATATTCTGCTTCTGTTGTAGATAAGGCAATAGAATTTTGCTTCTTGCTGAACCAAGACACTAACCGGGGTCCCATATAGAATGCACCACCACTAGTGCTTTTCCGATCATCGAAATTTCCAGCCCAATCTGCATCAGTGTAAGCATGAAGAGTAATATCAGCATTCTTTGGATACCATAGTCTAAAGTCTTGAGTTCCTTGCAGATATTTGAAATTATTTTAACTGCCTGAAGGTGAGACTCTTTTGGATTAGCTTGGAATCGCCCAACAATCCCAACTGCATGCATAATGTCCGGTCTAGTCCCAGTGAGATAAAGTAGGCTTCCTATCATTGATCTGTATTCTGGTTGATTCACCGAGGGAGAATCATCATGAGAACTGAGATTACATCCGGTTATCATTGGTGTACTTACAGGTTTACATTCTTCCATGCCATACTTCTTCAGGATTTGCTTAAGATATTTTGCTTGAGATAAGAATATACCAGTTGTGGTTTGATGCACTTGCAAGCCAAGAAAGAATGTTAGTTCTCCAAGTAGGGACATTTCAAATTCTTGCTGCATGACAGAAGCAAATTTCTGACTCATAGATTCTTCATTACTTCCAAAAATGATATCATCAACATATACAACTACAATCAATAGTTTATCATTTTCAGTTTTTGTGTATAAGTTGCTATCAGCAGACCCCTTTGAGAATCCTTGTTGATGAAGATATTTGTCAAGCCGATAATACCATGCCCTTGGAGCTTGTTTGAGACCATATAAGGCCTTTTTAAGTCTACAAACAAGATTTTTCTCATTGCCCAAAATGAATCCTTCCGGTTGTTCTATATAAACTTCTTCTTCTAGATCACCATTGAGAAATGCAGATTTAACATCCATTTGATAAACTTTGATTTGTTGAAAACTTGAAAAAGCAAGAAACATTCTTATGGCTTCAAGTCTAGCTACAGGAGCAAAAGTTTCTTCAAAGCCTGTACCTTCTTGTTGAGTATAACCCTTGCAAACCAGTCTAGCTTTGTTTCTTATAACATCCCCATTCTCATTTAATTTGTTCTTGAATATCCATTTAGTTCCAATGACACTTTTATCATGTGGTCTTGGTACCAATTCCCAAGTGTGATTCTTTTCAATTTGATCAAGCTCTTCATTCATGGCTTGAATCCAACATTCATCTTTGCAAGCTTGATTGACATTGTGTGGTTCAATTGTGGATAGAAATTTCAGATAGCTAGAAGATCCCACAAGACTCCTCCTTGTTTGTATACCTGATTCCTTGTCTCCCAAAATTTGAGATTCAGGATGATTCTTTTGAACATATCTGGATGGAGCCTTTTCAGATAAATCATCCTCAGGTTCTTCATTGGATCCACTGTCTATATTTGATGTAGAAGGACAAAAGTCACCATCATCTTCTTTTGTTGCTTGCTTTTCTTCTTTAGGAGCTGCAGGAGGCTCATAAATAACAACATCAATACATTCAACAATCTTTCGAAGCCTTTTATTGTAACATTTATATGCTCTGCTTGTAGATGAGTAACCAAGAAGTATCCCTTCATCTGATCTAGGTTCAAACTTTCCAAGCTTTTCATCATTATTTTTGATAAAGCATTTACTTCCAAAAATTTTGAAATGCTTTATAGAGGGAGAATTACCATACCAGAGTTCATATGGAGTTTTGTCACTATTTACCTGAACATGTGCCTTGTTGAGAATATTTGCTGCTGTATGTGTTGCTTCTCCCCAGAACATGTCAGGAGTTCCAGAATCATCAAGCATAGCTCTAGCCATTTGTTGAATTGTTCTATTCATTCTTTCTGCTACGCCATTTTGTTGTGGAGTGCCTGCTACAAAGAACTGTCTTTTTATGCCATGTTGTTCACAAAATTCAAATAATTCATTTGATGTATATTCTCCTCCTCGATCAGATCTAAGACACTTGATTTTTAGATCTAATTCATTTTCCACCAATGCTTTGAAGATCTGAAATTTTTCAAATGCTTCATCTTTGTGTTTAATCAACCCGATCCAACACATTCTAGAGAAATCATCAATAAATAAGATATAGTATTCTTCCCCACGTGGTGACTTTTTTCTCATAGGTCCACATATGTCAGTATGAATGAGTTCAAGAGGCTTACTTGATGATCCTTCTTTGGCATTAAATTGTACTCTGGTCTGCTTACCGAATTGGCAAGATTTGCATATGATACTCTCTGGTAGAGTAATATTGGGAAGACCACGAACAGCTTGAAGTCTGCTTGCTTTGTTGGTTTGAGAGAAGCTTAGATGCCCGAGCCTTTTATGCCATAGCCAATTTTCTGAAGATTTGCTCAAGTAACATTGATCTTTGCAGTTCTTCAATACATACAGGTTGCTTGGAGTTCTTTTTCCTTTTATAATAGTTTTACCTGTATCAAGATCACGAACCACACATTCTTTTGAACTAAAGACAAATTCTGTTCCTTGATCACACATTTGACTTACACTTAACAGGTTATGCCTTAATCCATCCACATACATGACATCATTAGCCTTCACCTTTTCTTTTAGAAACATGAACCCTTTTCCTTTAATTACAGCAGGAGTATCATTTCCAAATGTAACTTTCTTTTCCTTTTCTAGAGCATTATATGCAAGAAGTTTGCTTTTGTCACCTGTCATGTGTCTTGAGCACCCACTATCAATGTACCATTGATTTTCTTCACCTTCTGCAAATAACGCTATCCCACAATTTTCAACCTATAATTCCTTCTTTTTCCATACTTTGGAACTTGAAGGAAAATGTTGTTTTGGCTGGACTTTGCTCCTGCATTCAAATTCTTCATGACCAAAGTTATTGCAATAAGCACATTCAACTTCATTTTGAAGAGGAGAAAAGTTGTTATAAGTGTTCTTATTTGGTTCAATATCCATCATTTTCTTTCTTGCTTCTCTTGTCATGATGGTTTTATATGCAACACATTGAACAACTTTATGACCAAAATTGTGACATGAGAAACATTGTCCATTGAAGTAGAAATTTCTGCGATCATGAAATCTTCTATTTGAATTTACCTGTTGATTGTTGCTTCTTTGAGGGATATCCCTGTTAGTGTTCCTTGTATTGTGATGATCATGCTTTACCTGTAAAGATTCTTTATTCCCTTGCTGAGTGGCTGAATGTAGTAAACCAGTTGTAGCTGCTTTTAGATAATTTGGTGCTGAAGCCTGAGAAGATTCTACGGTATATCCAAGACCTGTCTTAATAAGAGGAGAACGTTGAACCTTGATAATCTCATCTAAGGTTTCAGATCCTTTAGAAAATCTAAGATTCAGAGTCTTTACTTTCTCAATTTATTTTCTTAGACTTACTACTTCACATTCTAATTTTTCATTATGTTTCTTTGCTTCTTCATTCTGCCGTTTCAGAGTCTCTATGATTATTTTAATTTCTTCCAAGCATATTTTGAGTTGATTGTTTTGATCAAGAAAATAATTGTCATCTAGAGCATCCATAAAAGCATCCTTATCGTCTCTAGAATTATTTTCAAATGCCATGAGAATTCTAAGATCTTGTTCACATTCTTCCTCACTATCAGATAACCCATCACTGTCTTCATTTGTATAGTAGCTTTTCTTAGAGCTAGATCGGTTCTTATTCCTTCTTGATACTTCTTTCTCTTTAGCAAATGTTTCTTTATAAGGAAAATTTGCAGCATAATGACCAACTCTTCCACAGTTGAAACATTTGAAAGGAAGCTTACCTTTGAATCTTCCAGTTCCTAGTTGGAGTCTTCTCACAAAGTTTGCCTCATCTTCTTCTGAGATATATCCTGATCCTTCCGGTTTTTGAACTTCTTTCTAGAAGCTTTAAAAACAACTTCTTTGACTTCAGATGGTCCTCCTCTCCTCATTTCATATGCAGTCAATATGCCATGAAGTTGCACCACGGAAAGATTTTGAATATCCCGTTTTTCTTCAAGGGCAGAAACTTTTGATTCAAATTTTGCCGTTAGCGATCGTAAAATTTTCTCAACCAGAGTAGTGTCGGATATTGTTTCACCCAGATTTTTCATACGATTTACAACATCATCAATACGTAAAAAGAAACTGGCAATACTCTCATCACTATGCATCTTTAAATTTTCATATTCAATTATGAGAGTTTGGAGTTTTGCACTTTTTACCTTTGCGTCGCCTTCATAACTTAGAATGATTTTGTCCCATATTTCCTTTGTTGTATTCAGCTGCATGACTTTGAAAAATTATGATTCAGTTAGACTTCCTGTTATAGCATTGACCACTTTTGTGTTTGATTCATAATTCTTCCTTTCAGTTGGATCTGTTGGTGTAGCGGCTGGATATCGATATCCTTGTTCAACAATGGCCCATACATCAGCTCCCATAGACTGAAGATAGGATCTCATCCTCACTTTCCAGAAGATTAAATTGCTTCCGTTGAAGAGTCGGGGCTTGATAGATGTTGTTCCCTCATGATTGCTCATCTTGCTTGATCTTCCTTCTAGCGGCTAAGCTTTTTCAGAAGGAACGGATCTGATACCAATTGTTGGAAAAATACTGAGAGGGGGGGGTGAATCAGTATTTAATGCAGACAATAATTTTTTTTTACTTTTCCTTTCTAAAACCCATACGCTATTTTGTTGAAGCCAACTAGCGTATATATGCGGATATCCTTCACAGAACTCGCGTATGTCAAGAGATCTAATTATGCATTCAATTCTTAACTCAGATCATTGCATTATTCATTCATCAGTTATTTCAGGAAACAGTAAACAGGTGTAGAAAGAACAGAATAATCATCACACATAGGTAACACACATGAACACCAAGATTTTTAGGTGGAAACCCAATTCGGGAGAAAACCATCGCTACCGTCGTCTCAGTTTTCAATATTTATTATAAAGAAAAACTTCTTACAATCATGTACTGGTGCAAACTTGTACCAGCACGCAGGCACCCACCTACAGAAGGCTACATCCTTCTCTCGTTTACCAGCCTCACCGGGAAGGGAGCTACAACCCCCTGCTCTCGTTTACCAGCCTCACCTGGAAGGGAGCTACTACCCCCTCATATTAGCACCAGCCTCTGCTGACAAAAAGCTTCTATTATCAGAATGAAGGCTTCAACCCTCAGATCCACTGCAGACCACGTTTCATCAATTTTCAAACTGGATCAAATAGCTTCAACGCAATTCTTCACTTATCAACAAACATCCCCTTTCATCAGTCAGAACAGTGAAACCACTGTAACCAGAATATCAGAGATAGCCCAGACTTCAGAACAGATATGCAGAATCTCAATTGTCTTTTGTGCAATCATTAATTCAAATACCATACGCGCTTTTCCTTAAACAGACCCGCGTATATACGCGCCTTTACTGAAGTGAACCCGCGTATACATTTGTGCAATTTATCAGAAAAACCCTAACAACCCATATGTGCTTTTGTCTGAATGGAGCCGCGTATACACACGCTTTTCACGAGACGAACATGCGTATAGATCTATAAAAGATAAATTTTGCAGATCAGACCAGATCTATGAGCTTACCCAGATTTCTTCAACTTCTTCAACAGATTTGAGGTCTTCATTACTTCTTTTCAGATCATCCAAGAGATTCACTATTTCAAGATCTAGAGATCTTGAATCTTCATTATGTTCATAGATGCCTTATAGATTCAGATCTATCAATTAAGATCAGAGTTCAACCATGCAGATATACTTCAGAAGCTCAGACTTATGCCACACTTGCACAATGAAATTCTTCTCCTTATATAGATTTACCTTTTTCAATACCATGAGTCAAAACCACATTACTTCCGATGGTTTTTCTGGATGGGATCAAATAGACAATCCAGTGCTCAATACAATGGGTCAATACCATGGTAATGCCCCTTGGTATTCTAAATTTGGAGCGCAAAAGACCATACACGACTTGGCACGTACTTTTCTGCGTGCATACGCGCTTTCTCCTTGACAAACCCGCGTATGCCTTGTAACACACATTTTTCATCATTGCTTTGGCCCTCACTGATATTTCCTTCTCTGGTACTTCTGAGTTACTTGTAGAACATCAGATTTATATCATTAATAAACTCATCAAGCATTAAGAACATATTCATTAAGTAGGTTGCCATCATCTTCATCAAGTGGGTTGCCATCAAGGACAATACTCAGCATCATATTGCCAACAATATCCCCCTTTGGACTTGATGGCAACCACGATGGTGTTTGATCACCACAACAGATATATATATTAAGCATAATGATATTCTCCCCTTATTCAAACACCATGTCACTCTCCCCCTTTGACATCAAGGGCAAAGGGCGGACCAAAAACCAACACAAGGTAGAGAGAAAAGCGTTGTAGATTTTATGTGCACTGAAGTTACCATGCTCCCCTTGAGTTCATGACGAATCTTCAAACATGTTTTTCAATGAAGTACATGGCTCTATGACATTCCTATCACCAAGGACTCATACTTACATCAAAGATCCGACCAAGTGTATTTACATATGAGACTCAAAGACCCAACCAAGAGGGTTTACACAATAGAACAAGTCCTTACATGACTGAATACTACAATTTTACATCATAGGGTCATCATGACCTTTTCATCAAATTACACATATGATTTTTCATGACCAATATCAGAAGGAACTCAAGAGAGATCATATTTCAGAATCATAAGCCAACAATGCATAATACCCAGCAAGGCTAATGCTCCCCCTGAACCTGTACATCAGTTTACTCCTTCATCTCCCCCTTATCTTGTGCATCCTGAACACTTTTCAACAGAAGATCATCAAGGCATCTTTACCCAATATAAAAGAATGAGACAGAAATATAAGAGATAAAACTTCACCAGAGATACCATACAGCATCAGAGATATCAAACAGTGCTGCAGATGTGCTGTAAAATGCTGACCCCAACCAAAATTTGTCAGCAACTGACCATACGCGGCTTGCTGTGGATAAACTCGCATATATACGCAACTGTCTTTCAGGAAACATGCCTATCCAATTTGATCTTCTAAATTTAAGCAGTTCTGATTTTCTTCACAGCAGAGACTACTCCCAGCTTCTGTCTGAGATATTCGAACGCTTCCCTGGGCAGAGGTTTGGTAAATATATCAGCAACTTGTTCTTTGGAGGGAACATACTCTAACTTCACCTTTTGTTCAAGCACTTGTTCACGTAAGAAGTGATACTTGATGGGAATGTGCTTGGTCTTTGAATGCATAACAGGATTCTTTGAGATACTGATGGCACTTGTATTATCACACATAATGGAGATAGGAGAAGTACATTTGATTTGAAAATCTTGTAAGGTTTGCATCATCCAAAGGAGTTGAGTGCAACAAGATGCGGCAGCCACATATTCTGCTTCTGCTGTAGATAAGGTAATAGAATTTTGCTTCAATAACCAAGCACTAATCGGGTCCATGTTTCGGGGAAATACCCTAGAGGTTTGTTGGGCTTAAACCTCCACAGAGCAGGGCATGCTACTTAAGAAGGACTCACACAACCATACATGTTCATGAAAAAATAAATAGAGTAGATCGAGGAAGTTACCCGTAGGTCCTACGGTTGAAGAAGATCCCGCGGGGTCCAAACCCCCAGCAACCCTTCTTCCTTCTTAACCTGAAAGACAAGAAGAAATAAGCACGAAGAACTGGTTGTACAGCATATATCTACTCTAAATGTTAGTGAAATCCATATGAAACATTAGATAAACCATAATGAATGCTTAAATAACAATATTCTCATATATGTAAGCAGACACTAACACGTATATTTCGGGAACAAGATGGTACTTTTGTATTATAAATAGCATGTACAGAAATAACGAGTGGAGAGATCACCTGAATCCTTCCATGATCTTCGAGCAGACCGTCGTCCGGATCCGTCCCACCCTTGCCTCGCTAATATTCCTTCCGAACTGGTGCATACGAGATGACATATAAAGAGATGAGCATCTCCAGGAAACAAGGGTTTCCTGTAATGAACTGGGAAGTGCAGGAGGCATGGGAATTCAAACTTGGATAGGGAATACCAACAGAGTATAATATCAATAATTTCTCTCTCTCCCTTAGGCCATGCACATGAGGGGCTTTTATACTCCCTCAAATTAGTTTCAACAGTTGGAAACAGTTGGCCACGTGTTGGGGTGGTTGAACTACCAGAGTAACCATCAACCCAGCTCGAAAATAGGGATTTTTTTATATATATTTTAATGATTTTAATGGCATATGCGAGAAAGTACATGTGGACTCGCGTATACACGCGCAAAAGTCTGGGCATAACCGCGTATGGGGAATTTAACACTGTTTTTTAGTGAATTTTGTCCAAGTCTGTAGGAATGGGTGCCCAAAGCCATAAAAGCAATCATGAATCATATGAAGGTGAGAAATGATGCTATAATAGATGCCCCCTAATATATGAGGTTAGAAGGGGTACATGATGGCCAAAATGTATTATGCACATAGAGAGAACTTCGTAAGGACAAGAGAGGACTTCACCAGATTTCAGCCTGCCAAAAACCAATGAAAGAAAACAGAGAGTCAACTCATGCTGAGGCGGGCATACCCATGCTTAGTAAAAAATACATCATATAAAAAGTACTAAATAGATCCAACATGTATACAAGTATAGCTGAACTGAAAGTACATAATGAATCATCTGAGCATGGCCCGGAAGTATAAGTTTGAATCAATGTCCAAGTATCACATATAGAAAGCTGATCAAAGATGCTGCAACTGGATGTCTGATCAAACAATTAACTGAATCTCCAAGTACCAAATCATAAGAAGTGGAACAAACGGTACTATCACGCAACTCGGGAGCCAACATATAGGATGCTGCTGTACTGAACTGCAACATATAAGGGTGGACGGCATCACTGGCAGAAACTGAATGGACTGTCAAAAGTGAACCGAGAAATGCTGATGCAACCCGAGGTCTTCACCGATCACTATGGCACAATTCTACACAATGGGAATAAATGAGTTGAAGTCGACCATGTGAGAAATCGTTGGATTACCGGTCAATGATGTATACCGTTAACCAACGCGAGACAACCCACCAATAATGAAAATGAGTGTCAAGGTGCCCCAGTACAATCTAACAAGTGCGAATGAATGAGTTGAATTTGAACACTTGAAAGAATATACCAATCAGGAGGCAATGATGAATCCCCACTGTCGATAGCGAAGAGTCTGCCACTGATGACTACAAACCCTAAGGTACTGACAAAAAGACTCTAGAACTTATTCCCAGAGCAATGAGTCGGAGTCGATGGGAAAAGATCTGCTGGAAGGAAGGCATTAAGGCATCCCACATCAGTCCAGCGCGAGTGTAACCCGTAGGCCAAGATTTGGAAGGAATCGGACGAAGTAGAGTGATGGAACCAACTGAAGTACGTTTCCGACATGCACAAGATGAAGCTAGCGCACGGAAGAAACCCTTTGAACCAACCAATAATGAAAGCTGACACAGAGGCGAGAAATCCACCGATAGGGTCAAATGGAAATCAAGGTACTGCACGAATCCCAAGTGTGATAATGTGTGCTGACGTCGAACACAGGGAAACCACTCAGTCAAAGACCCATGATGATGATCAAATGCTGAGCACGAGGTCACCTATCAATAATGGAAATAGGCCCAAGGTGCGGCTCTAGGCTTGCTCTCAAAGCAATGTGTTGTAGTCGATAAGAGACAAACCCGCCGGCAAGAAGTCAATAGGGACCTTCTCAAACCAGCACGAGCAGAAGATCAAAACATCTGATGTGATAGAACATGATACTGACAAGACCGGGAAGGCCGACTGAATAATGAGTCAAGAGACACCGCAGAATGGCCGACTCAGGCTAGACTTTCCTTGAACAAAAGCACGACTCTGTGATGACCATGGCAGTAAAAAGTGACACTGTATAAGTCTGTCTTGCAGGAGGCAAAACAAACTCTCCATATGATTGGAAGAGATAACCAACCGGGGGAGAACTGACAAGTGCAACATGGTAAAGGCTGAACCTAGGTCAAACTAGAACCATCCCAAATGAAGGAAATATATAAGTATATGTGCTTTGTTCAAGGGCGACAAACTGACTCTGTACTGCCATCAAAATAACGAAGATACATCCCGTTCCCGCTCTTTTTGTTATATTTGATTTTTTTGTCTTTTTCATATAATAAGCCCGAAAAAGAATAAAAGAATGCTATGGTACAATGGATAGAACGAGTATCAAAAATTAGATGCACTAGTTCCTGGGATTGGAACGATCCTATGCTCAATGCAAGGTGGCGGAAACTGGTAAGCGATACTCAAAGGAATGTTCCATCCATGGGTAAAAGGGTGTCAAGTCGTGATAGCTAAGTGCATGCAATGGTTAACTTGTACAAATAGTCAAGGTCAAAAGTTGGCTTAAACACTGAGTCCAAATGAAGCCAGCTAAAGGCCAGGATAAACAAGTAGCCAATATGCAATGCAGTAATACAACTTAACGACACCAGGGAGCCTCTAGGGTAAAAGCCAGAAAAATGATAGTGAGGAAGGAGAAGAATGAAGCTTCAACACATAAGTCATGGCGGGACTAAAGAGGACTCCTGAGCCTACATAAAACGCAGCATGGGCAACAAGTGATAGCGAGGAACTAACTAGGAAGCCCATGTAAAGGAAGGCTCTACCACCAAGTCATGATTAAATAATCGGCGAGTGAAATGGGTGTAATAGTCATGACCTGATGGGATCAACTCTATGGCAAATGATCAGTATGAAGGCTAGTATGCAAGGTGCAATGGAAAGTGATTTCCCTAACCTATATGCCAGTGAAGATCATATACCTGCCATGACGAGTCAGTAATCATGGATAAAAAACAAGAAAAATCTCAAATTCGTCAAAATGTACCTGAAAACATACAAAACTGGGCACTTCCAAGCATCCGGGTTATGCAGCTTAAGAGAGATCGAAAAAATAAGCATAACAATTTTTTGCGAAAATTTTCAACTTTTTAGGCATAAATAGACAAATTACCTCATATTTGGTTCATTATTGCATTGCTGATTTGGAAAAAAGTGCTCTGGAGCAAAAAACTTCTTTCGTCAAATCAGGAACAACCGACCGTCGAATCGCACCGAATTTGTCAGGTAGGCTCCTCAATCATCCTTGCAAATCATTTTGTCCGTTTGGAAATTAAAATTTAGTGATTTTCGCCATTAAAACCCTTGCTAAAAAACACGGACTTGCGCATATGCGGGTTTGTAATGGGAAAGTCGCGTATACACGCGACTGTGCATAGAAAAAGTCGCCTATGCGCAGGTCCGAATCAAAAAATGCGTGGCTAATGCATGATTTGTTGAATTTTGACAGGATGACAATCTCATGGAGAGAGCGTGAGCACAGTGCAATTGATCAAGAGGTCATGCAAGATCAAGCATCTCAAAATATCCTTCGGAATTGCGGATTGTTCAAATTTTTCAAGATGCCAAATATGAAAAGCAATGTTCAGTTGCTAGAAATGCTCGTCAATTACTGGGAACCAGAAGAGGATTTCTTTATGATAGATTAGATGCCAGTACGCATTGAAGTGGAAGACATATATTTTATCACTGGACTCTCCCGGAGGGGTGAACCAGTAGACTTGCACGGGAAGCCCCTGGGAGGGCTAACCGTGGAAGATTATGTCCACGTGTATTGCGTAGAGGGTTCCAAGAAAGTTGGTACTCAGATTGCTATTAAAGATTTACGAGATTTGCACATGAAAATCCTCCTTTTCACCATTGGCAGAGTGGCAGGATCTGCCTCCCTACATCAGTCGTCTAGGACGCAAATGAGCATAGCAGTAGAATGCTTGACTCATGTGTATGATTGGTGCACAACCCTTTTACTGAACATGAAGCAACAGTTGACCTCAATCCGCCAAGCAAAGACCAAACACTTTGGGTACGGTACTATTTTGATGACATTCTTCTTTGAGAAGATACCAGCATTGAGACCCAGAGTTATCTCTACCATCAGTAGCCCGAGGGACCCAAGAATTGCCCGTTGGGCAGACATGATGAAGAGATTAGGGGGAAGTGAAGTTCCCTGGACCACTTGGGACGATGAGTTCTTCCTTTGGTGGGGAGAACAAATCATCGCAGTGGACGACTATCCCTATGCCGGGATGGACTTTCGTGGAGATCCAGATCTAGTTCTTCCACCAGGCACAGCATGGGGCACAGTCGGTAAGTTTGCAAAAATTTTTGACTTATATAATTTTTTTTGGATTTTTTCAAATATGTATGAAAAAATGAAAATAAACATGTTTTTTGATTGGATTCATAATGACTGACAATGTAAACATGATCATGATACAGATATTGGACCAGTTCGACCTGAGGGTTTCCCGCGCCACAAGCGTCGCAGGGGCGAAGCAGATACAGTGGATTCAGACAGGACCCTCTAGGCTGTGCAGAGGAACTTGGAGGGTTTAACCCGCCAAATACCTATGGCTGCCGTGGAAGACCTGTCAGAAGCCATCCAGAGACGGGTGGTAGGAGTGCCCCGAGACTGGGTGCGATTATTCCGCCGAGTTGCCACCGCGGTCACGTTCTATAGGAACACGACTTCTGGGCAGGGACCTCAGGAGTAGACAGATATTATGTATTAGATGACTGTATATTCTTTTTTGAGATTGAACATGATCAGGCATAAGCCCAAATTTTGTATGACCTTATGGATCCAAATTTTTGTAAAGTTTTTGAACACTCTGATGATATATATACAGTGATATTTGATGTGATGTGATAAATGTATCAAATGTATGATGTTTTTTATGATTAAATTTTATTGTATGGAATGATTAATATGCCAATCAAGTGCTTGATTAGCTAATGAGTCTGCTAACCAGTTGTCAGCTCGAGGAATATGAATGAAAGTTAAAAATTGAAATGATCTTTGTAACAAACGTACCCTCAATAACAACCATAATAAAAATGGGTCACGAACCCGATAAGTATTGTTCAACTGCGACACCACCAGCTGAGAGTCCAGGAAAACTACCAACGAATCAACACCCAAAGATATTGCCTCCGAGAGTAGATAAACAACTGCAGTGTATTCTGCTATATTATTGGAAGCAGGACCAATGCAGACCCCTCTTGATACTAACAGCTGACCGGAAGGATAATGAAGCACCCAAGCCGCGAAAGCTAAGTTCCGGGTGTGTCTACTAGCACCATCGGCGAAACCAAAATGACTCATGACATCCGACACAACCTGCCAAAGCAGATCAAAAACATCACCAACTCATCAAAGATCGAAAATCAACCAGATATGTACAAAACAAAACTACTATATACAAAAGCAACATGCTAGGCCAAAGCCTAGGCATAATACTTCTTCAAATAGAGCCCATTTCGGGGCTCCGGCAATTCGTTCCCTTCAAAATCAACCAAGGTATACGCTCCTTTCTTAAGGACTTTTTTAACGATAAAGGGGACATACCACATAGACTTAAACTTTCCTGCCCCCAGGGCATCTTTTTCTTGGGCATAGACCAAGACAAGGTCACCTTCCGAAAAAACCCTGGGTTTGACCACCTTATTGTACTGAACTTTAACTCGGTTTTTATGCGCTTCATTCATCGTGGCAGCGTCCCGATGCTGCTCATCGAGATTTTCCAGATGAAGGAGCCGTTCTTCAAGACTAGAAGTGTCAGGAAGAAGTTCAACATCTAACTTAAGAGAAGGAATCTCGCATTCAATGGGAAATATGGATTCCACCCCGTGCACTAGCTGAAACGGAGTAAATCCAGTTGCAGTTTTCACTGACGTCCTGTATGCCCAAAGTGCAGGATATAGCATAATATGCCAGTTGGATCTAGCTTTATCAATTTTCCTTTGAAGAATCGTCTTCAAGGATTTATTCACGGCTTCCACTTGCCCATTGGCTTGAGGATAATATGGAGATGAATGCTCCTGCCGGAAACCCAATTTGAGAGCCAACTTAGCCATCATACTATTCTGAAAATGACTGCCATGGTCAGTGACAATCTCTCTAGGAATACCAAAACGAGCGATAACCTGGTTGAAAAGGAAAAGAGCGACAGTCTCACCATCATTCCCAAAAGTAGGCATAGCCTCGACCCACTTCGTAAAGTAGTCTACTGCTACAATACTGTACTTGTGACCCTTAGCCGAAGGCAGGTTACAAGTAGTATAATCAATACCCTACTTTGTAAAGGGTCTGACAGTAACGACTGGAAAAAGCGGAGCTGGATGAGCGCGCATTTTTCGAGTATAAACCTGACACGGATGACACTTTTTGACCGATTCAATACAATCTTTGAAAATCGAGGGCCAAAAGTATCCAGCACGCAAAATCTTTTGGGCTGTAGCAAGCCCAAATAAATGACCCCCACAAGCTCCACTGTGAGAATCATTGAGCACAGCCTCAGCTTCTTCGAGAGTTAAGCAGCGTCTTAGGATTGAATCAACCCCTCGACGGTATAAAGCATCACCAATAATCAAATAATTCTTGGCCAAGTGACGCAACTTACGACGCTCATATTTCGAAAAAGTAGAGGGAAACTTCGCAGTCTGGAGATACACAATGATATCTCTGTACCAAGGATCCTGTGAAGAGATAAGAAACAAATTTTCATCCGGAAAGGATTCATCATAGATCATCTCTTCTCCACAGGGCAACTCGGAGATCAATTCCGCGAAAACTAATGATTTCTTGGACTTGGTAGACATAAAATCAAGATCAAATTCCTGTAAAATCACAATCCATCTATTATATTTGCCCCCAATCACTCGCCTACTGAGGACAAACTGAAATGGATTGGAAGTTGCCAAAACATAAGTTTTGCGAAGAATAATGTAATGCCGGAGTCGCTGCACAGCATGAATTGCTGCTAAAGCTAACTTTTCTATCGAAGTGTACCGGAGTTCAGGTCCTACCAAACCTCGACTAAGGTAGTAAATAGCATGCTCTGCAAGAACATCATCCTCCTAAACCAGAACCATACCAATGGTAGATTCGGCTGCTGCCAGATACAAAAGGAAATCCCTGCTATAATCAGGTGGACTCAATAAAGGAGCAGAGGTTGATTTTTTCAAAGCATCGAACGAGCGTTGAGCGAAGTCATCCCAAAGAAATGGAACTCCCTTCTTCAACAATCTCATAAATCCCTTTGTAACTTCAGCATAATTTACGATAAATCTCCGAAGAAAATTAGACTTCCCTTGTAGACTTTGAAGCTGACGGATAGAGGACGGGGGAGGCAACCGAAGTATTGCCTCAACCTTGAAGGGATCTACCCTAATCCCTTCCTTAGACACAATGAATCCCAATAACCGACCGGATGTAACCGCGAAAACGCACTTGTTCGGATTCAATCTAATCTTATAGAACCGACATCGTTCAAATATTTGTCGGAGGTGAGCAGGATGATCCATCCTCTTTCGAGAATGAGCAGCTAAATCATCCAAGTATGCCTCAATAATATTTTTGATGTCATGGAAGGCATATGACATGGCCCGCTGAAAGGTGGCCCCAGCATTTTTAAGACCAAAAGGCATCTTCTTGTATGCAAACGTACCCCAGGGACAAATAAAGGCAGTCTTATGCTGATCTTCAGGACGGATAGTAATTTGATTATATCCGAAGAAACCGTCCATGAAGGAGAAAATCTCATTACCGGCACACTCGTCAATGATCTGATCAATAAATGGTGTGGGGTAATTATCTTTAGGACATGCTTTATTTAGGTCTCTGAAATCAATGCACACTCGAATCGTTCCTTGCTTTTTATCTACGGGAACGGGGTTTGAAACCCATTCAGTCAGAGGAACAGGGAAAATGAATCCCGCCTTAAGCAGCTTTTCAACTTCAGCTTTGATAGCTGCTGCCTTCCTAGGATTGACCGGACGAAGTTTTTGCCTCACCGGCTTAGCGTTTTCATACGTCTTGATCTCATGCCGGACAATAGATGGGTCTATTCCAGGCATTTCTTCATAAGACCAAGCGAATACATCCCTATACTCTTTAAAGAGCTCGGTGTAAATTTGAACCTCTTCACGGGAACATTCAGCTCCGATGAAGACATTCTCGATAATATTGGGATCCCTAGAAATGTTCACCGGGATAGTAGGAGAAATCACAGCCATGTTCCCTTCAGCATAAACCTGTGTTGGTGCCAAAGGGTTCAAGACTGGGTGAACAGGACCAGGAGACTGAGGACTTGGAAAACTAGTTTCAACTTCGCTCAAGTCAGGTAGGAAGTAAGACCGATGATGCAAGTCATCCCATGGTCTATCTATACCAGTCATGGTTTCCAGGATGGCCTCTTCAGATGGAAGAGTGGTATCAAGGCAATCCTGGGCCGAAGAAGAACTAAGCGTCCAAGCCGGAGCCACATCACCATCCAACTCTTCCGATGAAAGAGGAGTTGGGATGGATTCTGCAGTGTCAACAATAGACTGATATGCAATCTCAGCTGCAGAAATCGGAAATGTCATTCCACCCACTTGACCTTCCGCTAATGTGGCAGTAGGGGAAGGTAAGGTCCAAGGGTCCGAAAAATAATGAGTTCTGAAGAACTCTCTTCAAAGAGGAGCCTTGGAGGATGAAATAGCATTAATATGAACCGTAGGAGGAGGAATATCAAAAGTACCCATCAAGGAAGAATACATTCCAACTCCTAAATTCTCAACAGGCGCCTTAGAATTATCCAACTTAGGAATAGATGAGTCAGTAGACGCATTCGGGTCTACAGGAGGACAGTCCAGTTGATCCACTGTAACGATCCTCCCTTCGTGAGGGAAACATATAATGCGAAATAATGAGGATGCAATGGCATCCATCTCATAAATCTAGTTTCTCCCCAACATAAGGTTGTAGTCCAAGCTTGCATCCACTACCTCAACCTCTATATTGACAGTTTTTCCCCCAACACAGATGGGAAAAGCTGGGACAATACCATGGGGCCTGTGAGAATGACCGTCGAACGCAGTCAAAAGAGTGGTAGATGGAATAGCTTTGGGAGATCCAAGTGTCTTCCAACATGCGAGAGACATCACGCATGTGGAATCACCCTCATCAACAACCGTCCGAAAGATGTTACACTTCCGGTACGATGATTTAATATGAAAAGCCATGTGATGAGGAAGTCTCTTCTTAAAATTAGTCATATCAAAAGTAATCAGAAGAGAATTTTTCGGATCAATAGCCCCAATGGCAGTGAGCAAAGCACTGCGTTGAGCCGGACAAGACTGGAGTACCTCTAAAGCTGACATAGCACAAGGGCTCTGCGCCAGATCTTCTACAATCGAGTAGTTCTGGGCGGCCCTAGCATTTGGATTAATCGTTGATCGCTTAGAAGATGCTTTGGGTATCTGAGGCATAGACTCAACAGTAGGCTTCATAATGTGAAGCGGCTCAGTAGCATCAGGGACTTCCTTAAATTTCGAAGACTCTTCTCCGCCATAATCACGGGATATCGTAGTGATATCCACGTGAGCACTCATCATGAAAATTTTCGATGGAATTTCCTCTTCCTGGGTGCCCCCAGAGGAAGCCCCAGGATTTTGGTTCGCGCCAACAACTAATTTTTGCCCTTGGGGAAAAGGGTTTGTTAACACAGCCTGGGAACTAGAAGAACCCTGCTGGGCTAACAAGCGCTACGCATCCTGAATTTTAGGGAAAAGGTGTGTAAGATGGTCTCCAGCACATAGCTTGCATGGAAACTTCACTTTCCTTTTCTCCTTTGGACCCTCACCAACATGCTTGTTGGTTTTATTTGCATTACCCTTCCCGTTCTTGCCCTTTTTCTTATTATTTTGTCCCTTCTTCTTCCCTTCGGATTGTTGATTTCCTTTGGGATCAGAAGCTTGGACAACATTTATGGACAAAGACTGGGAAGGTGATGACTCAGCAGGCACAGCCTGACCAGAAGGAGCAGATTGCAAGGACAACTACTGCAGTTGAGTAAGCAGGCTGGCTGCACCACTATTGATTGATCCAATCACTCCGTCGCCATGAGGACCGGGCTTAGTTTTTGACAAATCTAATTTGGAGCGAGGAGCATTGGGCAAATACTTGTGAAGGACCCCAGACTGAGAATATATCAACTCTAGCTGCTGGGCCCTAAAAATGGCCTGCTCCTCGGAAAATACCCCTGAGAGGGATACATCTTTCGAAATATCTGACTGCAGGGATTTGAGAAACCATTCCAAAATTAATTCACCTGGAATATGAGCTTTAATCAGCCTCTTCCTTCTCCTCCATTCCTGAATGTGATCAGAAATGTGGGTTGCGTCGTCCTGCTTAAAATTAGCTAGGAGTTTAGTCCCAGCATCATACCGGACAGGCAACTGAAAATGGTTCAGAAATGTAACAGCCAGTTCTCCAAATGTAGCAAAACTGCCCCCAGTTAGCTCAATATACCATTTGGCAGCGTTTCCAGTTAGGGTGCGTTGAAATAATCTCAACCTATTCGAATCATCGATCAGGGAGTTCGAAGAACACCATAAATGGAAAGTGGTAATGTGGTTAGCCAGATCTTCTCCATTCTTACCTTCAAACTTTGGAATGTCTGAAGGAAGTTTGGTGGGAACCGGAGGCCACCCCGGACTATAACGAATCGGATCATTAGTCAACTTCGACAGATCTGGCAAGTTTAACGTTGCCAGAAAAGGTATGCGAGGTGGAGCCTGAGGATTCCATCCTTGATGGGATGGATTCCCAACATTCTAAAAAGAATACCCTAGA
The DNA here is from genome assembly GCA_034641835.2 of Pinus albicaulis. Classification (NCBI taxonomy): domain Eukaryota; kingdom Viridiplantae; phylum Streptophyta; class Pinopsida; order Pinales; family Pinaceae; genus Pinus; species Pinus albicaulis. The sequence continues at coordinate 421,812,603 of CM076573.1, read as the reverse complement.
TTTGATGAGGCACCAGGTTGCCAAAAAGGACTCGTAGAAAAAGGAGAAGAACATCCTCCCAACGCAGAGTTACCAAAACCAAGACCAGTTCCCCCCGCTGAAGTATGAAATGAAGAGGAAATCCCCTGATAGGGGTTCCAGGAACTAGAAAGAGGAGAAAAGGTCTGATAAGCACTCGACGAAGGGAAAGAAGTATTCCCTTGATGACCAGCGTAAAACTGATTCCCTGCCCTTGCTGTAGTGAACACAGGGTTCCACCCTGTAAAAGTAGTTGAACTTTTCCCCCCAGACCAAGGGTTGAAACTCGGGGTTTGAGAAGTAAACGGAAAGGACCCTAAAGAAGGATTCGAACTAGGAATGTGTCCAGTTCTGAAGGGGAACCCCTGAAAAGAAGCTGACCCACTAGCCATGGAAGACATGGGCATAGATCCAGTTGCAGCAGCGGAAAAGGAAAAAGAAGGAATCCCACTAGTGGGCATTCCGAAACAGAAGGGACCAGAATGAGAAGCTTGTGTTTTGGTGAAACCAGAGCCAAACACAGTAGCACTAGAAGCAATCGAAGATAAATAAATAGTGCCCCCTCCTTCAACAGAAGCAGGGGTCTGAATGCCTGCAGCACTCACGGCAGAAGCCGCGTTCCCAGTCGTGGCCATCGAAAGGTATGAATGATACGGAAGATCTTCCGGTCTCTCTGACTCAGGTCCGATGTATTGAACAACGAACGGATAATCAGGAGGAAGAGGAGATGGACCTGACGCAGGAGGTTCAGGTACTTCTTCAATTTGAAAATCTTCTTCCTAAGGAAATAAAACTCGTGAGGTGAGCGGAACGCTCCTCTCGGAACCGACACCAGAATCAGCTATGAAACCTTCAGACCCTTGTGGAGGATCTCTCTCCACTGCGTCAGACGTCACAGGGTGGTAACCACCTGCTAAATCACTCCTATGCCTTCTCGAAGAAGGCTCTGGACTCTCGGGAGATAACCCCCGGATTCTCCTCGATCGTCGAGGCGCTTGATCAGCCACTTTTATAGATTTTAAATTAGACTCAAAAAAGTGAAAAGCTAGGCAAGCTAGGAGCAAAGAGCACTCACTATAAGAAAAATACCTGAGATACAATCAAGCAAACAACCTCCAAGTATTTCCGCTCCGGGTGATGAGGACTGGACACCAAAATACAAGAAAGCGAAATATAGGACCTCCCGAAAGCAGTCTGGGATAATTACGGCCTAGAAAAACTAGTGAAGGTATCAGAAACAGTTACGCCGACCTCCTAACGACAGCCTTTGCCGGTTCAAGCACCCAAGCTTCGCAAGGGCACCCCCCAGAAGTACTGTTGAAAGTGATGCGATGTTTGCCTCAGGTACCACGGGTATTCCACCCCGCAGTCACCTGTGTGGAACCTAGGAGTGGCAACTATGGGCACCAATCCGTGTCAGAAGCCGGGCGGAACGGTATTGAGGTCAGATTCAGCTAATCAGAAAGGGCGTATCCCTCTTCTCAGCCTTCACTTCCCCTCGCGCTTGACTCTCTGGAGGAGAGCTTTCCCAGTCCACCTAACGGAGTTAGATTTTACTCAATTAATCAACTTCTATGTTTTGTTTGAGTGGCCTTGGAGATTTAACTCTCCACTCACCTAATCCAAGGCCCTACAACCTAGCTAGTTGGTGTATGACACTTAGAAAACTTGCTAGTTGATTTTAAATATATATCGCTTATTTTAATGGGCTGTTATGTTAAGTCACAGGGATGCGGAAATGAAACCTACGATGTTTTGACGCTGAAAGAAATTAATAAAAACCAAACTCCATGCAAATGCAGTTATTGTCTTTTGATGAAAAGCAACTTCTACATGGGTTCTACGAGATTAAAAATTTGTATTTTTTCTTTTCAGATAGCAAACTCACACTCACAAAAACTATGAAGATGACTAAATGCTTAAGTGCACCTGATGCAAAATCTCCTAAAGCAGAGTGAAATTTCCCAAAAGTCCTTCAGTTTTATCTCTTTTTTGGTTGTCCAAAAAGCTAGTTCCCAAAATCAAGAACTCTTAATATGAAGACACCAAAAATGCTTAACAACAAGAGGAAGAAATCAATGACAACTCCTTTCCAGAATCAAGCCAAAATCCAAAGGCAAGAAACCTCAACAAAGCTTCAAAAGATACAAAGAAACAAAAACAAAAATGCAAAAACAAAAGCAAACAACAAAGCAAAATGTTTTTTGAGCTTTTGAGTTTTATAAAAGAGTTCGAAAAGACCAAGTAAAACTATAAAATTCCAAGCCAAACAACACTGAATTTCAAGCAAATACTTCCAAAAATGCTCCAAATCTTATAAGGCTAACTAGTAGCAAGATCAATACGAGCAAAAGAAGACAAGAAAAATCAGGCACTCAGCCTAAAAGAATAGTGCAACCTTGCCGCAAACAAAAACTCCAAAGAACCAAGAAATACTCTTCAAAAGTTGCAACAAGACCTAGCCAACTGAACTCAAGAAAACCAACCAAGAAATGGGCAAAAATCATGGTGCAAAGCAAAACAAAAAGATAGGAAAGAGTAAATGAGTAGGAGCTCTCTGTTCTGATGAAGCAGAACAGCCAAGAATGCCCAGAAAGCGATCTTGGTACTCAAACCAGAAGTGCCAGCACAAGAAACAACACTTTGCCAAAAAGACTAGTTTTCAATCAAACGAAAGAGAGAAAAGACTAAAGACCACTTTCTTCACAATCCAGAGGGTACAAAGACACTGCAGGAACAGGTCTCCAGAGACAAAAAGGACTAAAAATCCAAATAATCCAAAATTTCAAAATCTGCCTAGGTATACGCTACTTCACAGTTTATCAACAAGCGTGCATACGCGACTGTGATAAAGGAAACACGCGTATACGCGAGTCCCTTTAGACAAAATTGCGTGTATACGCGACTGTGTGTAGAAAAAAGCGCATATATAAAGGAAAATAGTGAAAAACAAAAAGGATCAAGCCTGGATAAGAAACCAGGACTTCAATTTGACTGAGAAAGAGTAAACTGGACTGAAAATGAAAGTTAAAACTGTTGGAAACCTATCAAACAACTGAAACCACCCAACAGGGGAATCACAAGAATGCGATCCCCAGCGGAGTCGCCAGTTCTGTTTCGGGGGAAATCACCCTAGAGGTTTGTTGGGCTTAAACCTCCACAGAGCAGGGCATGCTACTTAAGAAGGACTCACACAACCATACATGTTCATGAAAAACTAAATAGAGTAGATCGAGGAAGTTACCCGTAGGTCCTACGGTTGAAGCAGATCCCGCGGGGTCCAACCCCCAACAACCCTTCTTCCTTCTTAACCTGAAAGACAAGAAGAAACAAGCACGAAGACCTGGTTGTACAACATATATCTACTTTAAATGTTAGTGAAATCCATATGAAACATTAGATAAACCATAATGAATGCTTAAATAACAATATTCTCATATATGTAAGCAGACACTAACACATATATTTCGGGAACAAGATGGTACTTCTGTATTATAAATAGCATGTACAGAAATAACGAGTGGAGAGATCACCTGAATCCTTCCACGATCTTCGAGCAGACCGTCGTCCGGATCCGTCCCACCCTTGCCTCGCTAAGATTCCTTTCGAACTGGTGCATACGAGATGACATATGAAGAGATGAGCATCTCCAGAAAACAAGGGTTTCCTGTAATGAAATAGGAAGTGCAGGAGGCACGGGAATTCAGACTTGGATAGGGAATGCCAATAGAGTATAATATCAATAATTTCTCTCTCTCCCTTAGGCCATGCACATGAGGGGTTTTTATACTCCCTCAAAGTAGTTCCAATAGTTGGAAACAGTTGGCCACGTGCTGGGGTGGTTGAACTACCAGAGTAACCATCAACCCAGCCCGAAAATAGGGATTTTTTTATATATATTTTTAATGATTTTAATGGCATACGCGAGAAAGTACATGTGGACTCGCGTATACACGCGGAAAAGTCTGGGCATAACCGCGTATGGGGAATTTAACACTGTTTTTTAGTGGAATTTTGTCAGAGTACGCGGGAATGATTTTGGCTTCATAAAAGCAATCATGAATCACTGAAGGTAGAGCGATCACTATAACGGTAGCCACGAATCCTTGTTGAGGGAAAGGATCGGTAGGAGCATTGGTTGAGTAGTGGCCTGTTAGGGGGAGCATGAGGGGAGGCATGTTGTCCTCGCAGTGTGGCTTGAGACTCCCACATCTGCCGCATCTGTGGTAAGAGGGGACAATCGTGGGTGTAATGACCGTACACGCCGCAACACGAACAAGGCTTATTGGTGCGAAGCGGCCTGTCCGGCTTGGGCTGAGTGCCCTGTTGCTGGTTAGCAGTGTTAGGGTCAACACCTTGAGGATTGGGTCCATGAGTACCAGAGGCAGATTGATTTGGATTGCCTCTCTGCCTTCTTTGAGAAGAAGGGGGATTAGTCGCGCCCTGCTGTGCAAATACTTGCCCTGGAGGGGGCTGTAGGTGTTGTTGCTGGGGTTGAGGAGGCAAGGGAGGTGGAAGCGCATATGCTGGAGGAGCTGGCGCACCAGGCTGCGGATAAGGGTAATGGTTAGGTTGGGAAACATTGAGGTAAGCAGGAGGTTGGACGCGCAAGGATAGAGCATGTCGTATCTTGTTCCCATGCTACACGGAGGGTAAAAGTGCTAGGGTGCGGCCTCCTTGAGGGGGATAACATAGCCCATAGGAGGTTGAGCATGGGACAGGAAGAACCAGCGATACGAGTCGAGTAGTACACGGGGGCGTTGCGCCTGCGGAGCTGTCAGGAGGAACGGTATAAACATAACCAGACGAACAAATCGGTCATATTCAAGAGCATTGGGGCGGCTTCTTCGGTTTGAGGGAAATGGGAGGCGACATCTTTGCCAATGGGAGCTAAGAGAGAGCGAAGGAACCAGTCCATATAGATCCGATCTTCGAAGGGGGGAGCTCGACATAAGCTTCGTCTTCGTCTCCATTCCTGGACATGAGCGGAAAGGCGAGTCCAAGAGGTTTGCTTGAAATAGGTCAAAAGATCCGTACCAGTATCGTATCGGAGAGGGAGCTGGAAGTAAGATAAAAAGGCTTGGGTAATGGTCGC